>CM056054.1:237809177-237824177 GCA_029574335.1 Rana kukunoris
ACATTGGGTGTCCTACGTGTATTGATGTTGCTGCATTATGTAAAACTATAAGGTACGCCAATGTGCCTGCCCGTGCCATTGTGTCAACGTACATCTACGTGCGGCAGTCTCGGCAAGTGGTTAAAGTATTACTAAACCCAGGAGCTTACATTCACTAGATCTGTTCTCCCACCATACACAGAACATGGACATTCAATTATTTTTGTAAATATAAACTGCTAAATACCTTTTCTCATCAGCAGTATAACGCAGTCTTGTGACGTCTATCAGTGTCTGGTTAAAGCTTTGTAGGAGGAGTTTTTATTCTCCTCTGATCGTCCTATAAGGCTGAAGGACCCTCTGTCTGGACAGTGCTGATTGGCCCTGTGCCGATCACATGCACCCCCCCCCCCCAAAAAAAAAAACTCTAGCATAGCACACCAAACGGAGCATGTGCAGAGGGCCTCCAAGGCTCTGTACTATTATGAGGTGGATTGTGCATACCTCCCAACATTTTAAAATTTCCCTGCAGGACATTTTTGTTGAGCGGGAGGGGTGCCGATCGGCTCGGAGTTGAGCGGGAGGGGTGCCGATCGGCTCGGAGTTGAGCGGGAGGGGTGCCGATCGGCTCGGAGTTGAGCGGGAGGGGTGCCGATCGGCTCGGAGTTGAGCGGGAGGGGTGCCGATCGGCTCGGAGTTGAGCGGGAGGGGTGCCGATCGGCTCGGAGTTGAGCGGGGGGGGGCCGCAGATCGGAGTTGAGCGTGGGGGGGGGGGGGGCCGCAGATCGGAGTTGAGCCCGGGGGGCGGGTGCCGCGGATCGGAGTTGAGCCCGGGGGGCGGGTGCCGCGGATCGGAGTTGAGCCCGGGGGGCGGGTGCCGCGGATCGGAGTTGAGCCCGGGGGGCGGGTGCCGCGGATCGGAGTTGAGCCCGGGGGGCGGGTGCCGCGGATCGGAGTTGAGCCCGGGGGGCGGGTGCCGCGGATCGGAGTTGAGCCCGGGGGGCGGGTGCCGCGGATCGGAGTTGAGCCGGGGGGCGGGTGCCGCGGATCGGAGTTGAGCCCGGGGGGCGGGTGCCGCGGATCGGAGTTGAGCCCGGGGGGCGGGTGCCGCGGATCGGAGTTGAGCCCGGGGGGCGGGTGCCGCGGATCGGAGTTGAGCCCGGGGGACGGGTGGCGCGGATCGGAGTTGAGCCCGGGGGACGGGTGGCGCGGATCGGAGTTGAGCCCGGGGGACGGGTGGCGCGGATCGGAGTTGAGCCCGGGGGACGGGTGGCGCGGATCGGAGTTGAGCCCGGGGGACGGGTGGCGCGGATCGGAGTTGAGCCCGGGGGACGGGTGGCGCGGATCGGAGTTGAGCCCGGGGGACGGGTGGCGCGGATCGGAGTTGAGCCCGGGGGACGGGTGGCGCGGATCGGAGTTGAGCCCGGGGGACGGGTGGCGCGGATCGGAGTTGAGCCCGGGGGACGGGTGGCGCGGATCGGAGTTGAGCCCGGGGGACGGGTGGCGCGGATCGGAGTTGAGCCCGGGGGACGGGTGGCGCGGATCGGAGTTGAGCCCGGGGGACGGGTGGCGCGGATCGGAGTTGAGCCCGGGGGACGGGTGGCGCGGATCGGAGTTGAGCCGGGGGACGGGTGGGGGACGGGTGAGCCCGGGGGACGGGTGGCGCGGATCGGAGTTGAGCCCGGGGGACGGGTGGCGCGGATCGGAGTTGAGCCCGGGGGACGGGTGGCGCGGATCGGAGTTGAGCCCGGGGGACGGGTGGCGCGGATCGGAGTTGAGCCCGGGGGACGGGTGGCGCGGATCGGAGTTGAGCCCGGGGGACGGGTGGCGCGGATCGGAGTTGAGCCCGGGGGACGGGTGGCGCGGATCGGAGTTGAGCCCGGGGGAGCCGGATCGGAGTTGAGCCCGGGGGACGGGTGGCGCGGATCGGAGTTGAGCCCGGGGGACGGGTGGCGCGGATCGGAGTTGAGCCCGGGGGACGGGTGGCGCGGATCGGAGTTGAGCCCGGGGGACGGGTGGCGCGGATCGGAGTTGAGCCCGGGGGACGGGTGGCGCGGATCGGAGTTGAGCCCGGGGGACGGGTGGCGCGGATCGGAGTTGAGCCCGGGGGACGGGTGGCGCGGATCGGAGTTGAGCCCGGGGGACGGGTGGCGCGGATCGGAGTTGAGCCGGGGGACGGGTGGGGGACGGGTGAGCCCGGGGGACGGGTGGCGCGGATCGGAGTTGAGCCCGGGGGACGGGTGGCGCGGATCGGAGTTGAGCCCGGGGGACGGGTGGCGCGGATCGGAGTTGAGCCCGGGGGACGGGTGCGCCCGGGGGCGGGTGGCGCGGATCGGAGTTGAGCCCGGGGGACGGGTGGCCGCGGATCGGAGTTGAGCCCGGGGGACGGGTGCCGCGGATCGGAGTTGTTGAGCAGGGGGGGAGTGCTGCGAAATCCGGGACGGTTGGGAGGTATGGATTGTGGATAGTAAAAAGGGGAGGATCAGAGAAGACAGGATCAAACAGCCTTTTTATTCAATGGGGAGGATTAACCCCTTAGTCTCTCTATGCAGTATAGCATGCTTGTTATACTCTCTGTGGAACCCGAGTTTACTGTTGTGGGTTCGGTAACCCTTTTTAAGGGCGGAAGGACGAGTCTTTCAGTGGACCGGTTGCCTGTCGTCATAATAAGCGCGTGGTCGCCCCTTACATATCAGATGTCAATTTGTAAAGTGAGCGCGTACCGTACAGTCATTTTGGCAGAGGGGTCGGTGTTGCGCCGGTACCTGGCGTTCGCCTCCGGCATCATTTATTAAATGAGGATCATTCTGTTCTGCCGCACAAAGGACGTTTCGCCTGCAGCTCCAGTAGGCCGTTAATGTGATCTGCCGCATGGAAACTTACACTGGACTTTGTCTTCTCTCCCTCTTTGTGGTTTTGCTACATTTCCTGATCTCTGCTGTTTTTTGTTTTTTCTTCAGGTGCTCCAGAAATTGGGGAAAGCGGACGAGACGAAAGACGAGCAGTTTGAACAATGCGTGCAAAACTTCGGCAAACAGCTGGTGAGTGTCCGCAAATTGCGCTGGTTTTAATACCGCCGGGCAGGGGTATATTTAGGTTTTGTGCTGCCCTAGGCCTGATTAAACTCGTGCCCCCTCTAATTTAATTTAAATATGACCCACCCCTTCCTGTCAAGGCCACACCCTTTTCTATTTAAGTCCCACCCTAGAGGACACTCGTTCTAAGGGCCTGGAGGGGCAATGGATTCCCCCTTAATTTGCAGGGATGTCCTCTCACTTCCTGTTTGACTATTGGGCAGGAAGTGAAGGGAGATTTCTGCAAGGGGCAGTGCGGCCGCTTTATGGGGGCGCTGGACTAATTTGCCTCTCAGCCCAATCCGACACGGATGGCAGCCATCACAAATATTGGGGCCCCTTACACAGGCAGGGCCCCCCTGGAGCAGAAAACCGGGGGGGGGGGGGTTGCTGACAAAAAAAAGTTTATTCTCTATAATAAACATTTGCAGGGGGGCCCTGGGGAACATCGTGCCCCTTACAGGTGTAATGCAAAAAAAGGAAGGGGGCCGGCCAGGTCTGTAAGGGGCCCTGGGGACCATTGGGTCTCTTACATGTGTAATGCAAAAAAAATGCCTGTACCCCCCCTGATGCCAGCCCTGCCGGCCCATAAGACTGGTACTACACTAACAGTGTAGCACAAGTCGGCGGGGACACTTTGCGTGCTGCCCTAGGCCGGGACAAGGGGTGGGCAGGAGGGAAGGCTTCCCTGGGCACTTGTATCTTCAGTAGTTTATTTAGGTTTTGTGCTGCCCTAGGCCTGACTAAACTTGTGCACCCCCCCCCCCCAATTTAAATATGACCCACCCCTTCCTGTCAAGGCCACATCCCTTTCTGGTTGAGATCCGCCCTGAAATTTTCGAGTGGAGACACTAGTTCTGAGGGCCTTGGGGGGGGGGGGGGGTTATGGATTCCCTTAACCACTTCACCCCCGGACCATATTGCTGGACCAGAGCACTTTTTGTGATTCGGCACTGCGTTGCTTTAACTGACAATTGCGCGGTCTTGAGACGTGGCTCCCAAACAAAATTGGCGTCCTTTTTTTCCCACAAATAGAGGTTTCTTTTGGTGGTATTTGATCATCTCTGCGGTTTTTATTTTTTGCGCTATAAACAAAAATAGAGCGACTATTTTGAAAAAAATGCTATATTTTTTACATTTTGCTATAATAAATATCCCCCAAAAAAATATAAAACGTTTTTTTTTCCTCAGTTTAGGCCGATACGTATTCTTCTACATATTTTTCATTAAAAAAAAATCGCAATTAGCGTTTGATTGGTTTGCGCAAAAGTTATAGCGTTTACAAAAAAGGGGGTCGTTTTATGGCATTTTTATTAATATTTTTTTTTTTAATAGTAATGGCGGCGATCAGCGTTTTTTTTCGGTACTGCGATATTATGGCGGACACATCGGACACTTTTGACACATTTTTGGGACCATTGGCATTTTTATAGCGATCAATGCTATAAAAATGCATTGGATTACTATAAAAATGCCATTGGCAGTGAAGGGGTTAACACTAGGGGGCGGGGAAGGGGTTAAGTGTGTTCCTGGGTGTGTTCTAACTGTATGGGGGGGGAGGGGACTCACTGGGGGAAATCACTGATCTTCTGGTCATACATTGTATGAACAGGAGATCAGCGTTTCCCCCGCTGACAGGAACGAGAGCTGTGTGTTTATACACATACCTCCTGTTCCCCGCTCTGTAACGAACGAGCGCGCGCGTTTTTTTTATAAAAAATATATATATGTTTTTTTTAGCAGAGACCCTAGAGAATACAATGGCGGTCATTGCTTTTTACCTCGCACAGCAATTTTTCAAACGTGTTTTTTTTTTAAACTCTTTCATGCTTAACCACTTCCTTACCGGGCCATTGTCAAATGACGCCGGCAGGAACCCTTCCTCGATCCGGGTGGACGTCACATGACGTCCTTTTGTTCCCGCCGATCTAGTGCGCCCGCAGCACCACCCGCGTGCCCGGCGGCCGCAATTGCCGCCGGGCACCTGTGATTACCGGTGATCACGGCAGGAGTGTGGATCTGTGTGTGTAAACACACAGATCCACCTCCAATCAGAGGTGAAGAGACCAATGCTGTTTTCCCAGTACAGAGTCCCCCTCCCCCTACAGTTAGAACACACTTTAGGGAACATTTTAACCCCTTCAGCGCCCCCTGGTGTTAACCCCTTCCCTGCCAGTCACATTTACACAGTAATTAGTTCATTTTTATAGCACTAATCGCTGTGTAAATGTGAATGGTCCCAAAAATTTGTCAAGTGTCCGATGTGTTTGCCGCAATGTCATGGTCACAAAAAAAAAAAAATCGCAGATCGCCGCCATTACTAGTAAAAAAATAAAAATAAAAATGCCATAAATCTATCACCTCTTTTGTAGACGCTATGGGCCAAATTCAGTAAGAAGTTACGCCGTCGTATCTTAACTGCATTTTTAAGATGGCCACTAGGGGCGTTCCCGCTGATTCACGCCTAGAATATGTAAATCAGCGAGATACGCCTATTCACGAACGTACGCCCGGCCGACGCAGTGAATTTACGCCGTTTACGTAAGGCGTTTTCCGGCGTAAAGATAAACCACCAAAAAGATGGCGCATCCTATGTTAAGTATGGACATCAGGACCGCGTCAAATTTTTTAGATTTAACGCCGTTTGCGTAACTCGTCCGTGAATGGGGATTTACATCAATTACGTTCACGTCAAAAACAATGCATCGTAGCGTCATAATTTGGAGCATGCGCACTGGGATACGTCCCACGGTCGGCACATGCGCAGTTTAAAAAAAACGTAAAACACGCCCACCTCATTCACATTTGAATTACCCTGGCTTACGCCGGCCCATTTACGCTACGCCGCCGTAACTTAGCTTGGTGAATACAGCATTTGCCTCGCTAATTTACGGCGGTGTAGCATATCAGAGCTACGTTACGCCCGCGTAATTTTAAACCAGACTACCTGAATCTGGCCCTATAACTTTTGCACAAACCAATCAATATAAGATTATATACGATATACATAGAATAATACGTATCGGTCTAAACTGAGGAAAAAAAACTTTTTTTTTTTGTTAAATTAGATTTTTATTAAATAAAGTTAAAAATATTGTGATTTTTTAAATTGTCGCTCTTCTTTTGTTTTATAGCGCAAAAAATAAAAACCGCAGAGATGATCAAATTTCACCAAAAGAAAGCTCTATTTGTGTGGGGAAAAAAAACATTAATTTTTAAAAAATTTAATTTTAGAGTTAATTTGGGTACAGTGTTGCAATTGTCATGCAAAGTGCAACAGCGCTGAAAAATAAAAATTGGTCTGGGCAGGAAGGGGGTAAAAATGCCCTGTATGGAAGGGGTTAAAAAAAATAATTATTAATTTTACTTTATTTTTTTTATTTTTATATATTTTGACACTTTTTTGAAAAAATTGGATCACTTTTATTCCTATTACAAGGAATGTAAACATTGTAAAAGAATGTAACCGAAAATAAAAAAGGAATATAATGGAGTAAAACGGATCAAAATAGAACATAGAATAGAAAAGCCAAAATAAAAATTTGAATTTCAAATAAAATTTGAATTCGGAAAAGAATAATAATAATGATAATAAAAAAAAAAAAAACGTAGACTAGAAAGAATATGGCCATTTCCCAAAATTTGCATTCCTAATCCATTTAGAAAAACCTTCTTCAGCTTGGTCCGCTCACGCTGGGCTCTCTGGCTGAGTATCTGGGGCACTGATCCGCCTCCAGCCACGCGCCGCCTCCTGTTCACTCTTCAGCAGCGATAAGAAATCCTCCTATTCATGTCCAGCGTAGGAGAAGAAATGGGCACATGAACTGGGATGGCCGAGCCGTCTCCGTTCTTAAAGCCGAAGTTTAATCTGCTTTTTGTTTTGCCATTTACAGTGTCCTCCCTGTTCCCTCCTTCAACCCTCCAATGTCATTTTTCAAGTAAAATCTTTCTATTTTCATGACCTTATTTAAGAACGACTGGATCTCTGCGCTCTTCTATACAATGCAGGAAGATTGTGGCTGGTGGGAGGGGTTGGCAGTGGGGGCTGTACAAAGCTTCCTGATACCATCACAGCACCCTGCCTCGGTACTCCTTGCTGCGAAGCGCGCGTTAAGCACTTTCCCCGACTTGTTCATTCCCCCGTCTTGGTTGGGGTATGCAGTACACTTTGGGGCTGGGTCAGCCACGCCTTGTGACCTTTGACCTTTGGGAACCCACCTTTGACCTCTGGGGGAGGTCCCTAATCCAATTCCCGAGTCCTAGCCTTATTCTCCAAGGGCAAACCCTAACCCCCCCCCCCCATACTCTATGCCAGGGATCTCCAATTAGCGGACCCCCAGCTGTTGCAGAACTACAAGTCCCATCATGCCTCTGGGTGTCATGCTTGTGGCTGTCAGTCTTGCTATGTCGTATGGGATTTGTAGTTCTGCAACAGCTGGAGGTCTCCTAATTGCATATCCCTGCTCTTTGCGCCGGCCCCTAATCTCTATGCGCCCTAATCTCCATGTTGGATGGCTGTCCATCCGTTTTTGCTACTTTCCATGTTTGCCTAGTGCATTGCCAGCACCCATTGTAACCTGGACTAATCCTTGATTGCATTCAGACCCACCTGGAGCGGTGAACCTTCTCTCTCCGCCCTAATCTCCATGCGGTGGCACCAGACACATAGTCCTACGAGGATTTTTTATTTTTTTTAAAGGGGTTCTAAAGGTACAAGTTTTTTTACCTTCATGCATCCTATGCATGAAGGTAAAAAAACATCTAGCAGCACCGGCCCCCCCCGAGCCCCCGTTGTACTTACCTGACCGTTCGAATCTCCCGGGCGCGTCCACGTCGTCCTCTTCGGTTCCCAGCCTGGCCGTTGATTGGCTAGGCTGGGCGGATTGATAGCAGCGCAGCCATTGGCTAGCGCTGCTGTCAATCAGGGCGGATGACGCGGCGCGCTGGGGGGCGGAGCCGAGTGATACAGTCGGCGGCTATGGCCGCCGCTGTATCACGGGAGCGCGCTCGCAAAAGCTTTCCTCCATGCGAGCGCCCTCGCATGAAGAAGGAAAGCTTTTGCGAGGAGGAGCCCAGACAGCCGCCGAGGGACCCCAGAAGACAGGTTTCCGGGCCACTCTGTGCAAAACGAACTGCACAGTGGAGGTAAGTATCACATGTTTGTTATTTAAAAAAAAAAATATCCCTGACTTTAGTGACCATTTAAGCACATGATTGGAGCTGGAGGCTCTAATTGGCTCTTAAAAGGTTGGGCTCGGGGCGCAGAGCAATGCGCCCCAAGCCCGCCCACTTGGGACATTAGCAAAGCAAATTTAACATTTGCTATTGTCTTCCTGCTTCTCCTCCTGTCCAACCGGGACAGGAAGCGGGTCCTAACACTGGATTGGGTTGGAGCAGAAGCCAGGGAAGCTGTCAAAGCCACCCACAACCTAGATGGGGTAAGTGCAGGGTGAACGGGGGAATGGGCACTTGGTTTGCTGCCCCCCCCGCCATTCCTCGGAGTCCTCCGTCCTGCTGCAAGCGGTTGTATTGGCTTCCATGCACAGCTGCACTGCTGACTTGGCGTTCTATAGTTTAAGTAAATTGATCATCCTGTGCTTTTTTTTTTTTTATTCTTATTTTGTCCTGACATACACTTGAAAAGACCATCTCTATGAGTTAATGACATGAGCAGAAACTGAGACTTGTGTGGGTGTCTTGTACACAACCGGCGACCGCAAATCCCCCCAGAAGACTCCTCAGAATTGCAAGAACATCAGAATGTTAACCGCTTCACGACGATCATGAGCATACACGCGTACTTGTGTTTTGTGCGCTCCCAGCACAGTCACAAGGCTCTCACAGAGTGGCCCGAGTCTTGTATGAACGATCGGGAACGCGGGACGGCTGGTACAGGATCACCTGATCACTGGGAAAGGCTCTGAGTGGCTATCGCAGTGATCAGTCACTGTACGGCCCGCTCCTGTCTTTGTTTTCTCCACTTGAATAGAGGAAAAGTTGCATTGAATCTTTTGCATCTATTTCTCTTTTGTTAGCCACGTGGCAACCGCCTAACTAGGAAAATACTCATGACTTTGACATTGATATTTTAATATTGGAGTTATGGCTGCAGCTATATTATTATTTTTTACCTATAGGTAGTGGAAATACCAAATTTTCCAGCTAAAATTTTGGTTTTGGGATCTACTCGCTGTATATGACGACCCCCCTCCTACTGGTCTGTCTGGAAACCGCACTGTGCCATTGCATACCGCGACGATCCCATACCTTATCCCCAGGGCCGTTGCGACAAGACAGGCAAAGCAAGCATTTGCTTGGGGCCCCGAGCTGGTCTGGGGCCCCGAGCTATCCCTCCCCCGTGCAACTCGCACACTGCATGGGAGAAGAAAGGAGGATGAGGGACGAGGAAGAACTATTTTTGGTAGCGACCGAACCCCCCTCCCCGCTTCTCAACTTGAATGTACCCCCCCAAACTCGGCAACATAGCCGCCCCCCGCTTCTCAACTTGAAAACAAATTTCGTTGTCCATTTTGCTTGGGGCCCCCGAAAATACCTTCAAATGGCCCTGCTTATCCCTGTAATGCAGAGTCAGTCAGACTGCGGGCATCCATTATTTAAAAGCTGCGCCTCCTCCTCGTGCTGTTCCGTGATTGGCGGAACACTCAGTTTCCCAGCAGCGCCTATTACAAATGTCATCTCGTCCCAGGCCGAGAATGAGAAGACATCCGTGATAGGCAAAACACCGAACGGAGGCTCTGCTGGGAAACTGTCCACCTATCACGGTGTCAGTTCACCTGTGGCCAGGTGACAAATTCACCCCGATGGAGACGGGTGCACCGCTAGGTAGTGAACCCAATAGCGGACTGCTGCGGATGGACAGGAAACGTGAACCCGAGATTCCCCAGGGCGCGGAGTCTAAGGTCCAGCAGGTGTTCACAAGAGCCTCGAGTGGTGAGGATGGCCTTCGCTGCAACTGAACCCAGGTCGCGGCCCCTGGAGTGCCCCAGGTTACGCTCCGTAGGGAGAGAGGGGAAGCAGCCAATGAGAACACAAGGGATAGCAATGGGTAAGCTGAGGTCAGGGCAACAAGCAGACGAGGGTAACCAAGGGACAGGCCAAAGGTCAAGGTCACAGGCAAACAGGAATAGTCAGAGACGAGCCAAAATCGGTACACAGACAGGTAAACGTAGCACATGGCACAGGAACAGCTAACAAACAAAGTTGAACAGCAAAGCAAGAGCTGCAGTGCAACAGTTAATATAGACTTCTCGGGATGGCCTGGGGTGGAGCCATACAGGGAGGAGAGGTGATAAGAGTCAGGCCTCTAATAGACACATGTAGGAGAAGGAAAGCTGACAGACATTATTGCATGTCCATGACACACGGAACAGCACAAGGAGGAGGGGGTGGCTTTTGATTAATGGATGCCCGAAATACCGGCGTATAAGACGACCCCCGAGTTTTGAGGCAAGTTTTTAAGTGCAACAGGTCCTCTTGTACGCCGGAAAATATGGTATCTCCTAAACGCACGTCGTTTAGGAGATATTTACCTTTCGTAGTGCGCTGATGAGGTCATTGGCGCATGCGCTGTGAAGAAACGGACCTCTGTACCATTTCTTCACTCGCAAGTTACGTCACGCGGCTCTGGCCAGTTGCAGAGCCGGAGTCTGTGGGCCCCAGAAGGAAAAAGGGCGAAGATGGATGCGGCCACCAGCGGGGACATCACGGGCTTCGATGCAGGTATGTTCCACATAATGGGGTTAGTATGCAATGCATAGTAGCCCCATTATTATGCTTTTTACTTTGCAGGGAATCAAAGAGGAAGCAAGACCCATCACGGTTAACATCCTCTTTAAAATTTTCTTCAGGCGCCGGTCTTTCCAATAAGTCACCTGTGCGGTTGATTAGCATCTTGATCACTTTTAGAAGCGATGGGAGGGCGCTGTGTGTGGTTCTTGGTCTTACCTGGCTAATCGCCAAGCCTGGCATCCGGTCCGGAGTTGGTGGCAGCTGGCCACAGAGGAAAGATGGCCTACACCCGTCTCTACGGCCTAGGAGGACTCGGGCGACAACATGAAGTCCCTTCCGGTTCACGGCCAATGTAAGCAAGGTTTTTTTATCTATTGCTTTCCATTGTAGAGGAGAGATTAGGGGTCTTGCTGACCCCAGATCTTTCCATAGAAAGGACCTGTCACACTTTATTGTCACAGGGATGTATATATTTCTTGTGATGGCAATAAAAGTGATCTAAGCGATCTGCCCGCAATTCAAAATTGTGAAGTGTGTATGAAGCCTAACTGGCATTGCCTTTTTGACTGGGGCCTGCAAAAGCATTTTCCTTTTTTGACCGGGGGCCGGCAAAAGCGCTTGCCTTTTTTTGACCGGGGGCCGGCGAAAGCGCTTGCCTTTTTTTGACCGGGGGCCGGCGAGAGCGCTTGCCTTTTTTTGACCGGGGGCCGGCAAGAGCGCTTGCCTTTTTTTTTTACCGGGGGCCGGTGAGAGAGCGCTTGCCTTTTTTTGACCGGGGGGACGGCGAGCGCGCTTGCCTTTTTTTGACCGGGGGGCCGGCGAGAGCGCTTGCCTTTTTTTGACCGGGGGGCCGGCGAGAGCGCTTGCCTTTTTTTGACCGGGGGGGCGGCGAGAGCGCTTGCCTTTTTTTGACCGGGGGGCCGGCGAGAGCGCTTGGCTTTTTTTTTGACCGGGGGACGGCGAGAGCGCTTGGCTTTTTTTTTGACCAGGGGACGGCGAGAGCGCTTGGCTTTTTTTTTGACCGGGGGACGGCGAGAGCGCTTGGCTTTTCTTTTGACCGGGGGACGGCGAGAGCGCTTGGCTTTTTTTTTGACCGGGGGACGGCGAGAGCGCTTGGCTTTTTTTTTGACCGGGGGACGGCGAGAGCGCTTGGCTTTTTTTTTGACCGGGGGACGGCGAGAGCGCTTGGCTTTTTTTTTGACCGGGGGACGGCGAGAACGCTTGGCTTTTTTTTTGACCGGGGGACGGCGAGAACGCTTGGCTTTTTTTTTGACCGGGGGACGGCGAGAGCGCTTGGCTTTTTTTTTGACCGGGGGACGGCGAGAGCGCTTGGCTTTTTTTTTGGACCGGGGGACGGCGAGAGCGCTTGGCTTTTTTTGACCGGGGGACGGCGAGAGCGCTTGGCTTTTTTTGGTCGGTGGACGGCGAGAGCGCTTGCCTTTACGTTAACCCCTGAATTCAGGTCCGCTCTAGTGACTTGCCAATGTTTGCTCTGTAATTAGTACTTGGAGAAGGGCCTTTTTGATGTCATGTGAGAAGTCTGGCTGGCTCTTCAGTCCCTGGTATATAAAGCTCTGGTGCTGGAATGTGCTTTGTCCTGCTCAGTCAGGACTCTGTGCAGGAAGTCGGTATGTGGCCTGTAGAAGGGAAAACATCCTCCAGGATAGATCTATAGACATGACTCAACCTCAGAAAACAGACAGACGCTGAGTGAGCAGTACGTGGAGAAGATCATCTGGTGCGCGCCTTCTGCAAATCTGATGAACATTGTGAAATAGAATTCCGAATGTCACCAGAGCAAAACAAAGACGTCGGAGATTCCTCCGGTTAAAAGCAGCTGAAGGTAAAAGATAAGCCCTGAAAATCCAGAAGATGTGTGGAATCTGGTCCTGATTAATGCCTGGAATTCTGAGCCTGGTTTTGGGGGAGGAGGTGTCACAAACCGTAAAACATGATCGCTAACAGGAACCAGTCCTGGTTGAGACTAACCCATAAAGCACATGGTGGCCACTGTACTGTATGCTCTGGCCCACCTCCCCGTCTTTCTTCATGGGCCCCTTTGTTTGCATATGAAGTTTCAGGTACATATACCCAAATAGGGCCAACATCTGAAGATTTGGACAAGTTCAAGGTGGTGGGGTCACTGGCAATGACGGTAATGGCATTTGGCCTTACAGCCTCAAAGTGTCGTCATCTTAAACTGGGCCCTGTTTGCCTAGGTGTAGCTGGGTTTCTTGAATGCCTCTCATGGGCAGAATGGGGCAAGCCTCAGTCTCTGGCCAAGTCCTTGGGGTTGTGGGACTGCCTTTACTTACACCTTGATGGCCGCGGTTCAGGACTAGTAATGTTGCTAAAGACGGAGCCTCCATGCTAAAACGGTGGCTTAAGGGTTTGACCATGTTCATCCCAGCAAAGGATCCCAGACAACGGGAAAAGGCGTTGTGACATGTGAAATATGGTGTGCGCACAGCGTACAGCCGAATGTCCTGTGCTAATAAGCACACATTCCATCTCTTGATATAATGCATCTTACCCATCACTCTATTTTCTGTATATCACCAAGTACACGGACATCACCACAGCTTACATTCTCAGCAACATGCTCTTCTGCCCTCTCCCCAGCATGCCCTTGGTTTTTATTCCAACATCACAAAAGCCATGACAAACGGGAAGTGATGGCCAATCGCTTCCTCCACAGGAAATGACCTCACAGAAAATCCTTCCAACAGGATGAGTTAATACAGCAACAACCAATGAATAATGTCGTATGGGCGTGTCTGGGCGCAGGGACGGGGTGTATGCTTTTCCTGGAAGCCATTTTATTTTCCTGAATGAAGGAAGTCGCATGGCTAAGAAACATGAACTCTGTCTCTGACCATAACAACTCAAAGACTCCCGTATTTACCGCCTGTATAAATCCTTATTCTGCGTTGTTCATAAAGGAACAATGCATACCTGGATTATACTACGGTTTCTGTGGATGGGAGGCTATCTGCAGGTGCACGCTACACGCCCCGCCACATCTTTGATCAGACACACAAGCGTACATTCGCCTATGACCGATAATGTCCTTGCAGAGTGAACATATCCCCTCCAGATGATCGTTCTGTGCAATGCACGGGGGCTCTTCGCTGGCGGACATATCCCCACTCTGAAAACACCCCTCTCCAACCTTAGGAAGTTTTTCACTACCAGACGGGACGCAACCAGCGTCGGACTGCCCCAGTCAGCTCTTTAGAGCGGGCTGCGGGTGTACTAACACTGGGCGACACTCAGGGGTGGACTGACAACTCATGGGGCCCCCGGGCAATAGAAGATGATGGGGGCCCCCGGGCTTACAGATGGCCACCACGCCAGGAGGCAGTACAGAGGCAGGGCAGCTAAAATCTCTGGATTTTCACATCAAAAGCATGTCAGTTTCGGACATATCAGGGACAGATGTAAAAAAACTGATATTTACATACTGTTCCTGATTTTACTGAGCCTGGCAACCCTGATGAGGCCCCCTAGTGGCATGGGGCCCTCGGGCAGTGCCCAACTGACTCAATGGTCAGTCCGCCCCTGGCGACACTATGACAATCCATATTAAATAAATCTTCATACCATTTCCACAACAGCTTGCAGGGCCAGGACTAGTGTAACGTCCCGTACACACGACCGGCTTTCCCGTCGGAAAACCTGCGATGAGAGCTTTTGGCCGGGAATCCCGGCAGTGTGTATGCTCCATCGCAGTTTTTCTGACGGGTAGACTGCCGGACAAAAAAAAGAGCAGGATCTATAAAAAATCCTGGCAGGAAAACCGTTTCTTCTGTATGCTTTTCCCACCGGAAAAAAAAACGCGAATGCTCAAACAATTCAACGGATGCTCGAAAGAAGAATAGAACTTTTTCAGGTCGTCAGACTTTTACGTGTATATATACAAATTGCGTCACTTTTACGTATATATGTATTACGTCACTGCCTTCTTGGCTGTCAAAAGTTCACCGGACTTTTGTGTGACTGTGTGTATGCAAGGCAGGCTTGAGAGGAATTCCGTCGGGAAAGCTGCCTTTTTTTTTTTACGGAAAAACCCGTCCTATGTACGAGGCATAATACTTGAAGTGAACCTCCTAAGTAGCTGTACAAATATTTTTCCTGTGTGTTTTTTTTTACTTATGCAATTAGGTACTGGCCAATGGCAACATGAATGTAATTTTTT
>CM056054.1:237826677-238194177 GCA_029574335.1 Rana kukunoris
TCTGCCAGCAGTTTTCTTGCTGGTTTTTGCCGTGTGTACGAGGCCTCACTCATGGTTAGTGTTTGGCTGAAGCCATTTATTATCAATCAACTACTGGCAACAAAAGTGAGTGCACCCCCAAGTGAAAATGTCTAACTTGGGCCTAAAATGTTAATATTTTGTGTGGCCTCCATTATTTCCCGGCACTGCCTAAACCCTCTTGGGTATGGAGTTCACCAGAGCTTCACAAGTTGCCACTGGAGTCCTCTTCCCCTCCTCCATGATGACATCACGGAGCTGGTAGAGGTTGGAGACCTTGCGCTCCTCCACCTACCCCTTTGAGGATGTCCCACAGATGACCAATAGGGTTTAGGTCTGGAGACATGCTTGGCCAGTCCATCACCTTTACCCTCAGCTTGTTTGATACTGTATCTTAAAGATATAAAAATATTAATGAAGAAAGCAAAACAAAATGTTTTATTGTTTATAAAATAGAAGTGAAAATAATTAAATAGCGGAGAATTAAGGCTGATTAGAGTAAATGTAATAAGGGGTTACCAGGAACTGTAAAAAAATAATAATAATTTGTAGATGGAAGGTTATCCCTTTTTGATCTGTAGATGAATAAACAAAGATATAAAAAGGAACAATGTTTCTTTTTATCTTTATGTTACAGCTGCTGATTAATGTTTATAAATATTGCCAGGCTGCTGCTTTATTTTTTTGAACAGCTCAAATTGCCGGGACTTCATTTACACTTCAGCTGAATGAGTCATTGGTTATTAAGGACACGGCGGCCCCGCTCCTTAAAGCGGAGATCTAGCTTTAAATTTATTTATTTTTTAAAGTCAGCAGCTACAAACTCTGTCTATCTGACTTTAAACCACTTAAGGACCGCCGCATGTACATTTACGTCGGCAGAATGGCACCGACAGGCACATCAACGTATATATACGTTGGTGCCTTGGGGGGGATCGGGGGTCCGATCGGACCCCCCCCCCCGTACATGCGGCGGTCCGCGCGGCTGCAGGAGCGATCCGACAAGAGGGGGCGGCTATTCGTTTTTGTCCGCCCCCTCCGGATCGCTCCCAGCCAATGCGCGCGCCCGCCCGCCCTGTCACTTCCTCCTCCTGTGTAAACACAGGAAGGAGGAAGCGATGTGATCTCTCCTTCGGCGTTTTTTTCAACCACCGCTGAGGAGAGATCACATCACAAGTAAGTCTGCACAACACTACACTGCACTAACACTACACATAATCACATTTAACCCCCGCGATCGTCCCCCCTATCACAGTGTCACTGAATGCAGTAATCATACATGTATGATTACTGTATTAAGTGTTAGTGTGACAGTCAGTTAGTGTTAGGTCCAGGGTAGCCCCCGTACCCCCCCCCTAATAAAGTTTTAACCCCTTGGTCACCGCCCTAGTTAACCCTTTCACTCCCTATTGCCAGCGTCACTAAGCGATCATTTTTCTGATCGCTGTATTAGTGTCGCTGTTCCCGCTAGGTAGCTAATTCTTTTTTTTTTATTGCGATTTTTTTTTTTTTTTTTTTTTTTTTTTTTTACTAAAGACATGTGGCTAAATACATTTTGGCCTAAATGTTTGACTAAAATTTAGTTTATTGATTTTTCTTATAACAAAAAGTAAAAAATATTGATTTTTTTTCAAAAATGTCGCTCTATTTTTGTACATAGCGCAAAAAATAAAAATTGCAGAGGCGATCAAATACCATCAAAAGAAAGCTCTATTTGTGGGAAGAAAAGGACGCAAATTTTGTTTGGGAGCCACGTCGCACGACCGCGCAATTGTCTGTTAAAGCGACACAGTGCAAATGGGTCATTTGGCAGCATATTGGTCCAGGCTGCCCGCGATATCGGGCGCCCGAGGCCGGTCCGTCCATTGTGGCAGGTCCCGGCGCTGCCATCCTCGCTAAGGTTAACAGGCAGTGGAGCCTTACGGCTTTACTGCCCATTTCTTACTGCGCATGCGCATTGTGAATGGGTGGCTTTTTTCTGGGACACACACACAGGTCCCAGAAGACGGCGCACCTCCATTTCCCAGGAGGCAACACGAGGAGGAGAACACAGAAGATCACTGCGGACGAGGAATTGGCAGATTAGGAGGATCTGCCTAGTAACAGCCATTTCTGGTTAATATATATTTTTTTTTTAACATTTTTTTTTTTTGGAACCTTTTTTGTTTTTTATTATTTTTGTTTAGGGTGGACCTCCGCTTTAACGGATAATTGGCGTTTTTTTTTTTTTTTACATTGCAGCTCTGTGGGGTAATTCCACTGACCGCTGAAAGAACCGAGCCTCTGGCTGGGTTCACACCTATGCTAGTTGAATGCGCATTTCCCCGCATTCAATTTGCATAGAGGAGAATGTGACTGGCTCTCCATGGAGCCGGTTCACATATCTCCGCAGTGGGTCCGGTGCGGTGTTCCGGAAAACGCGTGGCTTTTTTTTTTGTTGTTGCATTTCAGGTTTGACTTTACCCCAAAATTCGGGCTCAAATCGGTCCTGAACCGGTGAACCAGCATGCACCGGACCCCCATTGTGCGTCGCATGCGGCGACGGTGTGAACCCGGCATGCAAGTATCGGTGCATTTGCACGTACTTATACATGTGCAAATGCTCTTACTATCTATCTATCTATCTATCTATCTATCAAAAAATATTTCTGTCTATAGCAACCAGAAGTTACTGGAGTACGGCAGGAAATGGAAACAGACAAGATCTCCACGTTTGTTCTGTACCATTGTTTGAAAGCCGTATAATTTACAGGGTGGGCGGTGACGGCCAATTTTAGGCTTCCCATATGTTCTACAGATCTATACATCAGACCTTGGGTGGAGAATGCGGGTGTTTGGGTGCAGGAGGACAATGAAGAACTATAACCGAACCTGTAACAGTGTGTGTGATTCAGCAGGATAAGAGACAAGCCAATTTTTTAACCACTTAAGCCCCGAGCCTGTTTTTCAGATTTGGTGTTTACGAGACTAAAACAGTTTTTTTTTGCTAGAAAATTACTTAAAACCCCCAAACATATATATTTTTTTCTAACACCATGGAGAATAAAATGGCAGTCATTGCAATAATTTTTGTCACACCGTATTTACTCAGCGGTCTTGCAAGCGCACTTTTTTTGGAAAAAATTCACTTTTTTTAATTAAAAAATAAGACAACAATAAATTTGGCAATTTTTTTTTACATATTGTGAAAGATAATGTTACGCCGAGTAAAATGATACCCAACATGTCACGCTTAAAAATTGCGGCCGCTCGTGGCATGCCGTCAAACTTTTACCCTTAAAAATCTCGATAGGCGACGTTTAAAAAATTCTATAGGTTGCATTTTTTTGAGTTACAGAGGAGGTCTAGGGCTAGAATTATTGCTCTCGCTCTAACGATCGCGGCGATACCTCACTTGTGTGGTTTGAACACCGTTTTCATATGCGGGCGCTACTCGGGTATGCATTCGCTTCTGCGCGCGAGCTCGTTGGGACGGGGCGCTTTAAAAAAAAAATTGTTGTTTTCGGATTTATTTTTATTTTACAATTTTTAACTCTGAAATAATTTTTTTTTAAAAGATTATCACTTTTATTCCTAATTACAAGGAATGTAAACATCCCTTGTAATAGAAAAAAGCATGACAGGTCCTCTTAAATATGAGATCCGGGGTCAAAAAGACCTCACATCTCATATTTAGACTTAATAGTAAAAAAAAGAAAAAAAAAAGAAAAAAAAAAGAAAAAAAAAATTGTCTTTTGAAAAAAGATAAACAAAAAAAAAAGTTTCTTTAAGACGCTGGGCGGGACTGACGTTTTGACGTCACTTCCGCCCAGCAGAGCTATGGGGACGGGTGGGGGCCATCTTGCCCTCCCTCGCATCCCCAGTCAGCAGCCGAGTGGACCCGATCGTCTCCGCCGCTACCGACGGCTACGGGGGGGGGCCCTCTCCTGCCACCGATAACGGCGATCTCGCGGCGAAACCGTCGTTATCATAGACAGGCCCGCCCACTGTAAAGATGGATATCTCGGTTGTGGCACCAGCTGCTGCCGTTACCGAGATATCCATCTTTTAAAATAGGACGTATATATACAGTGGGCGGGCGGGCGTTAACCGGTTAATGATCAGGTGCTCATAGGCATAGATCTGCGTTCCTGGAAGTTGTCTTTCTAGAGATCTGTGCTTGTTTTTTTTTTCCCTTCCCACTCACCACCTGTTTCCATATTTTTTTTTTTTCCCCATCACAAAGTTTCCTTCCTAAAGCTGGCCATGCACTTGCTTTTTTTTTTTTTTTATTCTAAGAACGTTTAATTTTTATTCACATTTTATTTAAAAAAAATTATGAAACGTATACAATCAATATATCAATTAAAAAAATATATTTTATTTATATATCTATAAAATTATATATTTTTTTAATATTTATTGTATATGTTGTGTTTATAATTTTTTTTTTTTTTATAAGAAAATCTGAATAAAAAATTGAATGTTCTTAGAATTAAAAATTCACGTGTATGGCCAGCTTCAGGAGGGAAAGTTTGTAATGGGTGGGGGGGGGGGGGAATCATAAAAAACATGGGAACATTTTCCGCTTTTTCCCCCACAAATAGAGCTTTCTTTTGGTGGTATTTGATCACCTCTGCAGTTTTTGCACTATAAACAAAACAGCGACGATTTTGGAAAAAAAACATTATCTTTTACTTTTTGCTATCATAAATATCCCAACTTTTCTTTTTCCTCAGTTTAGGTAGATACGTATTCTTCTACATATTTTTGGTAAAAAAAAATCACAATACGCGTTTATTGATTGGTTATTGCGTCTACAAAATAGGGGATATAATTATTGCATTTTTATTATTATTTTTGTTACTGGTAATGGTGGCGATCTGTTTTTTATTTTTTTGGGGACTGCGACATTATGGCAGACACTTTTGACACATTTTTGGGACCATTTTTACAGCGATCAGTGTTATAAAAATGCACTGATTACTGTAAAAATGCCACTGGCAGGGAAGGGGTTAACACTAGGGGACGATCAAGGGGTTAACAGTGTTCCCTCATGTGTGTTTTAACTGTAGGGGGGGGTGACTTTCTAGGGGAAGAGAGAGATTGCCATTCATACTTTGAACATACGATCAGTCTCTTCTCCCCTTTATGCCCTGTACACATGATCGGTTCGTCCGATGAAAATGGTCTGGGGTCAAAAAGACCTCACATCTCATACCGTACCGTACCGATTGTGTGTACAGGGCATAAGAGATCCCAGAACACAGATCCCGGTTCTCGCTGTGTCACGAGCGACTGCGGGTGCCTGGTGGTCATTATGCCCACCGGGCACTCGCATCGCCTCCGGGTGGTGAGCAGCAGTCGCACGCGTTTGCCTCCGGCGGCATGCTTACACTCTCTAGTGGCCACAGGGGGGCAAAGTAACGGAACGATGTTCAGCCCAGCCGACCCATGCTGCCGCAGTAAAACCGGCGGCTGGTCGCAGAGTGGTTAACCACTTTACAACCGCCCTATAGACAAAGTACGTCTGCAGGGTGGTTGCTTAACTCTGGGAAGCCGTTAATTGCAAGGCAATACTCTGCAATGCTGGGCAATACTCTGCAATGCTGGGCAATACTCTGCAATGCATACTCTGGGCATACAGCGCCCCTCTCCCCGTGTGCTCGCATGCAGAAGCGAACGCATACGCAAGTCCCGCCCACATATGAAAACGGTGTTCAAACCACACATGTGAGGTATCTCTGCGAACGTTAGAGCGAGAGCAATAATTCTAGCCCTAGATCTCCTCTGTAACTAAAAACATGTAACCAGTAAAAATATTTAAAGCGTTGCCTATGGGAATTTTTAAGTACCGAAGTTTGGCGCCATTCCACAAGCGTGAGCAATATTAAAGTGTGACATTTTAGGTATCTATTTACTCGGCGTAACTTTATCTTTCATATTATGCAAAAACATTGGGCTAACTTTAATGTTGTTTTTTTTAAAAGCACAAAACTGTTTGTTTTTATTTCCCCCCAAAAAAATTGCGTTTGAAAAATTGCTGTGCAAATACCATGCGCGATGAAAAGTTGCAACGACCGCCATTGTATTCTCTAGGGTCTTTGCTAAAAAAGCATATATAATGTTTAGGGGTTCTATGTAATTTTCTAGCAAATTATGATTTTTCCATGTAGGAGAGGAATGTCAGAATTGGTCTGATGGTGTTCCCTGCATGTTGGGCCTCTGTATGTGACCACGCTGTGTAAAAGTCTCACACGTGTGGTATCGCCATACTCGGGAGGAATAGCAGAATGTGTTTTGGGGTGTATTTGTGGTATGCGTATGCTGTGTGTGAGAAATAACCTGCTAATATGAAAATTTGATGAGAAAAAAAATAAAAATAAAAAAAAAATCTTGATTTTTGCAAAGAATTGTGGGAAAAAATTACAACTTCAAAAAACTCACCAGGCCTCTTTCTAAATACCTTGGAATGTCTTCTTTCCAAAAAGGGGTAATTTGGGGGGTATTTGTACTTTTCTGTCATGTTGGGCCCCTTTCACATGTACGGACCGTCCGTCCGTTTTTTACAAGTCCGTTCACGGACTTGTAATGCATCCCTATGGGATCGCGTACGTTGGCGGATGATGCATCCGCTAACGTCCGTAAAGATCCGTTTTTTCGGACGGAAGAAAACACTATTTTTCTTCAGTCTGGCAGATCAGATCGGATGAATACCGTGTCCGCCGACAGCTCAGCGGGGATTACGGATGATCCCGGCTGAGCCGACGGACACACACGGGGCGAACACAAAAACGGTCCGCTCCGTGTGAAAGGACACTTGGGGTCTCAAGAAATGAGAGAGGCTGTCAGTACATCAGGTGGGATGAAATTGATCAATTTTCAGTAATTGGTACCATAGCTTGTAGACCCCATAACTTTCACCCAGACTAAATATTATCCAACATTTTTTTTTTTTTTTTTTTTTTTTTTACCAAAGATATGTAGCAGTATATATTTTAGGCCAAATTTATGAAGAAATTACTTTTTTTGCAAAATTTTATAATGGAAATGAAGAAAAATTATTATTTTTTACAAAATTTTTGTTCTTTTTTCATTTATAGCAAAAAAAAAAAAAAAACGCAGAGGTGATTAAATACCACCAAAAGAAAGCTCTATTTGTGGGGAAAAAAGGACAATAATTTCATTTGGTTACAGTGTTGTATGACCGAGTTATTGTCATTCAAACTGTGAGGCCGCGTACACACGGCAGAGAACCTCGACGGGCAGAACACATCGTTCCGCCCGTCGAGGTTCTCTGCCGGCCGTCGAAATCGGCGACCCGCCCGTCGGGAATGGCAACCAGCCATTCATCCAGGCGGGCCGTCGAGCAAATAGAGAGTGTGCTCTCTATTTCTGCTCGACGGGATTCCCGACGGGATGCTCGCCGAGAGCGTACACACGGCCGAGGTCCTCGCTGGAATGCAGCTTCCAGCGAGGTTCTCGCTGGTTTCCAGCGAGAACCTCGGTCGTGTGTACGCCGCCTCAGAGCACCGAAAGCTGAAAATTGGTCTGGTTATTAAAGCGGATCTCCACCCTAAAGTGAAGATCCGCTGATCCGAACACTCCCCCCCTCCGGTGTCACAATTGACACCTTTCAGGGGGGAGGGGGGTGCAGATAGACACGTATCTGCACCCACTTCCGGCCCAGCATTCACGGGCAAAAGATGGGCATTACATCAGGTTCATCCCGTCGAAATCGGCCCGCCCGTTGTGTGCTGGGAACACTCGGCTCCCAGCACACAGCTGGAGCCAATCGCGGGCGCAGCGCGACTCGCGCATGCGCCGTAGGGAACCGGGCAGTGAAGCCGCAGCGCTTCACTTCCTGGTTCCCTCACCGTGGATGGAGGGGGAGCAGCAGGGTGATGAGCGATCGCTCATCCTCTGCTGCGGACGGCGCTGGACGGGATGCTCTCCGAGAGGACAGGTAAGTGTCCTAATGGAATTAAAAGTCAGCAGCTGCAGTATTTGTTGCTGCTGGCTTTTAATATTTTTGTATTTGTGAACCATCCGCTTTAAGGGGGTTTAAGTGCCCAGTGGTCAAGTGGTTAAAGAGCCCCTCTGATGCATTTTTTTTTAATTCTTGTACCCATTGCGGGGGGGGGGGGGGGGGTTACTAAAACGGGAGCACTCAGAATCTGGTGCAGCTGTGCATGATGGCCAACTATCTTCCAACTACAGCTTGTTCAATTAAGCTTTGACAATAAAACCTGGAAGCTGATATGATAAGTTATCTTCTTTTGTATTTGTTCTTATGTTGGTTTCTATGGTGTGTGTGTGGGGCATGCTCTGTGACAGCGGCTGCCTTGATTTGTTTCCATTCGGTGAAGTGCTATCCTGACAGATCCGGCGCTCCGCATGCACAGCGCATTTGTTTATTATGGGACTTTGAGAGGAGAAACTTAAATATTTCACAGAGGCTCACAAATTAGTTTTTTTTTTTCTTTTTTTTTTTACTATATTGCATTTCCGAATGTACCTGACTTGTTCATTTTCTTTAACAGACAGAAGGCAGCAAACTTCAGAAGGACCTCCGGACGTACCTGGCATCTGTAAAATGTAAGAATGATTCTTGGCTATAGAGAAATATCAAATTGATTTTCATGAATGTCTGGATACGTTTTTAATGCTTTCATTGGTGCCATAGGGGTTCGGTTGTGGGATAGGCTACATTCTCGGTGATGTCACCGCTCTCTAGTGAATGGATAGGCTGCGTTTTCTGCGATGTCACCGGTCTCTAGTGAGTGGATAGGCTACATTCTCGGTGATGTCACTGCTCTCTAATGGAGTAGGCTGCATTCTCTAGTGAATGGATAGGCTGCATTCTCAGTGATGTCACCGCTCCCTAGTGAATGGGTAGGCAACATTCTCAGTGATGTCATCAGTCTGTAGTGAATGGATAGGCTGCATTCTCAGTGATGTCATCAATCTGTAGTGAATGGATAGGCTGCATTCGCAGAGATGTCACTATGGTCTCTATTGAATGGATGGGCCAGGGGTGTCAAACTCCATTTCATTGTGGGCCGCATCAGCATTATGATTGCCCTTAGAAGGGCCGGTTGTATCTGTAATATTAGATGTCCAGCGCATCCCTTCCCCTTTACATTAGATGTCAAGAGCCACCCCACCATCAGAAGCTGAGTCCCCCCACTCTCCCTTACATGACAGTGCACCCCCCTTTCCATATACTGCTGCTGGGAAGAAGCTGGATGTATTGCTTGAAAGCAAAAAGTAGGGGTCTGGAGGAGGATCAGAGGAGGGCTGGAGCACTCCGGCAGCTGCAGAAGAGGTGCGAGGGCCACTTAAATTGGCCCGAAGGGCCAGATTCGGCCCGCGGGCCTTGTGTTTGACACCTGTGGGATAGGCTGTATTCTCAGTGATATGAAAACAAAAAACGGCTGAGTCGGCTTCTTTCTTATGGCGTGCTGCTGAAGTGCATCCCAAGCTACCTGCCTATTGACTCCTTATCCACATTCTGAACATTTACGAAAGACTGGGAAGAGGAATGAGTGTGTCTTGTTCCTCTGAAGATTTTAGATCTTAATTTCTTTATTTTTTTATTCTAACCATCTATTCTGTTCTATTTTCTTGTAGCTATGCACGAAGCTTCCAAAAAGCTAACCGAATGTCTGCAAGAAATCTATGAGCCGGAGTGGCCCGGCAGAGACGACACCAACAAGCTTGCAGAGGTAAGTCTCCGTCGCCTGGTGTTGGGTTCTTGGAACATGCACATGGTGTGCGGAGCATACATGTTCTGGCTCATGTTTTTCCCTCCAAAATGAAGGCGAATGATTTTGTTGCTGGTTGAACTGTTATCAGTTTTCGGTTATTATCCAGAAATTGGTAGCCCCGGAAATGCTACCAAATATCATATAAGAGCATACTGCCTGTATACAGTGGAACCTCGGATGACGAGTATAATCCGTTTCAGGAGAATGCTCGTAATTCAAAGTACTCTCATATCAAAGCGAGTTCCCCAATAGAAGTCAATTGAAACTAAAATAATTTGCTCCGCATTGACTTCAATGGCTTGCAATACCGCAGAGGCGGGGGGGGGGGGGGGGGCCCAAAGAGCCTCAAACACTTGGAAAGTGCCGAGTACACCTCGGCCTAACTCGGAAAATCTCAAAGGCTTGAACAGAGTATTTTCAAAGATTTTCCGAGCGGCGCAGTTCAGGTTTCGCTCGGCCCCAGGGCCCCCCCACCCCACCTCAGGCCGAACGCGGTACTGCACACTGCTTTGGCTTGAATCCTGCTCAATTTGCAGGACAACACTCGCAAACCGAGTCAGGTGCTTGTATTTCGAATCGCTCGTTACTCGCAATCTGAGGTTCCACTGTAAATTTATTGATCACAAAAATCTGGAAAACCTGTGGATAAGTGTCCAGATTCAATAAGTTCTTATTTTTTTTTTCTTTTACGGCATACAATATACTGCACATTCATTGACCATACTTAAAGCTAAAAAACAAGAATTCGGCAGCTTTACAAAAAGTTCAGGCACACTGGGTTAAAGCGGAGTTCTTCCCTAAAGTGAAACTTCTGCTCATCTGATTCCACCCCCCCCCCCCTACAATTGGCACCTTTCGGGGGGAGGGGAGACGGGCAGGGCCGCTGATACAACTGGCCCTGTTGTACCGGGCCTGACCAGCAGGGGGGCCCAGAAACCTGATCAGATCAATAATTGTAGTAAAAAAAAAACCTGCAGCCGTGTGCCCTTAATGTCGATCGAATGCCCAATAACCACAACCGTTTGATACTGACATATAACACCACTGTGCCACCCGTGCCGCCAATGCCATAATGTGCTGCAGACAGTGCCACCCATGCTGCCAATGGCCCAGAGGCTATTCAGTTTGCATGTGTTGCGCTCTATACGTTTTTCACTCCCTCACTCATTGGAAGCATGGGTGGCACTCTCTGCCACCCATGCCATTTTGTGCTGCAGAGAGTGCCACCCATGCTGCCAATGGCATGATGCCATTGGCAGCATGGGTGGCACTGTCTGCAGCACATTATGGCATTGGCGGCATGGGTAGCACTGTCTCTGCAGTACATTATGGCATTGGCATGTCCCGCTGTCAAGTCGCTGGGCCAGGGGGCGGAGCCAGGGGTGGGGCTGAAGGAGGGACCAGGGGTGGGACTGAAGGGGGCCCCATCAGGTAGGTTGTACGGGACCCCATGATTTCTATCAGCGGCCCTGGAGACAGAATACCTGTTTCCGGGAGTCTGGCTGCAGCCAGCGTCCCGTGACATCACCGCGGGGCTCCGTCCTTATTCTCGCCGGGCCAATAGGAGAGACGAGTGGGGCCTCGTACATGCGCGTAGGGTTACCAGCATGAAGCTGAAAGACTACACTTACCTGCAATGACGGCGGAAGCGCCCGACAGCTGATGGAAAAACAGCTGTGGTGATGACATCAGGGGACTGCAGGGCAGGTGCACTTTGTCGTGCCCCCCCCCCCCCCCCCAGAAGACAGCAGGGACCAGTGGGAACCAGGAAGTGAAACCACAGGGCTTCACTTTCTGATTCCCTTACCGTAGATGATGCTGGCAGCAGCCGAGAGCCGACAGACAGATCGGTTTCGGCTGCTGACATCGCGGGCACCCTGGACAGGTAAGTGTCCTTATGGTAAAAAGTCAGCAGCTGCAGTATTTGTAGCTGCTGGCTTTTAATATTTTTTCATTTTGTTTTTAGCGGAGCTCCACTTTAATGTGCAAGTAAAATTGCGATTTGTTATGACATGCATGGAATTGGTGCAAACAAGTTCCTGAGGTTTCCTGCAACTTGCCGTCTTCTCCATTTGCCAAAATAGGCCGCGGTTCGCAGATTATGGTAATCCATGGTCTTTGTGCACATCTAAAATAAATACCACTCAGAAAATAGATAAATATGAGTAATTCATCGGACACACCCATATTGTACACATTGCATAGACTTGTATAACAAAGACTAAGGTTCCTGGGTCAAGTCCTGTTCAGGGCATTCTCTACATGTTTGGCCTGTGCTTGTGTTGGTTTCCAAAGGCATGCTGCTAGGTCAATGGGCTAGACCAGGGGTCTCCAAACTATGGCCCACCAGTTGTTTTGGACAGGGGGTCTCAAACTGGTGGCCCTCTAGCCGTTGCGAAACTACAAGTCCCATCATTGCCTCTGCCTGTAATAGTCACGCTTGTAACGGTCAGCCTTGCAATGCCTCATGGGAATTGTAGTTTCGCAACAGCTGAAGGGCCACCAGTTGGAGACCCCTGGTTTAGGAACTACAATTCCCATCATGCCTAGTCATGTCTGTGAATGTCAGAGTTTTACAATGCCTCATGGGACGTGTAGTTCCACAACAGTTGGAGAACCGTAGTTTGAGGATCCCTGGGCTACACTCTAAATTGGCCCTAGTATGATTTTTCTACTGAGCATGTCCAAGATGGCGGCCTCACCATCTGCCCCACCATCAACTAAAGTGCTCGAGTCCCCCCTCCAGGATAAAAGTGCTTTAGAATAGTAAAAAACTAAAAGTAATTAATCACTGACCTCCAAGAGGGAACAATTTAGAAATGTGGTCATCTTCCCACGCCCCAGAGCATGATGGGAAATCCAAAATTTTTGGCATAAAGTTTTTTTTTTTTTTTTTTTAAACTTACTCAACCGACCTTGATTCTGTATATCCAATTTTCTTATTTCCAATAACTATATATTATTTTTTTCCTAACAGAATAATGACCTTTTGTGGACGGATTACCATCAAAAGTTGGTAGACCAGGCCCTGCTGACCATGGACACCTACCTCGGCCAGTTTCCAGATATTAAGGTGATTTGGTGATCTAGCCAGCCTTAAAAGGGGTTCTAAAAGTTCTTTGTGTGTGTGTGTGTGTGTGTGTGTTTTTTTAAACATGTTATACTTACCTCCCACTGTGCAGTTTGTTTTGCACAAAGTGGCCCCGATCCTGGTCTTCTGGGGTTCCTCGGTGGCTGTCTCGGCTCCTCCCCGCAAGAGCTAACCCCCGTTCTGGGAAGCTCTCACCCAAGGGGGTTAGCTTGTGGGCGGGCTCTTGTGTGATACAGTGGCGGCTATAGCCCCCGCCCCCTGGTGTGCCGCGTCATTGATTAGATTGACAGCAGCGGGAGCCAATGGCTGCGCTGCTACCAGTCTCCCAACAAAGAGCCGAGAAGACGGGCAAGTAGCCAGCGCGTTGATGACGCGGGACTTTTGAGGGCTCGGGTAAGTAAACGGGGGGGGGGGGGCTGGGAGGGGGGGCTTGTAAAGCATTGGATGTTTTTTCACCTTAATGCATAGGATTAAGATGATATTAATTTAACTCATATCAGCAAATACTATACCCAACGCACCACCATTATAACTTGTACAATTATTTGGGTGATATTCTGTTCGGTTTTACTCTATTACCATATATACTCGAGTATAAGCCGAGGCACCTAATTATACCCCAAAAACTGTATTGACTCGAGTATAAGCCTAGGCCCTAGGGTGAGAATGCAGCAGCTACTGTAAGCGGAAAAGAGTCAACTGTGCCCATTGCCACCTCACTGTGCCCATTGCCGCCTCACTGTGCCCATTGCCGCCTCACTGTGCCCATTGCCGCCTCACTGTGCCCGAGTCGGTGTACCTGAAATTCTTGACAGGCTGCGGGCGTCCTTTCTTTGATTGAAAGTCGCGGTCTCCTCCTGGTCCCGTTCTGTGATAGGCATTTCCCAGCAGCCTATCAGACGTCTTCTCATCCTCGGACTCTGTTTCCCAGCAGACACTGTGTTCCGCCAATCACGGACGCCTTTTCATCCTCGGACAAGAGAACTTCCTTGATAGGCGGAACCACTGAACACAGTGTCTGCTGGGAAACGCCCATCACGGAAGGGACCAGGGGGGAAGCCACGACTTTTAACCACTTGCCGACCGCCCACCGTTGTTATACGTCATCACTTTAAAGATTGATATCTCGGTAACGGCAGCAGCTCTTCAGTGGGCGGTCGGTCAAGCGATAACGGCGGTCTCCGCCGTGAGATCGCCGTTATCGGTGGCTGGCGAGGGCCCCCCCTCCCGCTGCTCTCCCGCGCCCTCCGCCGCTACCGACGGCTCCTCTCCCGTGCTCAGTGGGGATGCGAGTGAGGGAAAAATTTCCCTCATCCGTCCCCGTAGCTCTGCTGGGCGGAAAGTGACGTCAAAACGTCGGTCCCGCCCAGCGTCTTAAAGAGACATTTTTTTTTTTTAAAGTCATTTGAAAAATGACATTTTACATTTATTTTAATTTTTTTGCATTTTAGTGTAAATATGAGATGTGACGTCTTTTTGACCCCCAGATCTCATATTTAAGAGGACCTGTCATGCTTTTTTCTATTACAAGGGATGTTTACATTCCTTGTAATAGGAATACAAGTGATATTTTTTTTTCTTTTTATTTTAGTGTTAAAAATTGGTAAAATAAATAAAAAATAAATACGAAAACAAAAAAAAAATTGTTTAAATCACCCTGTCCCGACGAGCTCGCGCACAGAAGCGAACGCATACGCGAGTAGCGCCCGCATATGAAAACGGTGTTAAAACCACAGAAGTGAGGTATCACCGCGATCGTTGGAGAGAGAGCAATAATTCTAGCCCTAGACCTCCTTTGTATCTCAAAAAATTCAACCTGTAGAATTTTTTAAACGTCGCATCCATTGCATTAAGTGTACTGGAAGACGGTATTGTTACATTCCAGTGCCGATTGAGGTAAATAAAGATTATAAAGGTCAATTATTAACTCTTTGGGAGCTAAGCTGGTATAGAGTAATCAATGTGCCGGGTTAGGGAGTTAATTTTAACTGTTACGAACGGTATTTCAAGGTCAGATAGGTTAATAATTCAAATTTTTTGACCTTTCCTGTTATGTCGCGTACACACGAGCGGAAATTCTGTCGATGAAAACTTTGGATGGTTTTTCCGACGGAATTCCGCTCAAGCTTGGCTTGCGTATACACGGTCACACAAGTTCCCTGCACTTTCCACCGTCAAGAACGCCGTGACATACTACACTACGACGAGGCGAGAAAATTAAGTCCAATGCTTCCGAGAATGCGTCAAATTGTTTCCGAGCATGCGTCGGAATTTTGCGCGTCGAAATTGCTAAAGACGATGGGAAAATTTTCAGAAACGCTCTCGATCTTTTTGCTGGCGGAATTTCCGACAGCAGAAGTCCGATGGAGCCTACGCACGGTCGGAATTTCCAACCAAAAGCTCCCATCTGACTTTTTTTGACGGAATTTCCGACCGCGTGTACGCGGGATACGATTTGGATCCATACATACCTTGGACTATAACGGTATTTATTATAATTTTATGTAATGTTTTTTTTTAGTTTATGGGAATCTACTTTCTGAACAATCGAATATTATTATAAAGTTGGTTTTTAAAAACCTTTAAACTATTTTTGGGCACGCCTTATGTGAGAACCATCCTGTTTTATGGTATGTGGTTGGACAAGTCGGTCAAATTAAAAGGCAATGTAAAAAAAACGTGTCTTTGCACATATTTTCTTATTCATTATATATCCTGAAGGACGTGAAGGTTGATTGTTATTGTTTTAGCCAGGAAAATGTGAGATATTGTTTATGAATGTTTCATACCTACTATGTGCATGCATTATATAATGTCTTCTGTTACCTACTTACCTCAACCACGGACAGCTTCCCTGACTCTCCTCCGCGGGCATCACGAGTGGGCATCAGGCCTGGAATGATATAAAAAATAGGCCCAGGTATTTTAGACTGAGCAGCCCGGGGGGAGGCGCAGCGGAGGCACTTTGCAATGGCGGTTATTGATGGGATGTGGGGTTACTGCACCTCTGGACCCCTTTACATTACATAGCACTGCACCTCTGGACCCCTTTACATTACACAGCACCCTGCACCTCTGGACCCCTTTACATTACATAGCACCCTGTACCTCTGGGCCCCTTTACATTACACAGCACCCTGCACCTGTGGACCCTTTACACAGCACCCTGCACCTCTGGACCCCTTTACATTACACAGCACCCTGCACCTCTGGGCCCCTTTACATTACATAGCACCGCACCTTTGGACCCTTTACACAGCACCCTGCACCTCTGGACCTGTTTACATTACCCAGCACCCTGCACCTCTGGACCCCTTTACATTACCCAGCACCCTGCACCTCTGGGCCCCTTTACATTACATAGCACCCTGCACCTTTGGACCCTTTACACAGCACCCTGCACCTCTGGACCCCTTTACATTACATAGCACCCTGCATCTTTGGACCCTTCACACAGCACCCTGCACCTCTGGGCCCCTTTACATTACATAGCACCCTGCACCTTTGGACCCTTTACACAGCACCCTGCACCTCTGGGCCCCTTTACATTACATAGCACCCTGCACCTTTGGACCCTTTACACAGCACCCTGCACCTCTGGACCCCTTTACATTACATAGCACCCTGCATCTTTGGACCCTTTACACAGCACCCTGCACCTCTGGACCCCTTTACATTACCCAGCACCCTGCACCTCTGGACCCCTTTACATTACATATTACTGCACCTTTTGACCCTTTACACAGCACCCTGCACCTCTGGACCCCTTTACATTACACAGCACCCTGCACCTCTGGGTCCCTTTACATTACACAGCACCCTGCACCTCTGGGTCCCTTTACATTACACAGCACTCTTGACCCCTTTACATTACATAGCACTGCACCTTTTGACCCTTTACACAGCACCCTGCACCTCTGGGTCCCTTTACATTACACAGCACCCTGCACCTCTGGACCCTTTTACATTACACAACCCCCACAGTTTGTTACAGACACTCCCTAACAGTTCTGGACCCCCTGCATGTTACACAGACCCCCCTCCCTACAGTGGAGACCCCCCCCTTTAGACCCATAATGTATCTCAGATCAGCGCGGGACTGCATGTCGGGACCCCTCCCCCTGTGTAGACATAGAGGGGGAGTCGGCTTCACTATTTTGCAAAAACCTGGTTGATCCTGCTGCTCTCTATCTCTCTCCTTCTGTCCATGTCCCCAATTTCAGCTAGGGACTTTGCAGCTGTGGTCTGGGGTATAACTGCCGCGTTTTTGCCTGAGCAGCATTTTTCAAGGGTCGGGGGAGAACTGTGCCCCTCAAGTGACCGCTGCGGCCTGTACCCGCCGCATTCTGTGGGTGGGGCAATATTTAATTCTTCAGTAATTTATGGAAAGCAAATCAATAATTAAAATATATGTATCATTTCAGTCACGGATTGCAAAGCGGGGAAGGAAACTTGTGGACTACGACAGTGCGAGACATCACTTTGAATCCCTACAAAATGCGAAAAAAAAGGACGACACTAAAATTGCCAAGGTACATTTTTTTTTTCCTTCTTGGTGTGACAAAAATGGAAGGCTTGAGCCATATGCAGTTTATATGACCGCAGAATGCCAATCCCAACAGCCTATGAAAATGAACAAAATGGCTATATATGGAATCACAAAAGTAAGTACACCCCTCACTTTTTTGTAAATATTTTCTTCTATCTTTTCATGTGACAACACTAAAGAGATAACACTTGGCTACAATGTTGTGTAGTGAGTGTACAGCTTGTATAGCAGTGTAAATTTGCTGTCCCCTCAAAATAACTCGACACACAGCTAAGTGAAAATTTCCAAATTGGGCCCAATTAGCCATTTTTTCCCTCCCCGGTGTCATGTGACTAATTAGTGTTACAAGGTCTCAGGTGTGAATGGGGAGCAGGTGTGTTAAATTTGGTGTTATCGCTCTCTCTCTCATACTGGTCACTGGAAGTTCAACATGGCACCTCATGGCAAAGAACGCTCTGAGGATCTGAAAAAAAGAATGGTTGCTCTACATAAAGATGGCCTAGGCTATAAGAAGATTGCCCAGGCCCTGAAACTGAGCTGCAGCACGGTGGCCAAGACCATCCAGCGGTATAACAGGACGGGTTCCCCTCAGAACAGGCCTCGCCATGGTCCACCAAAGCAGTTGAGGTCACGTGCTCAGCGTCATATCCAGAGGTTGTCTTTGGGAAATAGACGTATGTGTGCTGCCAGCATTGCTGCAGAGGTTGAAGGGGTGGGGGGGGTCAGCCTGTCAGTGCTCACACCATACGCTGCACGCTGCATCAAATTGGTCTGAATTGCTGTCGTCCCAGAAGGAAGCCTTTTCTAAAGATGACGCACAAGAAAGCCCATAAACAGTTTGCTGAAGACAAGCAGACTAAGGACATGGATTACTGGAACCGTGTCCTGTGGTCTGATGAGACCAAGATAAACGTATTTGGTGTCAGATGGTGTCAGGCGTGTGTGGCGGCAACCAGGTGAGGAGGACAAAGACAAGTGTGTCTTGCCTACAGTCCAGCATGGTGGTGGGAGTGTTGTGGTCTGGGGCTGCATGAGTGCTGCCAGCACTGGGGAGCTACACATCATTGAGGGAACCATGAATGCCGACATGTACTGTGACCAGAGGTGTATTTAGGTTTTGTGCTGCCCTAGGCCTGACTAAACTCATGCACCCCTAATTTAAATATGACCCACCCCTTCCTGTCAAGACCACACACCTTGCAGTTTAAGACCCACCCTGAAATTTTCAAGTGGGGACACTAGTTCTGAGGGCCTGTGGGGGGGGGGCAATGGATTCCCTTAATTTGCATAGATTTCCTCCCATTTCCTGTTAAGCTATGGGACAGGAAGTGAAGGGAAATCTCTGCAATGGGACAGGGATGGTAAAAAATTAGAAGCGACCTACCCCCCCCCCCCCCCACAGTTGCAGAATGCCAACCGCCCACATACTGGAAGCAGTGCAGCGGCCGATTTATGGGGGCGCTAAACTAATTTGCCTAACAGTGTAGCGCAAGCCGGCGGGGACACTGTCCGTGCTGCCCCCCTGCAAAGTGCTGCCCTAGGCCTGGGCCTTGTTGGCCTAGGCCAGGATACACCACTGACTGTGAAATACTAAAGCGGAGCATGATCCGCCTCCCTTCAGAGACTGGGCCACAGGGCAGTATTCCAACATAACGACCCCCAAACACACCTCAGAGACCACCACTGCCTTGCTAAAGAAGCTGAGGGTAAAGGTGATGGACTGGCCAAGCATGTCTCCAGACCTAAACCCTATTGATCATCTGTGGGACATCCTCAAATGGAAGGTGGAGGAGCGCAAGGTCTCCAACATCCACCAGCTCTGTGATGTCATCATGGAGGAGGGGAAGAGAACTCCAGTGGCAACCTGTGAAGCTCTGGTGACCTCCATGCCCAAGAGGAATAAGGCAGTGCTGAAAAATAATGGGGGCCACACAATATGACACTTTGGCCCCAATTTGGACATTTTAACTTAGGGGTCTACTCACTTTTGTTGCCAGCGGTTTAGACATTAATGGCTGTGTGAGTTATTTTGAAGGGACAGAAAATGTACACTGTTGTACAAACTGTACACTCACTACACAACATTGTAGATACAAAGTGTCATTTCTTCAGTGTTGTTGCATGAAAAGATTAGAAGGAAATATTTCACAAAAATGTAAGGGGTGTACTTACTTTTGTGAGATACTGTGTGTATGTGTATATATAATATATAAAAAATTGTATGCTAATGTAAAAGAACCTTCTGTGACCATTGTTTGTTTAGGACACAGGGTTTCTCATCCAGGGGTAGATGCACCCTGGGGTACCTTATGGGCTTGTCAGGGGTGCTGTACTGCATTCCATATTTTTGCACTGCATTGTGCGTTATTGTGGTGCAGAGGACTCTGATGTGAAAGTGGTGGGCAAGGATTCTAATGTAATGGGGAAGTTCTGTATATAGCCCTATATAACACACATTGCACAGTCAGTCCACATGGACTTTTCTGCTGCTTTACTGCAGACAGGAAACAGGAACCATTATTATATAGGTAGAGGGGGGGTTGAAGATTCTGGTGAGGCGGCAGGGGGGGGGGGGGGAGGGGGAAATGAAGACTCTGGTGTCAAGGTGAAGGGGGGGTCTGAAGATTCTGGTGATGGGGAGCGGGGGACTGAAGACTCTGGTGTCAAGGTGGAGGGGGGCTGAAGATTCTAGTGAGAGAGGAGGGGGGGGAAATGAAGACTCTGGTGTCAAGGTGGAGGGGCTGAAGATTGTGGTGAGTGGGCGGGGGGGGGGGGGGGGCTGCAGACTCTTTTGTCAAGGTGAAGGATGGGTGGCGACTGAAGACTCTGGTATCAAGGTAGAGAGGGGTCTGAAGATTCTGGTGGGGGGACGTGGGGACTGAAGACTCTGGTAATGGCGAGGGGGGGGGGGGACTGAAGAATCTGGTGTCAAGGTGAAGAATGGGTGGCCACTGAAGACTCTGGTGTCAAGATGGAGAGGGGTCTGAAGATTCTGGTGGGGGGACGTGGGGACTGAAGACTCTGGTAATGGCGAGGGGGGGGGGGGGGACTGAAGAATCTGGTGTCAAGGTGAAGAATGGGTGGCCACTGAAGACTCTGGTGCAGGGGCGGACTGACCATTGACAAACTCGGGCACTGCCCGAGGGCCCCATGCCACTAGGGGGCCCCATCAGGGTTGCCAGGCTCATTAAAACCAGGGACAGTATGTAAAAATCTGTTTTTTTTACATCTGTCCCTGATATGTCCAAAACCTACATGCTTTTGATGTGAAAATCCTGAGATTTTAGCTGCCCTGCCTCTGTACTGCCACCTGGCTTGGTGGCCATCTGTAAGCCTGGGGGGCCCCATAATCTTCTATTGCCCGGGGGCCCCATGAGTTGTCGGTCCGCCCCTGCTCTGGTGTCAAGATGGAGAGGGGTCTGAAGATTCTGGTGGGGGGATGTGGGGACTGAAGACTCTGGTGATGGCGAGGGGGGGGGGGGGGGAACTGAAGAATCTGGTGTCAAGGTGAAGAATGGGTGGCCACTGAAGACTCTGGTGTCAAGATGGAGAGGGGTCTGAAGATTCTGGTGACGGGAAGGGGGGGGGGGGCAACTGAAGACTCTGGTGTTAAGGTGGGGGCTTGTGGAATGGGGATCCTGTAAGGGAGGGACCAAGATCTCTAATGCAAAATGGGGTCTTATTTGAAGGGGGGGGGGCTTCTGATATGATGGAAAGACAGAATTTTAGACTGGGGTCACTTAGGATTTTGCATCCTTTTAAAGGGCGCCATGACAAAATATGTTGAGCAACACTGGTCTAAGATGTGGTGTGTTTTTTTTTTATTTCCTTTTTTTCTTTTTATTTATTATTCTGATCCATGAATTGAATGTTTCTTTGTAACACGGTGTGATTTATTTTGTGGGAAGAGGCTGTTTTGTTTTCTTCCATCCCAAGCAGGATCCGCTTCTCATGTATTCTTGACCTTGGAAATATTTCTCTGCATGTTGCAAAAATGTTGCAATTTTTTTTTTAATTCTGCAAATGTATAAAATAATAATAATTGCACATTCCGTTCCCGGAGTCCCGAAGGCTCGGATGCCCCCCCCCCCCCCAGGTGTGACTAATAACTCTTGTTACTCTTTGCAGTTTTGTTGGGGTGTCTCGGCCGCACTGGTCCCGTCTGTGTGGAGTCCTGTGTGTCTCACTTCTGGCATGCCACAAAGGATGACCTAACGCTGATTTGCTGCTTCCTTGTAATTGTCACCATTAAAAAAACTCTCTTCTGTTTTCTGTCCCCTCTTCTCTCTTTCTCTCTGTGCTCACCGCGGTGACAACACTTGCAGCCAGTGTCTCTTCTGGAGAAGGCTGCCCCCCAGTGGTGCCAGGGGAAAATACAGGCCCATTTGGTGGCGCAAACTAACCTGCTCCGAAACCAGGTGACTTCCTGGCCGAGCGCTAACCCTGCCCGTCCTTGTGGTAGCTTGTCCCTGTGTGCCGCGGCTCTGCTCGGTCTCTGCAATGTGTAAAAAATAAAAGTAAATTCCTCTTTATTACAATAATCCGTTGTGTGACTCTCTGATTTTCCGAGAAGTCTGCACTAAGATACAAATTTAGATATAGGGCATCCCCTGCAATAAAAATATCATTTTTGGTGAGATACTCCCAAAGGGAAATCGCGTCTAAATGGAAGGAAACCCCACCACTTTCCTCATTAGAGCCCTGCAAGTGCAGCAGCTGATTCATAATTAAAGTGGATGTCACAATATAGAGTATAAGATTTCCTATCATCTGTGCCCAGTCTTGCCACACAGAGTTAATCCAGATCTGAGAAATCCTCTTTTAATGTTCAGTGAAAATGAACAGCCTTCCAGATAAAACCCTGCCTAAATAAAAAGTCAGTTTTCTCTCTTCTTGCTTTGAGTGAGAGGTTATTTACATATCTAGCTAGGACATGTTTATCATATGTTATGTTTTGTTTATCATAACATGAGGTGATATAACATCACAACACATCCTAGTAATATACAATGAACTTTGGATCACCTCTTGTTATGATAAACATGTCCAAGCTAGATATGTAAATAACCGGTTACTGAAAGCAATAACAGAGAAACGGACTTTATAATTTGGCAAGTTTTTATCTGGAATTCTGTTAATTTGCACTGAACTTTAAAAGAGGATTACTCAGCGCTGGATTAACTCTGTGTGACAAGACTGGGCACAGATGATAGGAAATCTTATACTCTAAATTGTGACATAAAATTTTTTTTTTTTGGGGTTTACATCCACTTTAATTATGAATCATATATGCGGCCTCTCAGCAGGTGGTCTTTAACACTGAGAGGTCGCATGTATGTGGCCAAAGGGGCTGGATCACCCCAAAAAGGATCCGTTCCCTAAAAACTAAGGGCCAGATTCAGAGAGCCGTAACTCCTGTCTAACTAGTGTTAGACCGGAGTACTTTCTAATTACGCACGTTTTTTCACTAGTTTCACTACGCTGCAATAAAATTGCGGCCGCTGGGTGGAGTTCCCGTCGTTTTCCGCGTCGGGGAATGCAAATGAGCTTTTGCCGACTATCCACAAAATTACGAACGTCTATCGCAATCTCTTACGGCATCTTTAGTCATCTTTTTGCTGCGTAAAACTATACCAGCGTTTTGCTGGTCTAATATTAGACAGCCCATGTAAGTATGGCCGTCGTTCCCGCGTCGAATATCAACGTTTTCCGACGTCTTTTTTTTTTATTTTTGACGTAAAACGTCCGGGAATAGGAATGTCCGTAAACGACGCTACTCAAACAACGAATGACGTATCAACGTTATTTCGCGCAATGCACGGCGGGAAATTTCTGAACGGAGCATGCGCAGTTCGATCGCCGCGGGGACGCGCCTAATTTAAATGCTTCACGCCCCCTAATCGCGTATTTCGATTACGCGGCGAGAAATAGACTACGCCGCCATATCGTACGGGCAAAAATCTACCAGAATTTGGTGTAGAGCCTGGTAAAATGCGGCTGCGTAGCGAATCTCGGATACGCTGTGCAAATGTACGTGTACCTGAATCTGGCCCTAAATTTATAGGGTCACCATTTATTTACAGAAGAGTAACCTGAAGAGGCCGCAAAGAAGTGGTAGACCTCCCCCCGCAAAACGTGTTGGCTGATTAAAACAAAAAAAAATTAAAAACATAATCATTGCACTACATTTGTAAAAATAAAAAAATACAAAAAAAAAATCATTATCTATCATTGCACTAAATTTGTAAAAAATAAAATAAAAAAATCATTGCACTACATTTGTAAAAATTAAAAATCTTCATCAATCATTGAACTACATTTGTAAAAAAATTAAAATAAATCATTATGAATCATTGCACTACATTTGTAATATTATTAATAATAATAATATAAAAAAAATTAAAACCATTATAAATCATTGCACTACATTAATAATAATAATTATGAATCATTGCACTATATTTATTATTATTATTATTATTATTATAATAATAATTTAATAAAATCATGAATCATTGCACTACATTTGTAGTAATAACAATGATAGCAATAATAACAATATAATAAAAACCATTATCAATCATTGCATTACATTTGTAATAATAATAATAATAGCAATAATAATATATAATAAAAATCATGAATCATTGCACTACATTTGTAAAAAATTAAATAAATGCATTATGAATCATTGCATTACATTTGTAAAAATAAAAAAAACGTTATTGCACGACATTTGTAGTAGTAATAATAATAATAATAAAAATCTTTATTGATCAATGCACTACATTTGTAAATAATAAACAATATCAATCATTGCACTAGGTTTTTTTTTTTTTTTAACAACTCACCTAACCGCCTACTCAAGATCTAAAACTGTAGCACTGGAAATAAAAATCAAAAAACAGATGCAGACCGAGCATGGCTGTGTTGTAGGATGCATGCTGTGTTTTCTAGGGAATGTCACTTTCTTTTTTTTTTTTTTTTTTTTTACAAATCTCTAGCAGCTGGAAAATCGCAATAAAAAAATAACAAAAATAAAATAAAAAAATCTATAGCAGAATTTAGGCAACAAATGTTTAGGTATATTTTGCATGGGCTGTCTAGATTTATAACATTAATCAGTTTTTAGCTGCAAGGGCGAATCGTGGTTACTATATGCAGTTAAACTTTAAAGTATTAAGGCAAAACTTTTTTTATTTTAAGCTTTGGATAGAGTGGAGAGGGATTAGGACCCATGTCAAGGTTTTTATTGATGTCTGTGTTGGAGATTCCCCCCTCTTTCAAAAGTGAAAGAAAATCCAGAATTAGGAGTTGTTCCAGGATAGGAATAGATGGGGGAAATCTTCCAATGGGAACCCTAGTTCTGGTGTCATCCACTTTGGAGGGATTTTCACCCACTTCCTGTTTTGGCTATGGGACATAAAGTGAGGCGAAATTTCCCCAATGGGACACTCCAATTCCATTCCAATGGATCTTGGAATTTTCAGCTTGACTATAATAAAATGCTGCTCCATTTTTTTTATTTATTTTTTATTTCCTTTATGAAATCTTAATGCAGTTGTGACATTCCCAGGTGCCGTAGTTCTATGTAGTCTTGTGTTGTAGAATTAATTGCATGCCTTGTGTGATGGTGAAAAGCATCATTGATGTTTGTTGTATCCAGCGCATGACTCTATACAAATCTGTCTAACGTTGGCTACACTCTGTGAGATTTTGTTAGAGATTTGGATGGCCAGATCTGCAAAAATTTAGGCTGGCTGGAAATGTTGGGCTCTTCCTGTCCAATGTGAGATACGATGGGCGAAGACTGGGCCATCAAAGCAGAGCTAAACCGTATTTCCCAAAACCGATGCATTCAAAGTTAAAGCAAGGGCCTCCAAACTTAAAAAATACAACAACAAAAAAAAAAGAAACCTTTACAACCCCTTTAAGAGTTACCTTGGGGAATGAACGGGGGGTATGAATCGGGGACCACCAGAAGTAGTCATGTCTTTCTGAGATTTTCCAGCTTATTGGTAAATCTCTGTGAAACCCAACTGACCTGTCTCACTGGGAGAGGAAGGGTGGATGATAACTGGAATATACCCACTTCAGTCCTTTGGGCAAACTACAACCAACCAAAGAGGTGCCAACCCTGGCCATTGCTGTCAGGAGCAGTCTACCAGTCTGTGCTCTGCCTTACCACACCACAAACAATGGACTTTGCTTATTATGGTCCATTCAAGTCCTCCAGCCAACTCTCCACCGGTTAACCAAAATCTAAAACAAGATCTGACTGTGTGGCTGGCGTTGGATTCTCCATTTGGTGTAATGCTCATCAACATGAATTGAAAAGTTTTGATTTCTGTTAAAGTGGATGTAAACCCAAAAAAAAAATTTTTTTTTTGATGTCACAATGTAGAGTATACGATTTCCTATCATTTGTGCCCAGTCTTGCCACACAGAGTTAATCCAGCGCTGAGTAATCCTCTTTTATGTTCAGTGAAAACGAACAGCCTTCCAGATAAAAACCTGCCTAAATCAAAAAGTCCGGGATCTCTCTTCTTGCATTGAGTGAGAGGTTATTTACAAATATAGCTAGGACATGTTTATCATGTTATGTTTTGTTTATCATAACATGAGGTGATATAACATCATAACACATCCTAGTAATATACAATGAACTTTGGTTCACCTCTTGTTATGATAAACATGTCCACGCTATATTTGTAAATAACCTGTTACTGAAAGCAAAAACAGAGAAACAGACTTAACCTAATTTGGCAGGTTTTTATCTGAAGTCCGGTTAATTTGCACTGGACTTTAAAAGAGGATTACTCAGCGCTGGATTAACTCTGTGTGGCAAGACTGGGCACAGATGATAGGAGAGCTTATACTCTACATTGTGACAACAAAAAAAAATAAAAAAATTTTGGGTTTACATCCACTTTAAGCCAAAGTGGATCATTTTATTTTATGTATATCCCTACTTGTGTACCAACCAGTAGCGACCAATCACATTTAATCTTGGGTGATTGGTTACCTATTGGCTTTGGTCCTTCTTTTTTTTTTTTTTGTCTTCTGAAACGTTACACTATTGTTTTTTGAGTACAGGTCTGCTATATAGAAGCTATAAACATTGCTGAGATACAAAGGCAAGGTTATTCACGTAGACATGGTGGGTTTTAGCCAAATGTGACCGGTGCTATCAGTTCAGCTTTTCCCCAAGTCTCTTCTCTCTCCTCTACAGTACAGCAAGGCTTTGTATGGTGTATTTGCAAGATCCATTGGGGGAAATTTATCAAGAAAATTTGTGTCACAATTTTGGACAAGTCAGATACTCCCTCATTTTTAGCAAAGACTCTTCATTACATTTTCTGTGTATTGTGTAGACATGGGCGTTTGTTTTTGAATTTTGGGGATTTTCGCGTTTGTAACGAAACGTCCCACACTCCGCTTAAGTGCTTCCGTCATATACCGTCTCCTATCAGTCTGGATATAGATATCAGATATTCCAGCTGCTCTCAAGCACACAAGGAGACGAGACTTGTTTGTGTGCTGAACATGGAGTGTTTAATAGAACCAAGAATACAACCTTATATACAGTTTAAAGCGGAGGCTCACCCAAAAATCAACTATCTGCCATTCGATCCAGCATACTGCTGACATCTGCAGTATGCTGTTTTTATTTTTTTTGTACTTATCGTTTTATCAGGATTTCTTATGTGGCTCCGAGCGGGGATTCCTGCGGGGAATAGGCGTTCCTAAGGCAAGCCTATTTGATTGACGGGCTAGTAAAGCGCGTCACGCCTCCGAAAAAAAGCCGAAGTGACACTCGGCTGTTTATGGCGCTATACTGCGCCTGCCGTGTAGAGCTAACTGCGCAGGTGCCGTAAATTGCAGAGCGTCACTTTGGCTATTTTCGGAAGGCGTGACGCGCTTTTCTAGCCTGTCAATCAACTAGGCTTGCATTAGGAACGCCTATACCCGGAAGGAATCCCCGCTCGGTGCCAGATGAGAAAGCCCTGATAAAAAGATGTACAAAAAAAAACAGCATACTGCACATGTCAGCAGTATGCTGGATCGAATGGTAGATAGTAGATTTAGGGTGAACCTCCGCTTTAAAGAGGCGGTAACCAGAACATAAATTAACATGAGCTAATTAACTAATCATTTACCCAGACTAGGTGACTCTGAGATATGACCTTTCAAGGTAGACGTCACGTCTCCTCACTCACCTGCTATACAATACACATTATAAGTGTAAACACAGAACATCTTCACACAATAGCAGGGTCAATTAGCACAGAACAGACAGATGAGGACATTAGTATCTAATAGTATATTTTCCAACATTATGAATGAGTCACTCTTACAATTAACCCGTTGAGTTCAGAATTAACAAACAGTAAATAGTTCTTTGCAGATATCCTGGAATATATTGTGGATAATAACAGGGGCGGACTGACCATTGAGGCACCCGGGCACTGCCCGAGGGCCCCATGCAACTAGGGGGTGCCATCAGGGTTGCCAGGCTCAGTAAAACCAGGGACAGTATGTAAACTTTTTTTTTTTTTTTTTTTTTACATCTGTCCCTGATATGTCCGAAACTGACATGCTTTTGATGTGAAAATCCTGTGATTTTTAGCTGCACTGCCTCCTGGCATGGTGGCCATCTGTAAGCCCGGGGGCCCCATAATCTTCTATTGCCCGGGGGGGGGGCCCATGAGTTGTCAGTCCGCCCCTGGATAATAATTACATAAAAATCCCATCTCAGGTAGTCCAAGATATCATTTCTCAGTCATCCTATGCCCCTAGTGGACATAGGATGATTTTAGACATGAGAGTCTGGGGATGTCCCGGGTGAGTCTGTCACAGCGTTTTTTTTAACAAATGATAACGAATGTGCAGAGTTCGAAATCCGAAAGAACCAAAATAATTTTTTTTTTTTGTTTCATTGCATCCACAGTTTGATAGTTAGAAGACTCGACATGACGCTGACAATAGCGATCTGTGCCCATCAAACTTGCGGTCGAATGTGCCTAATCTAACTATAAGTCCGAGATTATTCGACATAGAGAGAGAAGATTTGCATAGATAGAAAAGATTCGACGTTATAGAGACATGAAGATTCGATGAAGCAGCTAAAAACATACGATCACCACAAGTGGACGTTTATGGTCAAATGCTCCGCCCATAGGCTATAGTAGAATTCTAATGTTGGTTGACTAGTAATAATAATTTATAAATATAATTATTACTAGTGTCATACAACATTAGAATTCCTCTATAGGTTGTGGGCGGAACATTAGACCGGAAATGTACGATCGCGGCGTCGTACAGTTTAGCTGCTTCATCAAATCTTCTTAGAACATTTGACACACCATAAGCCTTCAATTGACAGATTCGACCTTTAATTCATTTAGATTTTCGGACAAATGCATTTTTTAACGAAATTAATAAAAACTAATTTTGGAGGTAACTAAATGATATATTTTTTCGGACAAAATTCTGAAAATATTTCAGTGTGCACATGTCTAGTATTGTGACCCCCCCCCCCCTACACCTGGAATCCTGGGCAGCCAATGGAGACAGATTTTCAAATCTGTGCAACAGATTTATCGCTAAAGATGCAACGGAAATTCACCCTAATGCCGCGTACACACGGTCGGAATTTCTGACAACAAATGTTCAATCTGAGCTTGTTGTCGGAAAATCTGACCGTGTGCAGGCTCCATCGGACATTTGCTGTCGGAACTTCCGACAACAATAATTTGAGAGCCAGTTCTCAAATTTTCCAACAACAAAAGTTGTACACAATTCAACGCACAAAAATCCTACGCATGCTCGGAATTATTGAACTTCATTTTTTCTCGGCTCATCGTACGCGTTGTACGTCACCGCGTTCTCGATGTTTGGAATTTCCGACAACATTTGTGTGACCGTGTGTATGCAACACAAGTTTGAGCGAACATCCGCCGGAAAAAAATCCATGGTTTTGTTGTCGGGCTGTCCGATCGCCTGTACGAGGCATTAAACGGATGCAAGTGTAGGAACTGGTCCTTATTCTCATGGCTTTATTTGGGATAATAGAGACAGCTCTGTGGGTTCTTTTTAAGACCGTTGCAGCAAGTTTTCCACCTCTGTAGGGACGCGGGTTGCCCTCTTCTCCCAGTGACCCTCGTAATGGGATTGTCCACATTGTGTCCTAACACTGCATCTTATTCTGTCCAGGCTGAAGAAGAGCTGCTAAAATCTCAGAAGGTCTTTGAAGAGATGAATACTGACCTGCAGGAGGAGCTTCCTTCATTATGGAATAGGTAGGTGAACTGTAACAATGTAGCTCTAAGTTTTTTTTTTTTTTTTTTTAAAGTGTATCTGTACCCAAGAACAAAAATGTAATATTGCATCTTCCTTCCTGGAGAATATGATGCTCCAAGATGCCCCCTTTACTGGTCACAAAACCTTGGGCCAGCCTTTCCCAATTTTTTTTTTTTTTTTGTAGCCCTCTAATGTTCAAGTCTTGAAAGAAGCTTGGAAGAAACTGGCCTTGGAAAGAAACCAGGAGCAGTTGATTAGGAGTCAATGGTCCCTTACATTGGTGATCAGAGGAAATAATCGATGTATCATGCCGCTGTCTTTGCCAAGTATTGGTAGTCTTAGAACTATGCGGACACTATCCTATGGAAGGTCAACAAACCACAACTCAACAAACGCCTAGCAACCTCTTGAGGAACCCTAGTGTTCTGCTGAACCCTGGTTGAGAATGGCTGCTATAGAATGTTTCTGTTAATCAGGAGTCAATGGTCCCTTACGTTGGTGATCGGTAGTAATGATGCAACCCTTACCGAAAGCTAAAAAAGATAAGTAATGCTGCTGGCTTTGCCAAGTGTTATGCCTCGTACACACGGTCGTTTTTTGCGATGAAAAAAAAACGACGTTTTCTGTGAAGTTAAAAACTACGTTTTTGAAACGTCACTTTTCAAAGACAAATTTGCATACACACCATCGTTTTTTCAAAAAAAGCGAGGTTACGTTCACCACTCTTTTCCATTGAAGCTCGCTTCATAACTAGCTTCTGGGCATGCGCGGGTTGAAAAACGTCGTTTTGAACAACGTTTTTGCTACACACGGTGACTTTTTGTGAAACAAAAAACAACGTTTTGAAAAACGACACAAAAAATTCAAGCATGTTGGAATTTTTTTTTGGTCGTTTTTTTGAAGACAAAAAACGACGTTTTGCCCACACACGATCAATTTAAATGACGTTTTAAAAAACGTCGTTTTTTTTTCATCGCAAAAAACGACCGTGTGTACGCGGCATCAGTCCTGGAATTATGCGAACACTATCCTATGGAATGTCAACAAGTTACAACTCAAGAAACCCCTAGCAACCTCTTGAGGAACCCTCGTGTTCCCGCTGAACCCTGGTTGAGAATGGCTGCTATAGAGTGTTCCCATTAATCAGGAGTCTATGTAAGGGGTCATCGACTCCTGATTAATGGGAACACTCTCTATAGCAGCCATTCTCAACCAGGGTTCAGCGGAACACTAGGGTTCCTCAAGAGGTTGCTAGGAGTTTCTTGAGCTGTGGCTTGTGGACTTTCCAATTGATGGTGCCCGCAAAAATCCAGGACTAACACTTGGCAAAGCCAGCAGCATGACTATCATCTTTTTTAGCTGTTTGTAAGGGTTGCATTATTCCTACTGATCGCCAATGTAAGGGACCATTGACTCCTGATTAATAGGAACATTCTATAGCAGCCATTCTCAACCGGGGTTCAGCCGGATACTAGGGTTCCTCAAGAGGTTGCTAGAGGTTTCTTGAGCTGTGGCTTGTGGACTTTCCAATTGGTGGTGCCCGCATTGTTCCAGGACTAACAGTTGGCAAAGCCAGCCTTTACACACATGAACTTTAATGGCATCCCAGTCTTGGTCTGTAGCCTTCAAAATTGAGTTGGCCCGGCCCTTTGCAGCTATAACGGCTTCAACTCTTCTGGGAAGGCATTCCACAAGGTTTAGGAGGGTGTCTATGGGAATTTTAAATTATTCATGTCTGTATGGACTTTGCTTCGTGCACTGGTGCGCAGTCATGTTGGAACAGGAAGAAGCCATCCCTAAACTGTTCCCCCAAGTTGAAAGCATTAAATTGTCCAATATGTCTTGGTATGCTGACACCTTAAGAGTTCCCTTCACTGGAACTAAGGGGCCAAGCCCAACACCTGAAAAACAACCTTACACCATGATCTACCCTCCACCTAATTATTTGAGCCAGTGCACAAAGCAAGGTCCATAAAGACTTGGATAAGAAAGTTTTTGGGTGGAGGAACTTGACTGGTCTGGAGGGAGTCCTGCCCTTAACCTGATAGAACACCATTGGGATGAATTAGAGTAGAGACTGTGAGCCAGGCCTTCTTGTCCAACATCAGTGCCTGACCTCACAAATGCGCTTCTGGAAGAATGGTCAAACATTCCCATAGACACCCTCCTAAACCTTGTGGACGGCCTTCCCAGAAGAGGTGAAGCTGTTATAGCTGCAAAGGGTGGGGCCAACTCAATATTGAACCCTACGGACTAAGACTGGGATGCCATTAAAGTTCATGTGTGTGTAAAGGCAGGCGTCCCAATACTTTTGACAACATAGGGCATCTGAAAGTTTTTTTTTTTTTTTGTGCCCGGAGTTCAGCTTTAACAAGCCAAAAGAAAGCAAATACGAGACGTTCATGGTTTGGGTCTACTTGCACATTAATGGGTCATCACATTAACAATGGTGGAAAAGCGATAACAGGTGACTGACGGATGACGACAGTCTTAGCATTGTGATCCTGAACAGCTGTAACAGTTGAAGTTGGGCCGTTTGGGGGGGAAAATAATGGATTGTGTTTTATGTTTATTTGGCAGCCGTGTTGGTTTCTATGTCAACACATTCCAGAGTATCGCGGGCCTGGAGGAAAATTTCCACAAAGAGATGAGCAAGGTGAGGGGGGGGCGCATGCCAGAAAATTGTGCATGTTCTATGTAGCCAGATTTGTGTGTGTGTGGGGGGGGGGGGGTATATATTTTGTGTAGAGATGATGAAGATGATGGATTGTGAAAAGAAATACAGATAACTGTATAAGGTGTGGGGCTATGAGGACTTGGGCTGACCATATACTATGCAATCTGATTGTTTAACAGTTCCCCCCCACCCCTCCTTAGCCTGCCCCAGTGCTCTGTCCTGCTGCTGAAGAGTGCAGTGGCCAGAAACACTGGGGTAGTCGTTTCCCAGGAAGCGTTCCAGAACCTATACTGTGCCCTCCTGACCTAACCCCCCCCCCCCCTCCCGTACCGTGCCCTTTGTGTTGACTAGTCTTTGATTTATGGAATGTTTTCCCTTTTTTGTAAAAAAAAATGTTTTTAAAGTACTAATGAATATATGTTTAAGAGCCGGTTCACACTCCCGCGGCACGACTCCGGGGGCGGCTCTGCAAGTCGTCCTGAGGACGACTGCAGAGGCGACCAGCAAAACGACTTCTGTATAGAAGTCAATGCAGGTCGCCTCAAGCCGCCCCCGGAGTCGTACAGGAACCTCTTTCTAAGTCGGATCGACTTGCATCGCTCCTATTTGAACGGTTCCATAGCCTTGAATGGGACGCGACTCGTCAGGCGGCTGAGCCCCCTGAAGAGTCGCCCCAGTGTGAACCGGGTCTTATTCTATCAACTATTTATACTTTATTTCTGTGTAAATTGGGGAAAGCTGGTAGGGGCCCCAGTGCATTACTTTGCCTAACTCTTGAGAGTAGGTGCGTAAATTGGCGCCGCCTGGTAGGGGGCCCCAGTGCATTACTTTGGCCAGGGGCCCATGATGCTATTAAGATGGCCCTGATTCCATCTGTGACAGATTTATGGTAAACAATTATCAGAGCTCAGCTATTTCTCTGCATCTTTTTTTTGGCCTCCGAAGACCACTTTTAAGGCAGCTCAAGCCAACTTGGCCGAGTTCTTCACATGTCAGATGGCCTTCGAGAAAGGGTGATCACATATTTTATGTTCAGTGCGGATGTAGCTGGCTGTTGTATTTCATGATTGTCCTCTTCAAACCTTTTTGTTACAGCTGCATCAAAACCTCCATGAAGTGATGACGAACCTTGAGAGCCATCAGGAGAAACCGTCAACCAACGCCTTCACCGGGAAAGCCCAGCCGAGGTAAGTGAAGACAACACCACCTGTAATCTACATTTCAGTCATTGGTCCAGGTCATGGTGTATCCAGGGCCGTCTTTACTGTTGATTGGACCCTGGGCAAAACATTTCCTACGATTGTTGGGAAGTATGAGGCAGCTGCTTTGGGACCCCCATCAATGACAGCTGCCCCTTTTGCCCTGCCTTAAAGATGGCCCTGGATGTATCTAGTAGTGGTTGGCCACATTCAACTGGACTTGTTCTGTAACGTTGAAGAGGTTTCACAACTTATTGAAGCCACTTCTTCAGTCCCAGCGAGTCTGGTCACATTCAACTGGACTTGTTCCATAACACGGAAGATGTTTCGAAACGTATTATTCAGTTCCAGCGAGTCAAATGATATTCAAATGGACAGAGCAGAGTCCTCCAACAGAGCTGAGTAGTTCAGGGCAGGAGTTTTAGATAGAGGAGGGAGCAGAGTTCTCCAGCAGAGCAGAGTATTTCAGGAGAGGAGAGTTGGGTAGCGGAAGAAGCAGAGTCCTCAGCAGAGGAGAGTTGGGTGGAGGAAGGAGAGCAGAGCAGAGTGCTTCTTCCTCTACCCAACTCTCCTCTTCTGAAATGGAGTCCTGCAGCAGAGCAGAGTATTTCAGGAGAGGAGGGTTACATAGAGGAAGGAGCAGAGTCCTGCAGCAGAGCAGGGTATTTCAGGAGAGGAGGGTTAGATAGAGCAAGGTGCAGAGTCCTGCAGCAGAGCAGAGTATTTCAGGAGAGTTGGGTAGCGAAAGAAGCAGAGTCCTCCAGCAGAGGAGAGTTGGGTAGAGGAAGGAGCAGGGTCCCCCAGCAGTACAGAGTATTTCAGGAGGAGAGATTGGGTAGCGGAAGAAGCAGAGTCCTCCAGCAGAGTGCTTCTTCCACTACCCAACTCTCCCCTCCTGAATTACTCTGCTCTGCTCGAGGACTCTGCCTCTTCTTCTACCCAGCTCTCCTCTCCTGAAATAGAGTCCTCCAGCAGATTATTTCAAGAGAGGAGAGTTGGGTAGCAGAAGAAGCAGTGTCCCCCAGCAGTGCAGACCATTTCAGGAGGGGAGAGTTGGGTAGCGGAAGAAGCAGAGTCCTCCAGCAAAGTGCTTCTTCCTCTACCGAACTCTCCTCTCCTGAAATACTCTGCTGGAGGACTCTAATTTTTTCGCTACCCAACTCTCCCCTCCTGAAATGCTCTGCTCGAGGACTTTGCTTCCTCCGCTGCCCAACTCTCCTCTCCTGAAATACTCTGCTGGAGGACTCTGCTTCTTCCTCTACCCAACTCTCCTCTCCTGAAATACTCTGCTGGTGGACTCTGCTTCTTCCTCTACCCAACTCTCCTCTCCTGAAATACTCTGCTGGAGGACTCTGCTTCTTCCTCTACTCAACTCTCCTCTCCTGAAATACTCTGCTGGAGGACTCTGCTTCTTCCTCTACCCAACTCTCCCCTCCTGAAATAGAGTCCTCCAGCAGAGTATTTCAGGAGAGGAGAGTTGGGTAGCAGAAGAAGCAGAGTCCTCCAGCAGAGTATTTCAGGAGAGGAGAGTTGGGTAGCAGAAGAAGCAGAGTCCTCCAGCAGAATATTTCAGGAGAGGAGAGTTATAGATGAAGGTGCAGAGTCCTCCAGCAGTGCAGAGCATTTTTTAATGAGAATTGGGTAGAGGAAGCAGCAGAGTCTTCCAGCAGAGTATTTCAGGAGGGGAGAGTTAGGTAGAGGAAGGAGCAGAGTCCTACAGCACAGCAAAGAATTTTAGGAGAAGTAGTAGGCGCAGAGTCCTCCCATTTCCAGTTCTCCAGCAGCACAGTGTAGAGCGGTGAGCATACTGTCCACCTGTGAAGTATTCCAGTGTTTACTCCTCGTTCTCTGAAAGAAATTTCCTACATCCATATTTTTTTTCTCCTGGAAATTCATCTCTACTTCATTCGGCTTATGAATTCTGACCATCCCCCTCCTTGTATAGATATTTGTTCTATGTCCTGCTATCACATTGTGCTGGCACCATGGTTTCTGCAGACTCTGAAGTGACGAGGGAGGTGATGGTCGTAGTCAGCAAGCTGGGGCGATCGTGCCAATCTCCATCCGCCAAATTCCCCTCAGGTCAGGCGTGGGCTGGCGGTCGCAGACTCCATGAATCATACGGCTCACGCTAATGCCGCTGCAGGTTCTATTACATCTCTCCTCGGCCAATGTCACAGACTGCGGAGAGAGAGAGAGACTTCACCCACTTCTAGAATCCTCTGCTGCGCCACGGAGAAAAGCTGGCTGGAGAAATTTAATTCCAAGGATTAACACTTCTGTAAGGGGCGATCTCCATACATCGGGGGGGGGGGGGGGGCATGGGCGTCAGCTGAATTTTTCAGAGGGGGGCGCTTCGGCAGCAGTGATACATTTGCATTTAACCCTTTCTTAAAACGCTAACGGGGGGTTAAAAGAGCCCCCCCACTAGTGGCCGATTAGCGCAGCTAAAACAATGGTAAAGTGCCGCTTTTTAGTGGCGCTTTAGCGATAACGCGGTCAGCTCGCAGTGTGAAATAGCTCTTGATATAATTCAGCTTCACTCCATGCCCATATAAATATTGCCTAGAGAATGTACAGACCCCCCATTCTGCACAGACCCCTCCATTCAGCAGAGATGGACCCCACCATTCTGCACAGACCCCCCCCATTCAGCACAGATGGACCCCCCCCCCATCCAGCAGAGACCCCCCTTCAGCACAGACAGACCCCCCTCCCCATTCCATTCAGTACCTCAGATCAGCCATCAGCGCGGCACTGGCACAGCAGGTTCCCTCCCCCCTGTGTACACATAAACATCGGAGGGGAGGCGGCCTCACTCTACTCTCTGTGCCTGTGTGAAATCTGGGTCGAGACCGCTCAGACAGCCTTTGGCTGCTAGACTCTTCAACACCTTCTCGATTTTCCCTGTGGAGCGGATGCCCATGGGGGAGGGGTCACTTTAGAAATAGCCCCTTGCGTTTTTTATATTCTTATATGGGTTTCTTCTTGCTTTGACAAGTACACCGATCTAGTACAAAAGATCACCGGATCCAAGGAAAGAAATGTTCTGTGGAATTATGTCGGTAATTCTGAAATCAAATCTCTGCCAAAACACGGAATTCTCTTATGAGAACTTTAGATTTATAACATAATATCTCAGGGAACTCTGACTTCTCACTGAGATATTGAAATTCTGAAACCCAAAATTCTAAAATGGCAACAAACGATACACAAGTGGAACCTTGGATTAAGAGCATAATCCATTCCAGGAGAATGCTTGTAATCCAAGACACTCGCATATCAAAGTGAGTTTCCCTATGGAAGTTTATGGAAATTAAAATGATTGGTTCAGCGTTGACTTCTATGGCATGCAATACCGCATGTGGCCAGAGGTGGGGGGGGGCGTCATAGAGCTTCGGAAAGGCTCGGGGACAGCTCGGCTGAACTCGGGGAAAACCTCAGGAACTGTGTTTTTCCGAACGTGCTTTGGCGCCCCCCCCCACCTCTGGCCAAATGCGGTACTGCTGTCATGTACCTGGTAGGAGTCTGAAATGACAAGGTCGGCCTCCCTTGTATCTCCAACCCAAGCCTCACTGAAGGTAGAACAGATGGTGGCTAGGGACAGGAGGAACACGAGTGCCTGAGAATGTTGCTTTCAGAACTTGCGGTTGGATTTGTAGGCTTTTGGTGGCACAGGCAGGACAACGGGCAAGGAGCAAGGTGAAGCTCAGTAGATCAGCTGATGTAAGAGGCACTCCAACCAACTTGCAGGTTCAGGCTTTGTGGCTTTCCAGAACTTCCTGTGGTTAGGGGACAGGAAGATACTGGACCAAGGAGAACTGAGATGATAGGAAGCCCAGCTCAGGTACCCAGAGGCAGTGTTGGAGCTGGACAGAGGACGAATACAGAGTTGTGAGGATAGCTGGGTTCGGTAACGGGCGAGCAGCAAGGTACAAGGCATTAAGCAGAAGCAGGGTCAGGTGGAAGCCGGAGTCAGGAGTCAGTAGTCAGAATATATCAAAGTCCAAAAGCAGAGTCGGGGAAGCCAGGATCAGCAACGGGTGTTATGCAGATTTAAACAGGGTTCAGAGGTTCAGGACACAGCTGAGGACCAGTCAGCACTGTTAGAGAGGCAGGGTGCCCTTTAACCGCTTGCCGACCGCCGCATGACTATTATTTACATTGACAGAATGGCACGGGCAGGCAGATTGGCGTACAGGTACGTCCCTTTAAATTTGCCGTCCCGCGGGCGCGTGCCTCGCGAGTGCGGCCGTGGGCCCCGGGAACTCTATGTTCCCAGGAGTTCCACGATTGAGGTCGGCAAGGGCAGAACAGGGGAATGCCTTTGTAAACAAGGCATTCCCCTATTCTGCCTAATGACACTGATGGCCGTTCCCTGTGATCGGGAGCGGTCATCAATGACGTGTCACGTGTAGCCACGCCCCCTAACAGTAGGAATCACTTCCTAGGGAACACTTAACCCCTGCAGCGCCACCTAGTGGTTAACCCCTTCACCCCTTTTTTACAGTAATCGGTGAATTTTTATAGCACTGATCGCTGTAAAAATGACAATGGTCCCAAAATGGTGTCAAAAGTGTCCGCCATAATGTCGCAGTCACGATAAAAATCGCAGATCGCCGCCAAAACTAGTAAAAAAAGTAAAAATTATTAATAAAAATTCCATAAAACGGTCCCCTATTTTGTAGACGCTATAACTTTGCGCAAACCAATGAAACGAAACGGTAGAGTGGAATAGGACTTTGTATGTACCTCAGTAGGGTTTTAATATAAATATATAACAGGGATATAAAATTTGATTTTCAACTTTATTTTCCATCCACTGATGGTCAGGAAAAAACAGAAATACACGGTTCCTGTTATTGGGTCCAGGACATGCCGATCCTGATCCAAGGAGTCGAGTGTATGGCCTACGCGTTTCATGGGAAACCCTGCTTCGTCAGGGCCTTTAAAGTAGCACAAATGTAATGTGAAAAATTGTTGTAGTAACCTGATCGTTTTTTTTTTACAAATGTGTGAAAAGTGTGGGGTGCTTTTGTATTCAGCCCCCTTTACGCCGATAACTAAAATCTATTGGAACCAACTGCCTTCAGAAGTCACCTAATTAGTAAATAGAGTCCACATGTGTTTCATTTAATCTCAGTTTAAACACAGCTGTTCTGTGAAGCCCTCAGAGGTTTGTTAGAGAACCTTAGTGAACAAACAGTACCATGAAAGCCAAGGTACACACCAGACAGGTCAGGGATAAAGTTGTGGAGAAGTATAAAGCAGGGTTAGGTTATAAAAAAAATTAAAAAATCTCCCAAGCTTTGAACATTTCAGGGAGCTTCTGTTCAATCCATCATCTGAAAATGGAAAGTGTATGGCACAACTGCAAACCTACCAAGACATGGCCGTCCGCCTAAACTGACCGGGCCGGGCAAGGAGAGCATTCATCAGAGAAGCAGCGAAGAGGCCCATGGTAACTCTGGAGGAGCTGCAGAGATCCACAGCTTAGGGGGGAGAATCTGTCCACAGGACAACTATTAGTGGTGCTCTCCACAAATCTGCCCTTTATGGAAGGGTGACAAGAAGACATTGGAGAAAGAAAGACATAGAAGTCCTGTTTGCAGTCTGCGAGAAGCCATGTGGGGGAGGGGACACAAGAAGGTGCTCTGATCACATGAGACCAAAATTTAACTTTTTGGCTTGAAAGGAAACCTGTGTGTGACAGAAAACGAACACTGCACATCTCCCTGAACACACCATCCCCACTGTGAAACATGGTGGTGGCAACATCATGTGGTGAGGATGCTTTTCTTCAGCAGGGACAGGGAAGCTGGTCAGAGTTGATGGGAAGATGGAGCCAAATACAGGGCAATCTTAGAAGAAAACCTGTTAGTGTCTGCCAAAGACTTGAGACCGGGGGGGGGGGGGGGGGGGGGGGGGGGGGGGTTCACCTTCCAGCAGGACAACGACCCTAAACATACAGCCAATACAAGCTTCATGCTGATGGTCTTTTATACACAAAACAAGTTGTCGTTACTGGGACTTTCTTAAATTGACTTTATAAAGTCAAATAAGTATAATAATATAATAATAATTAGATCTGATGTTAGGTTTGCACCAATAGCAGTGCTGGTACTTGTATTCTTTTTTAAGGTCTGGTCATAAATAAATCATTTCAGAGTTCCTACTTCCTCCCCAGCAGTGTTTCTTTTTTTTTTGTATTGTTTTAATTTTTTATTTTTGCATTTTGAATCTTATTTGCTCTGTATTGACCGCCATTGTTCCCCCCCCCCCCCGACACCTCCCACAGAAAGAAGCCCAACCTATTCTCCCGGCTGAGGTCAAAGAAGAGCAGGTAGTGGTGGAGGTTGCATTGTGCGCTAACCAGGGGTGCTCAGCGTGTGCAATTTAATGATCATGTGACCAACACGCATGTTCCCGTTTTTTTTTTTTCTGATGCCAATGGATTATTAATCCCTTCTAATCGTGTTTTCTCTGTTCTGTGTTCTGGATGTGCAACGTGTGGAATTAACCCTTCGTTTTACTCTGCATGCGTTGGCGTGAGATCGATAATGTTGCTGCCCGAGAGGTCCATATAAGAATCTGCGTCAGACGGGCTGAGCCGCTACTGATTGGTCAGCGCCACCCATGTGACGGCACAAGCGCACCTTAGAAATAAAAAGCGACTGTGCCGTTTCTAAAGGGGGGGGGGGGGTGACTGGCGAGTCCCGACTCCGGCCAGTCACAGAGATGGAGTTTGTGGCCCCGGTAGGAAGAGGGGTGAAGATGGCCGCTCGCTGCTAGTGGGGACAGGGCTGACATCACAGGCTTCGGTTTCAGGTAAGTGACACATAATGGGGCTACCATGCAATGCATACTAGCCCATTATGCTTTGCCTTTGCAGGGAAACAAAGAGGAAGTAAAACCCATCAGGGGGTTTCACTTCCTCTTTAATAATTGCAGGTGAATAAAATCAGAAACGACTTCAGCAAAAGTCCACATCTTAGCTTGGCTCCCTTCATTCTTGCACGTCATGGCCCTCTTGTCTTCTGGGGGTGTCTAATTACTTTGTGCTGGCCCAGCTCCTCCATCCCGCTTTTCATCTACCCCTTTTAGGCTTGTGAACTGTGCACTTCTAGGCTTTTGGTAAGTTTGAAGGCCCATTTATGTTCCAGCGTGACTGTGCCCCTGTGTAGAAGGGCCATCTCTGTATGGGTCGCTGAGTTTGTTATGGAGGAACTAGAGTGGCCTGCACAGAGCCCTGACCCCAACTTTTGGGAGGAGTAAGAACACCAGTTGTAAGCTTTGGTCTTCTCATCCAACGTGACATCACCGCCTGACCTCACAAAGGGGTCTTTTGGCTGAAGAGGCTCACATTTGCCACAGACACTCACCAAAATCTGTTGGAATTCTTTCCCAGAAGAGTGGAGGCAACTCCATTTTAATGGCCACAGGGGGGGGGGGCACACCACAGGGGGGAGGGGCACACCACAGGGGGGGTGGGGCTACACCACAGGGGGGGGGGGGCCCACACCACAGGGGGGGGGCCACACCACAGGGGGGGGGCACGCCACAGGGGGGGCCACACCGCAGGAGGGCCACAACGTGGGGAGTGTGTCTACATGTTTTCAGAGCTAACTGCTCCTTCTTCAAGCCTGAAACATGTAGCCACGCTCACTTCTATATCTGCTTGCTGACCAGTGCACGACGATATACGGCGACACAATGGCTCGGCTGGGAAAATGGGCGTACAGGTACGTCCCCTTTAAGACTCAGCATTGTGGACATGCGCCCGCCCCGAGCTCCACGAGTTCGACTGCAGGTCCCACGAATTTGATGTCTGCCGGTGTCCCGCGATCGTGTCACGGAGCTGCAGAACGGGGAGATGCCGATCTAAACAAGGCATTTCCGTGCTCTTCCTAGTAACAGGACACTGATCACTGCTTCCTGTCATCGGGAGCAGTGATCAGTGTCATGTGACACATAGCCCATTCCCCCTACAGTTAGTACTTGCATACCTCCCAACCGTCCCGGATATCGTGGGATCGTCCTGCGATTCGTGGTAAATCCTGCGGTCACGCGGCCCCTGCGATTCGCGGTAAATCCCAGCGGTTCTCGCTAACCCCCCCCGCTCAACCACTCCGAGCCGTGGAACCCCCCCTCAACACAACTTAATCTGCACGCCCCCCCCGCTCACAACAACTCAGATCCGTGACCCCCCCCGCTCAACAACTTTGATCAGCGGAACCCCCCCCCCCCCACTCAACAACTTCTCATTCTCAACTGCTCATTTGAAAATTTGGGAGGTATGCACATCCCTAGGACACACTGAACCCCTTTATCGCCCCCTACTGGTTAACCCCTTCACTGTCAGTCACATTTACACAGTAATCGGTTCCTTTTTTTTTTTAGCACTGATCGCTGTATAAATGACAATGGTCCCAAAATAGTGTCAAAAGTGTCCGATGTCACAGTCACGATGATCGCCACCATTACTAGTGAAAAAAATTAAATTAAAATGCCATAATTCTATTCCCTTTTTTGTAGACGCTATAACTTTTGCGCAATCCAATCAATATACGCTTATTGCGATTTATTTTTGCTTAAAATAAAAAAAAGTAGAATACATATTGGCCTAAACCGAGGAAATTTTATTTGAATTTTTTTATTTTTAAAAAGGGAAATTTATTACAGCAAAAAGTAATAAATATTGTGTTTTTTTTATTTTTTCAAAATTGTCGCTCCTTTTTCTGTTTATAGCGCAAAAAATAAAAGCCGCAGAGGTGATCAAATTCCACCAAAAGAAAGTTCTATTCGTAGGGGGAAAAAAAGGACGCCAAAAAAGACGCCAATTGTTTTGGGAGCCACGTCGCACGACCGCTAGTGTTAACCCCTTCCCTGCCGGTGGCATTTTTATAGTAATCAATGCATTTGTATAGCACTGATCGCTATAAAAATGCCAATGGTCCCAAAAAATTTTGAAGTGTCCGCCATAATGTCGCAGTACCGATTAAAAATTGCTGATCGCCGCCATTACTAGTAAAACAAATTTTTAACAAAAAAAAACATAAAACTATCCCCTATTTTGTAAACGCTATAACTTTTGCGCAAACCAATCAGTAAACGCTTATTGGGATTTTTTTTCCCGAAAAATATGTAGAATGTATCGGCCTAAACTGAGGGAAAAAAAATAGTTTTTTTTTAAATATATTTTTGGGGGATATTTATTATAACAAAAAGTAAAAAATATAATTTTTTTTCAAAATTGCCGCTATATTTTTTTTTTTTTTAGCGCAAAAACTAAAAACCGCAGAGGTAATCAACTACCTCCAAAAGAAAGTTCTATTTGTGGGAAATAAAGGACACCAATTTTGTTTGGGAGCCACGTCACACGACCGCGAAATTGTCTGTTAAAGCGACGCAGTGCCGAACCGCAAAAAGTGCTCTGGTCTTTTGCCAGCCAAATGGTCCGGGGCTGAAGTGGATGGGCTGCACTTAGTTGGCACCCTCTGCGTTTTCCTTTGATTCAGAGATTACTTCAGTCTCGTTGAGGAGCTGCCATGGATCTCCTTGGTCCCATGGACTTTTAGTATAACCTCACCCCCACAGCCCATTCATTGATGGTGATTATGTTGTCGCTAGGCATTCGTTTAGTTTCTAATAGTTTTTTTAACAAAAATTCGGAATTTTTCAATGTCCGAATTTTTGAATTTTCGAAATTCTACATTTTTAGTTTTCCATCTTCTTTTTTTTTTTTCCAGGGAAAAAAAACGCGAAAAAAGGGGAATTTTCGGAAATTTTTCTTTTTTCAATTTTTTTCATTTTAGATTTTTTTTTCATTTTCGAAAATTGAAACATTCGAAAGTTGAATAATTCTGAATTTCCGAAAAAAGCAAAAAAAATAAAAAATGTAGGGACAAAAGAGTATGACGGAAAAAAAAAGGTTGCATGTCCATGCCATGTAACTAAATATTTAAAGATAATATCCACTAAATTGTCCTCATTGCATTATTTATTTATTTCCACCCAGCGACTCCAGCCCTTCTAAAGCCAACAAGACCACAACCTCTCCTCCGGATGGTCCTCCACCTGCCAGCGCCGAGGAGAAGACCACCAACCACGATGCCGAGGAGTCTTTGGTGTCCCCAACTGCTGCTGCAACCGCTACGTTCTTCCAGGACACCCCAACTGTGACCATCTCCAAATCCCCCTCTCAGGTATCGCCCGGCGTGACGGCCACTTCCACCAAAACATTTTATTTATTTCTGTACAGCCTGATAGTTTAGTGACGTGTAGATGTTGTGGTTTTCTCCTGTACAGTGAACAGATTTGGGTTTTAGATGCTCCTCATCCACTTTTTGCTCAATTTTGTGTTTTTTTTTTCTTCTCTTCATAAATATCCATCCTAAAGTTCATGGGTCGTCATCCCACCATAGTCTGTACTGTACGGCTTAGACATGTGCACTGCGGAAAAATTCGTTGATTTTCATTTTATTATATTTTTTTAGCTTTTTTTTTTTTTTTTTTTGAAAATTAGAAAAAAAAAAATCATTTTCCGAAATCGGAATTTCGTAAATGTAAAAATTTGGAAATTGAAAACATTTTGAATCAACACATTTTTCGATTTGTTAAACAAATTTGTAACTAAACAAATTGCACATCTCTAGTATAGTTGGCTGGAGCTCAATTTTGTTTTGTTTTTTTCTTCTTTTCATCCCACCATCGTACCGTACCGAAAAATTCATTTATTTTCGTTTTATTTCTTTTATTTATTTTTTCCAGAAATTTAAAAATTTCGAATTAATGAATTTGTTAAACAAATTCAGAACTAAACATATTGCACATGTCTAATATGGTTGTTTGGCTGGAGCTCAATTTTGTGTGTTTTTTTTTTTCTTCTTCTTCTCTTCATAAATATCCATCCTAAAGTTCATAGTCTGTACTGTACGGTTTAGACATGTGCACTGCCGGAAAATTCTTTAAATTTTCTTTTTAAGTCGTTGTAGCTTTTTTCGAAAATTTGAAAATCCAAATTTTCAGATTTTTTAATGTTCACATTCTTTAATTTTCTAATTTCCAATTTTTGAGTTCAGAATTTTCTAATTTCCGATTTTTATTTTTTTTATAATTTCCGTAATCTGGATTTTTTTTTAGTTTACGAAATGCGAAAAAATCGGAAATTCTGAATTGGGGGGGAGAAATCTAAAATTCTGAATTGGGGGGGGGGGGGAGGATCGAAAATTCTGAATTGAGGGGGATTTTGTAAATTCTGAATTTATCATAAATTTGGAATTTGGGGGGGGATCGTAAATTTGGAATTTGGGGGGGATCGTAAATTTGGAATGGGGGGGATCGTAAATTCGGAATTTGGGGGGGATCGTAAATTCGGAATTTTGGGGGGGATCGTAAATTCGGAATTTGGGGGGGATCGTATTCGGAATGGGGGGGATCGGAATTTTGGGGGGGATCGTAAATTCGGAATTTGGGGGGGATCGTAAATTCGGAATTTTGGGGGGGATCGTAAATTCGGAATTTGGGGGGGATCGTAAATTCGGAATTTGGGGGGGATCGTAAATTCGGAATTTGGGGGGGATCGTAAATTCGGAATTTGGGGGGGATCGTAAATTCGGAATTTGGGGGGGATCGTAAATTCGGAATTTGGGGGGGATCGTAAATTCGGATTTGGGGGGGATTTCGGAATTTGGGGGGGATCGTAAATTCGGAATTTGGGGGGGGATCGTAAATTCGGAATTTGGGGGGGGATCGTAAATTCGGAATTTGGGGGGGGATCGTAAATTCGGAATTTGGGGGGGGATCGTAAATTCGGAATTTGGGGGGGGATCGTAAATTCGGAATTTGGGGGGGGATCGTAAATTCGGAATTTGGGGGGGGATCGTAAATTCGGAATTTGGGGGGGGGGTCGTAAATTCGGAATTTGGGGGGGGGGGGATCTCGTAAATTCGGAATCGGGAAGGGGGGGGGGAATTTGTAAATTTGGAATTGGGGGCAATTCGTAAATTTGGGATTAGAAAATCGGAAATTAGAAAATTTAAATATTTAACTCAGAATTTGAAAATTCGGAAATGTAAAATTTTGTAAATTTCGGCAAAATTTCGAATTTGTCAAAATGTGTCAAATTCGGAACGGAACAAATGGCACATGTCTAGTGTACGGTTGTTTGGCTGGAGCAGTAGACCTTTCCTTTGGTGGGACCAGGTCTTCTCCATAGTGTCTGTTGGATTGGGTTCCGTCTCTCTCGTGCTTTTCTGGTTGTAGACCTTCAGGATTTCACTTGATTATCTCATATAATCAAGTTTCTGACTAACCGCCAATCTCTAACCCTTTCTTAGGTCTTTTCTTTAGGTGGCTCTCAGATTGTTCTCCGTTTTGCTCCTCTGGGTCTTAACACTTCTTGTGTGTTCTCTCTTGTATTCAAGTTTTTCTTTCCTATTTTGAGAAACTTCTCCATAAATTCTCATTTCTGCTACTTCTTCTTCTCCTTTTTTTAATATTTTTCCTGATGTCCTCCTAGGTGCTTTGGTTGGGTAGTGTGCAGATGAAGACCCTTCAAAAAACACTATACAACAAGTGATATTGTTTGCGCTGTGGTGGTGATGCCTAAAGGGTGACGGGAAAGGGGAAGTGAAGTAGTAAACTAGGTGAATACAATAAGTGACAAAAATGTATAAATATATAGAAAAAATTCTATAAAACACAATGTGAACAAAGTAACAGTAAATAACAGTGACCGTGTCATCTATAAAGATGTGTGGTGGACATAATAGAATGCATGGTCAAACTCAGTCCTGCAGACAAAACCAAATAAAAGAAGAGAGTCCAACTTAATCATGCAACTCGGTGCAGCAAGTGAAATCTGGTGTGAAGTCAAAAGGAGATGTTCCAGCAGCCAAATGAGTGAAGATGCAATGGAGGATTCCAAAACGTGCAGCCCACACCTCTAGTGATCCTATCAGCTTACCTCAAGGCTATCTGATATAGCCAGAAAGATAGGGCATCAAACTCTTGATGAATGGAAGCCTCAAATCCGATGGTGCATGGAAGGGGAAAGTACAAAAAAACAAACATAGAGTAGTCCTGTCACCACTGGAGGGATTCCTGCTAGCAATCAAAAGATGTGCACTTACACAGAGTGGTGAAAGGGGGTGCCTATCTCCATGAGCAGCGAGCTCGTCAGGTGCTGCTCTGCTGCCGCTGTTTGGCTAGATGTTGATCCGCCGATACTCAAACGATGGTGTTTGAAACAAAAATAGGAGGGCACATCGCATAATACCGCAAAATAAAGATTTAATAAACAAAGCACAAAATAAAAACTCACAAAGTCAGCTGAGGCGGTCATACATCCACGAGCAGCGAGCTCGTCTACCGTCCGTCAGGTGTAAAGTGTCCAGTGCTCCAATCCCGACGCGTATTCGTCACACCACGTCAGATCCCCTGATGAAGTCACGTGGTGTGACGAATACGCGTCGGGATTGGAGCACTGGACCCTTTACACCTGACGGACGGTAGACGAGCTCGCTGCTCGTGGATGTATGATCGGCGGATCAACATCTAGCCAAACAGCGGCAGCAGAGCAGCACCTGACGAGCTCGCTGCTCGTGGAGATAGGCACCCCCTTTCACCACTCTGTGTAAGTGCACATCTTTTGATTGCTAGCAGGAATCCCTCCAGTGGTGACAGGACTACTCTGTTTGTTTTTTTGTACTTTCCCCTTCCATGCACCATCGGATTTGAGGCTTCCATTCATCAAGAGTTTGATGTCCTATCTTTCTGGCTATATCAGATAGCCTTGAGGTAAGCTGATAGGATCACTAGAGGTGTGGGCTGCACGTTTTGGAATCCTCCATTGCACCTTCACTCATTTGGCTGCTGGAACATCTCCTTTTGACTTCACACCAGATTTCACTTGCTGCACCGAGTTGCATGATTAAGTTGGACTCTCTTCTTTTATTTGGTTTTGTCTGCAGGACTGAGTTTGACCATGCATTCTATTATGTCCACCACACATCTTTATAGATGACACGGTCACTGTTATTTACTGTTACTTTGTTCACATTGTGTTTTATAGAATTTTTTCTATATATTTATACATTTTTGTCACTTATTGTATTCACCTAGTTTACTACTTCACTTCCCCTTTCCCATCACCCTTTAGGCATCACCACCACAGCGCAAACAATATCACTTGTTGTATACCTTTTATTGTCCATTTGGATAGACCTATTCTTTGTTTGCTGCAGTATACCTCCCGTGCCCCTTTCCCACGGCCCCTTTCCCACGGTCCAATCCCTTTTCACCCATTTCAGCGCAGGAGTTTCACCTATCACTTCAAAAAACACTGTTCTGAGGAACGCATAAGGAGGTTCTCCAAGAAAGTTTCCACTTGGGGTTTCATGTACACGGCCATAAGAAAGCATGGAGTGTAAATAGCCGACATAAGGAAGCCTGAGGGCATTTCATGGCCCCCAGATGCAATGAATAGCTGCATACTGATATAAGAGGGTCTACACCGGCGCTTACATAAACTCTTGAATGCATGCAGTCTTACAAAATCAGACGCAGTTTGCATCCAGGGCTGAACGCCAATGCGGTTTGTGGGTGTTTTTTACCCAAACCCTCGTCAGGGCTGTCTTTAACACAGGGCAAAAGGGGCAGCTGCCCTGGGCCCAGTCATTGTTGTGGTGTCCAAAGCAGCTGACCCTTGTGCCCACAAATAGTCAAGTGGATTTGGGCAGGCCCAAGTAAATGTTTGCCCAGGGTCCAATCAATATTAAAAGGGTTGTAAAGGTATTTTTTTTCCCCCCTAAATATCTTCCTTTACCTTAGTGCAGTCCTCCTTCACTTACCTCATCCTTCCATTTTGCTTTTAAATGTCCTTATTTCTTCTGAGAAATCCTCACTTCCTGTTCTTCTGTCTGTAACTCCACACCATAATGCAAGGCTTTCTCCCTGGTGTGGAGTGTCGTGCTCGCCCCCTCCCTTGGATTACAGGAGTGTCAGGACTGCAACATAGAGAGCGTACCGACTCTCCTGTAGTCCAAAAAATGGGACGAGCACGACACTCTACACCAGGGAGAAAGCCTTGCATTACTGTGTGGAGTTGCCGACAGAAGAACAGGAAGTGAGGATTTCTTAGAAGAAAAAAGGACATTTAAAAGCAAAATAGAAGGATGAGGTAAGTGAAGGAGGATTGCACTAAGGTAAAGGAAGATATTTAGGGAAAACATTTTTTACTTTTACAACCCCTTTAAGTGGATGTGGGAGGGCCCAAGAAAATGTTTGCCCAGGGTCCAATCAATATTAAAGACGGCCCTGACCCTCGTATAGCAGTGTACAGCCATTCATTATAGTGGGAGGGCTGTACTGTACGCTGCACCAGTGGCTCTCCTTGCACCACCTCTTTATGCTCCATGCACTTTATACGCCCTCTAGTGGCTGTTTCCATGAAGTCTTATTTTCAGAAGAGAGATGTTCAGTGTTTGCATCACTCAATGCCGAGCTCCAGGCAGATCCAACAGACACAGATAAACACAGCCCTGTATTCATTGACCACTTCAGCCCCGGAAGAATTTACCCCCCCCCCCCCCTCCTGACCGGGGCACTTTTTGCGATTCGGCACTGCGTCGCTTTAATCGACAATTGCGCGGTCGTGCGACGTGGCTCCCCACAAACAGAGTTTTCTTTTGGTGGTATTTGATCACCTCTGCGGTTTTTATTTTTTGCGCTATTAAACAAAAATCGAGCGACAATTTTGAAAAAAAAAGCAATATATATTTTTTGCTGTAATAAATATCCCCAAAAAAGATATTAAAAAAAATGTCCTCAGTTTAGGCCGATACGTTTTCTTCTACATATTTTTGGTAAATAAGCATATATTGATTGGTTTGCGCAAAAGTTATAGCGTCTACAAAATAGAGGATCGTTTTATGGCATTTTTATTATTTATTTTTCGGCGATTTTTATTTATTTTTTATTGGGACTGCGGCGGACACATCAGACGCTTTTGACACTATTTTGGGACCATTGTCATTTATACAGCGATCAGTACTATAAAAATGCAAGGATTACTGTGTAAATGACACTGGCAGGGAAGGGGTTGACCACTAGGGGGTGAGGAAGGGGTTACGTGTGTCCTAGGGAGTGACTCTAACTGTGAGGGGGCGGGGCTACCAGTGACACGACACTGATCACTTCTCCCGATGACAGGGCGCAGTAGATCACTGTCCTGTCACTAGGCAGAACAGGGAAATGCCTTATTTACACAGACATCTCCCCATTCTGCAGCTCTGTGACATGATCGCGAGACACCGGCGGACATCGTGTCCACGGGTCCCGCGGGCATGGTCACGGAGCTTGTGGCAGGGGTGCGTGCGCACGCCCACACGGCTGCAAATTCAAAGCAACGTACTTGTACGTTGCTTTGCACAGCTGTGCCAATCGGTTAATACCCAGCTATGTATTTTAACCACTTAAGGACCCCTTCACGCCGATATACTTCGGCAGAATGTCACGGCTGGGCCCAGCCGTGGGGTCGCGAGTGCGTCCACGACCCGGTTCGAAGCTCCGTGACCGCGGGACCCGATCGCCGGCGGTGTGCCGCGACCGGTCACCGGAGCTGGAGAACGGGGAGAGGTGAGTGTAAACACGCCTTCCCCGTTCTTCATTGTGGCAGTGTCAGTGATCGTCTGTTCCCTGATATAGGGAAAGACTATCACTGACGTCACACGTTCAGCCCGCCCCCCTACAGTTAGAAACACAGATGAGGTCACACTTAACCCCTTCAGCGCCCCCTAGTGGTTAACTCCTAAACTGCAATTCTAATTTTCACAGTAATCAGTGCATTTTTATAGCACTTTTCGCTGTGAAAATGACAATGGTGTGGAGCCACGTCGCACCACCGCACAATTGTCAGTTAAAGCGACGCAGTGCCGAATCGCAAAAAGGGGCAAGGTCCTTAACCTGCATAATGGTCCGGGGCTTAAGTGGTTAATGGTTTATAATGCAAACTTTAAGAAGTTAGTTTATATACCCGTTTTTGCAGCAAGATTAAGCCCAACTTTAGAAAAGTGGTGTTTTTTTTTTTGGAAGTTGTCACGTAAGGGGAGATTTACTAAAACCGGTGCACTCGGAATCTCTGACGCAGCTGTGCATGGTCACCAATCCGTTTTCTATATTCAGCTTGTTCAGTTAAGCTTTGGCAATAAAACCTTGAAGCTGATTGGTTTCTGGGCACAGCTTCACCAGATTCTGTGTGCACCATTTGTAGTAAATATCCCCCATTTTTATTTTTTTGGTGGTGTATTAATTTGGTCCAGTGTATTTCTTGCAGTACAACAGCACCATCTGCTGGTAAAAGAGTGACATTACCACAGTGTACATTTTTTGTAACCCCTTTTATATCGCATAGATTGTAGTGACAGCTAAAATATTCAAATATTGAATGAGCCAATCTATAAAAACAGGATGTTACATGAATTTCCCTTGTGCTTGTATTTTTGGTTTTATATTGCTCCTAAATGTTTATAACATTTTAAGTTTTTTTTGATCCTTGTGTTTCCTGTGCTCCTCACCCTGTTTATATGCTGTTTTGTGTATTAATACACATTTGTGAAGCGTTCATCCAATGCGGAAGGTGAAATAGCGCAACATCCGCCATGGGATGGACCTGTGACGTTCCCTATTGTGTGTTTTTTGCTAATTTTTCGTATGTCTTTTTTTTTTTTCCTTTTGGGTGGGGGGGGGTTCGTGTGGATTGTCTTTGCTGGTATTTTACTTGCATGTAGCTGAGGAGAGGCCCACCGGTCCCACCACCACCAAAACACACGCCGTCCAGGGACATCAAGCAGGAAAATATCATCGGTCTGTTTGATGACAGTTTTGTGCCCGAAATAAGTGTGACCACTCCCTCACAGGTTAGCGGCTGCTGCCCACCTGCCTGCAATGCACTAACACATGCATGCCCAGCGCTGTAGGAGGTGTCACTTTGGGGAGAAGACCAAAGAAGCCCAAATTGGAACTTGTTAGTTGTAGGATAGGCAGGGAACCCTCCATCTTTTGGGGATCTTGGACAGGTTAGGCCGAGAACTTTTCTTTTGTTGGTGATCATAGTCTTGGTTAGGTGGGAAACTCTTCATTCGTTTGTGATTCTTACTCTAGGTTAGGTGGCGAACTTTCATATGCTTGGTGATCTTTGTCTAGGTTAGATGGGGTACAGAGTCTAGGTTGGGTGAGAAACTTTATCTGTTGGGGATCTTAGTCTAGGGTAGGTGGTGAGCTTTTCATCTGTTAGGGATCTTAGTCTAGGTTAGGTGGGGAACAGAATCTAGGCTGGGTGTGGAACTCTCCATCTATTGGGGATCTTAGCCTTGGTTAGGCAGGGAATTCTCCATCTGTTAGTGATCATAGTCTAGGTTAGGTGGGGAACTTTTTATTTGTTGATGATCATAGTCCTAGGTTAGGTGGGACACACTTCATCTGTTGGCAAACTTAGGTTAGGTGGTGAGCTTTCCATCCGTTAAGGATTTTAGTTTAGGGTAGGTGGGGAACAGAATCTAGGTTGGGTGTGGAAGTATCCATGTGTTGGGGATCTTTGCCTTGGTTAGGCAGGGAATTTTCCATCTGTTGGTGATCTTAGTCTAGGTTAGGTGGCAAATTTTTCATATGCTTGGTAAAGGTTGTCTGGGTTAGGTGAAAAACTTTCCACCTGTTGGGTATCTAGTCTGGATTAGGCAGGGAACACTTCATCTGTTGGTGATCTTTGTCTAGGTTAGGTGGTGAGATTTTCACCTGTTAGGGATCTTAGTCTAGGTTAGGTGGGGAACAGAATCTAGGTTAGGTGTGGAACTATCCATGTGTTGGGAGCCTTGGTTAGGCAGGGAATTATCCATCTGTTGGTGATCTTAGCCTAGGTTAGGTAGGGAACTCTTAATCTGTTTGTGATCTTACTCTAGATTAGTTGGCAAACTTTCCATATGCTTGGTGATCTTCGTCAAGGTTAGGTGAGAAACTCCATCTGCTGGGGCTCTTAGTCTGGGATAGGTGGGGAACTCTTCATCTGTTGGTGATCATAGTTTAGGTTGGGTGAGGAACACACTATCTGTTGGGGATCTTCAGCAAAGTTAGGTGGGGAACTTTCTATATATTGATCATAGTCTATCTGTTGGTAACCATAGTCTAGGTTTGTTGGGGAACACTGTCTAGGTTAGGTTGGGAACCCTCAATCTGTTGGGGATCTTCAAGTTAAGGGGGGGGGGGGGAACTATCCACGTGTTAGTCATAGTCTAGGTTAGATGGGGCGCATTTCATTGGTTGATGATCTTAGTCTAGGTTAGGTGGGGAACGTTCCATCTGTTGGTTATCATAGTCTAAGTTTGGGGAACTCTGTCTGGGTTAGTTGGGGAACTCCCCATCTGTTGGGGATCTTAGTCTGGGTTAGGCAGGAAATTCTTCATCTGTGATCTTAATCTAGGTCAGGCAGGGCACTCTTCATCTGTTGGAGAGTTCTACACCTAACCTAGACTAAGATCACCATCTGTTGGGGACCTTAGTTCTAGGTTAGGTGTGTATCTCCATCTGTTGGGGAGCTTAATCTTGGCACTCCAGGAGGGTGACGACCCACCATGCTTCAGGTTAAATGACCAGAGATAGCTTGGTCTGTTTTACATTTTAGAGGCTAAAAATCTAAGTGGGCGCAGTACAAATCCCAAATCAAATCAAATTCGAGGCAAGTTCCTTCAGAATTATGTTCTAATATCTGAAAGAAAATCACATCAGTTTTTTTTGCCATATAAGAGGAATTGGTCCTGAAATCAATATTGATGTTTACCTAAAGATTTTCCTCTACAAATTGCAATCTCTTTATTTGCCCAATGGGAACAAACAGAAGGAGGAATTTCCCCAGAAAGGCACATAGACGACAATAAGAACATAAAGTTATTTTAATGGTGACAGGGCCATCTTAATGGCATCATGGGCCCCTGGGCAAAATAATGCACTGTGGCCCCTTGCAAACTTGCCCCAATTTACGCACCTACTTTCAAGAAATAAAGTATAAATAGTTGATGGAATTAAACATATATTCATTAGTAATTTCAATAAAATCAATTTTACGAAAGGGAAACATTCCATAAATAAAAGACTAGTTAACACAAAGGGGGCACAGTACAGGGGGGGGGGGGGTCAGGTGGGCACAATACTGGGCTCAGGAGGGCACTGTATAGGTTCTCAGATCCTTCCTGGGACACGACCATATCAGGACAGTTTAGTAAAAAGCATGACTGTCCTAGCAAATCCAAGACAGTTGGCAAGTATGATGTAATGCAAGATTATAGTGGGGCCCCTTGGTAGTGCCCAGGAGTGCCCTTGCATTAAGATGGCTCTGAATGGTGATGAGCACCATGAGTTAAATTATAGGTCGGTCATATATGGCCATCTTTTGGATGGTCATTTACTGGCAGCTCCTATTTTTCTAGGACATCCTTATAGAAGCATGTAGAAGAAGTCGGGAATAGTCACTCCACTTATAAAGTCCAGAATAAGAATTTATTAACGGGGAATGCAACACATTTTGAAGGCTCTTAAATTTTGCCTTATTTATTTTCGTTTGAAGAATCAAGATAAGTACAGTGGCTTAGTGGTTAGCATTTCTGCCTTGCAGCACTGGGGTCCCCAGTGTTAATACCGGTCAGTGTGCTATCTTCATCATGGAGTTTGCATGTTCTCCCTGTGATTGTCTCCGTCTCATACCTTTCAAAGTGATACTAGTTGTCGAGTGGTAGGGTTGGGAACCTATTCTCCATTATCTAGGAAGCTTCGGGATCGTATTTAGAGTTGCATATTGAGTTGGAATACAAACTCCCAACAGAACCCAAGAATCAGGCAATCTCTTTGGTTATTCTAAGAAGTGACACCTCTGTGGAAGGAAAGAAAAATACTTACTAACAGTTTGCCCTTTTTTGCTCCAGCGGACTCTGGCTACCTTGCTAAATGACGGCATCTTGGAGGCCACATTGAACTATGCCCCGACATACACTTTAAGCAGTTGTTGGAGGGAAAGCTGACTGGTCAAGTAATTGGCTAATGTGCATTGTTGTGGGACTTCGAGCTTCTGGCTCTGCGGAAGGCACAGTGATGTCACCTGTAATTCCTAGAAGCCTCGGAGGCTGGGGCTGTTTGTGTTGTGGGGGGGGGGGGGCGGGTCTGCCAGGTGCTTAAAGGTCCACTTTAAGGACCTTGGCAGGCTTCAGCGGGTTTTAAAAAAGCTTCAAGTAAAGGTGAAGCTTACCTAAGCTTGCTAGTAGCTTGTGTTTACGTTCCCCAAGATGGACCTCCAAAAGGTTTAAGGGCTACAGCAGAGCTTGCTGTATTCGGCTCTCATTCAAGTTAAAGAGGAAGTAAACCCTACTAGCTCATTATGAATTACTTACCTGAGATCAAACCCCCCTGCAGCTGTCCTCGTTCCCCCTCCTCCATCACCGCCATCTCTCCCGGAGGGACTTCACTGTTCTTGCTATCACAAGGAATGTAAAAAATCCCTTGTGACTGTAATAGGCATTGTCAGGTACTCTTTATGGAAAGATTGGGGGTCTATAAGACCCCTCTTTTGCACTTCAAAGTATTCAAAACTTCAAGATCTGCGTTTTTGAATACTTGATTTTTTTTAAACTGGCGCCTTTAAGATGCCAGTAATCTGGGAAGTGATGTCATGACACAAACAAACGGCTTTGTTCAGGTCTTCGGCCAGCTGGCGGACGTGTCGGCTGGTTGCTCGGGCCTTCCGGTGGGACGGGAGAGCCTGGGCGAGCGGCAGGGGAAAATGTCTCCTCCCTTTGCTTGTTAAACAGCCGAGTGGCTGCTGAGCCGTATTGGTTGTTATTACAATAAAGCCGCCTCTCCGCTCTAAACGGTACCGTTGCATGCATCACCCCGGTAGTACCCCTTGAAGCAATATTGGTAACGTAGGTCTAGTTTGAGACCGATACTGATCTTTCTGAAAAATGCTGATATCAGCCGCCGATAATCGGTCAATCCCTAGTATAAAATAAACTGCTATTTACAAAGTATTTACTGTAGCATTAATTTACTTACCAAATAAAAAAAATAAAATAAAATTGTTAAGATACATTTTAAGTTATTGAGTTAAGATAAGTTAAATTTGGTGTCGACCTCTAGTCTTCAGGGACCTCTGGTCATGAAGGCGTTAAAGGCTTCCAAACCCATTTAGGGCGGGTGAGTTTAAAAAACACAATGCAGGATCCTCATCTTGGGGCTTATTTAGATGTGGGGGTGGCATAATTTTACTGCCTCATGCCACCCACCTGAACAAGGATAGGGAGCGGCTCAGGGCTGTACACGTGCTACGGCCGTGATGCTGTAGCAAAAGTTAAACCCCCCCCTGTCAGTTCAGCACTCAGTAATGCCCTAAAACATGACCCATTCAAGTTCACAGGGCCATGACCCAGCTGTCCCGCAGTGAGGTGACCTCTCCCAGCCGCCTGCCAACTGCCCTTTCAAAAGGGATCCACCACCAATCACTTTTCAGAAGGGTGGCAAGGGCTGCTACAACTTTACATGAGCCCTTTATAGTGTTAAATTATTTTCTGTGTAGGGCCAATGACCAAATCAACCCTTGTACCTCGCCCAAAAAAAAGCCAGTGTCCGCTGGACGTCACTGAGGAACCTTTACCATGTGCATGTGCTGTGCTAATTCCATGTGCATGCCGCAGGTCCTGGTACCTTGCTTGTTCTTTCAATGTGCATGTTTTATTTTATTTTTTATACTTATTGATGTGCCGATGTCTTGGTGGTACTTGTGACAGCTGCCTCCAGCTCCAAGTCCAGCAGAGCTCCAGCTCCATGTAACATGAAATGCTCCCCCCTGCTGAGGTCATTGTGAGGGTTGGTTCTGTGGTTTACAGGAAAGAGCAGTGTACAAATGTCCGTGCCATGGCACCAAAACCATGCAACCATCCTTCACCAATCAGAACACAGGAGACTGAATTCTGATTGGTTAAATTGTTCTCCTACCCTTTACTCTTGCACTGTTGAATATTGAGCCTCACAATTATGCAATAAGCTCTGTTCAATCTGCCCAATGAATCGTACAATATTGGTGACTCTGTTATTGGTAGCCACTCTGTACATCTATGGATTAGTCAACTTAGGGGTTGACCTGACTACATTTGATTGCAACTATTAAACCGGCGAAAGGTAAGAATATTGACTATGCATCATGATATTTAAATGCATACATGAACTAAATGAAAGTTGGACTGGACTCCTAGGCAAATGTTAACTTAAAAACGACACTACAGGGCCACGGGTTTGTGAACGCTTGACTTTCACACCTATGAGTTTGTTGGCCGTCCCATTTCAAGGCCATGGCTATTAATATGGAGTTGATCCACTCTGCAGCTATAACATCCTTCACTCTTCTGGGAGGGCTTTCCACAAAAAAAGCCTGCCTTCAGGAATGTGTGGACTTTCACCCAAAAGGGAATTTGTGAGGTTGGGAACTGTTGGACAGGATGATCTGGCTAGCAGTTGGCATTCTATTTCATATCGGAGGTAGGGTTGAGATCAGATACTGCTATTGGAGAAGAATTCACCCCAAAAGTGTACATTAGGGTTAAAACCAGGTACCAATGTTGGAGAAGACTCACCCTAAAGATGTTTAGAATTGTTAAAGTCCAGAGAAGAATTTATCCCAAAGGTATTTGGTGGGATTAAGTTAGTTACCGATGTTTGGGGGGATAATTAATCCCAAAGGTGTTCAGTAGGGTTGAGGTCTGGTATTACTGGAGAAGAATTCCAAATATTTTCAGTTGGGTTGAGGACCAGTACTGTTAAAGAATTCATCCTAAACGTGTTCAGTAGGGTTGAAGTCCAATACTGATGCTGGAGAAAAATTATTCATAAAGCTATTCAGTGGGGTTGACTTCAGGTATTGATGGAGAACAATTCACCTCAAAGATGTGGTGAGGTCAGGTACCAATGATGGAAAATAATTCAGGGATTTATTCTTCCCCAACACCAGTACCTACAATTAACCCTTCTGAATGCCTTTTGGAATGAATTATTTTCCAATTATTGGTACCTGACCTCAACACTACTGAACATCTTTGGGATAAATTGTTCTCCATCAGTACCTAAAGTCAACCCCCACTAAATACCTTTGGGAATAATTCTTCTCCAGCATCAGTACTGAACCTCAACCCTACTGAACACCTTTGGGATGAATTCTTCTCTAACATCAGTACCTACAATTAACTCAACAATATTCAGCAGGGTTAGGATCAGGTACCATGAGGCATTTAGTAAGGGTGAGGTCAGGTACTGGCGGAGTAGAATTTATCCCATGAGGTGTTTAGTAGGGGTGAGGTCAGGTACTGGTGTTGCAGAAGAATTCCTCCCAAAAGTATTTAGCATGATTGAGTTTAGGGCTCGAATTACCCAAACCATATCTTTTAATGAAGCTAGCTTTGTGAATATGAATAGGTATGAGCATACGTTTGACCATATAGTGTATTTTAACTTTTTTTTTTGCTGGATTGGATGAAGAATAAAAGGGGTGACCTACTTTCCTTTTGTGAGAAAAATGGTACTAGTCATGTGACCAAAATCTGGGGTATCTGATCATGTGATCTCTTTAAATGAGATGATGGGAGATCGGATGATATTCCTCCTCAGCAGAGGACACATGACTAAATGCCTCAGCAGGGAGTCCAAGACATTATTTGATTTTTATAGGCAAGTAATTCACCTGATATCTTGACATTATTTATCAATCCCAGCAAGCTTAATATAGTTTTAAGCTAAAATTTCAACATAGATGTGCTCTGAAGCACCTTTAAAGCTTTAGACCATTTTGTAGAAACTAAAATGAAAAGCTTGCGTGGGAAGGTATATTGCTTACCTAATCATGGATGCTTGCTTAAGACCATTGCCAAGAAGTAGGCCATTGGGTTTGCTGCCAAGTCCTGCTTGGTGCTAATGGAAGAAAGTTAATTTATTCATACACAATAAGTGCTGGCAACTCTTCCCCACTTCGGTCCACCATTTATTTTCTTGGCACTGTGATGCTTGCATACATTGTCTACTGTAGAAACTGCTTACTGAAGATCAAGGGGGGAAGCCTGGTGAGCTTGTTTGGCCCAAGGAGTAGTGTAGAACATAAAATGAAAGGGTACAGGCAGGTCGGTATTAAGGAAAGGTAAGACGATGCTCCGTTTGGCTGTGTGAACAAAGTTAAGAACTATATATATAAATTATAGCTCTTTTAAGAACTTGTGGCTCTATGTCAGCGTTTATGTACATTTCACTGTCTTGTATATGAAATCCGAAGGTTTAATAGATCACAACTGAGAGTAAAGACAAAAGTGGGATTTAATAAAATGCAACAAAAACGATCATCTTCTGCATACCTTGCATTGGCTTTGGGTGTCCAATCGCATAATTTACAAAAATTAAAGTGTATGTAAAGCCCAACAATGATATTCTCCTATTTTTTTGCTCCCTTTTTGGTCTGTTAAATATTCCATTGGAAGCATTTTCTTATATACTAAATGCACAAAAACTGTTGATCTGTCCGGGTTCCCTGTACACTTCCTGTGTTCTCAGAGCCCTCCTAGTTCTTATCTTGGACTACAGAATTAGTAGTCTTTATGTTGTGGAGATCAGAGAGTGGTTGAGTAGTTTAGCAAAAGACATTGGGCAGAGCTGACACCACTGCGACCACAGCATGAAATTAGAAACGGAGTGCATGTCCGGCAGATCAACGGGTATTTTTCTGTACTTGCGGGGCCTTTAAGGGATAAAACGTGGGGAAATGCGCATGTACTACAGAGATGTACTTTGACGTACTTGTTAAATCTCACAAATGTCATCGATATGTCTTGGCTCTCAGGTTAACGTCGTTAGGATGCTGTTTTTTTTGTACTGGATTTGTGTTGCCAAAGTCGTATGTAGAGTTTTGATGGGCCTTTTAGAAAACCGGGGAAGAACTTCTCCAAAAAAGTGGAAGACTGTTCCATAGGGACCAGTCAGGTTTGTTGGCTACCAAGACTAATTATCCATTTTTTTGTTGAACGTTTCTTTTCCCTTTTGCAAATCATCCTTGGTTTACTAGAGGGCGATGGTTCTGTGGTTCTTCTGTCTCCACCAGTAGAAAGAGCGGTTCTGCATTTCACTTATGTTCCTACCCCCATAACGTTCTCTCTAACATTCCCACTAACCTTTTTCTCCGTGCTGCCAAGTTTGAGGCTGCGTGGCCCCCAGTGCAGGAGCCCAGCTTACTAGATATGGATTTTGACCCTCTCAAACCGGACTTCAGTTCGACTGCTGCTAAACCTCAGGTGTGTTCAAGTTTTTCCATGCTTGTGGGGGCTGTAAATTGGGTGATCACTATGTTCTACTTATCAGTGAATGGTTCATGGTGGAACTGGTTCATGGTTTCCAGGGGCTAGCCTTCAAAATTTCTATAATTGAAGAAAAAGAAGGTTGAGCGCATGCCAAAATTGGCGTCCTTTTTCCCCCCCACAAATAGAGCTTTCTTTTGGTGGTATTTGATCACCTCTGGTTTTTATTTTTTGCGCTATAAACAAAAATAGAGCGACAATTTTGAAAAAAGTGCAATATTTTTGACTTTTTGCTATAATATCCCCAAAAAAGATATAAAATTTAATTTTTTTTCCCTCAGTTTAGGCCGATACGTATTCTTCTACTTATTTTTGGTAAAAATCGCAATAAGCGTTTATCGATTGGTTTACGCCAAATTTATAGCGTTTACAAAATAGTGGCTAGTTTTAAGGCATTTTTATTAATAACTTTATTTTTTACTACTAATGGCGGCGATCGGCGTTTTTTTTTTTTTTGTGACTGCGACATTATGAAGGACACATCGGACAATTTTGACACATTTTTGGGACCGTTGTCATTTTCACAGCGAAAAGTGCTATAAAAATGCACTGATTCCTGTGAAACTGACAATTGCAGTTTAGAAGTTAACCACTAGGGGGCGCTGTAGTGGTTAAGTGTGACCTCATGTGTGTTTCTAACTGTAGGGGGGCGGGGCTGGACGTGTGACGTCGGTGATCGTCGTTCCCTATATCCGGGAACAGACGATCACTGACATTGCCACAGTGAAGAACGGGGAAGGTGTGTTCACACTCACCTCTCCCCGTTCTTCAGCTCCTGTAACTGATCGCGGGACCCCGGCAGCGATCGGGTTGCACGGGTGCGGCCACAGAGCTTTGTACCGGGTCGCGTGCACGCGACCCGCGGCTGGGCTCTTAAAGGGGACGTACCTGTACGTGCTTGTGCCCAGCCGTGCCATTCTGCCGACGTATATCGGCATTAGGCGGTCCTTGAGTGGTTAAAGAGTTCACTTTTGCCAAATAACTACCTGTGCAGGTAAGGGGTGCCTAGATATAGAAATAAACTGTGCAGCTTTGACCAAAGTTGGATAATGCCATTTCTATAGGTGTAGGCCATCTATGTACCTCCAAAAGCCTGGCTGAAAAACTCCCAGAGGTGGCGTCATCCCATCCTGTCTTGTTGTTGTATTGTTGCTAAAACACAATTAAAACTAAAAATGCAATCCGAAAAAATGTCCCAGTTCAAATTGTATAACGATGTCTTGCTTGTTCTTTTTCGTCCTTGCTGCGATTAGTCGCTACCTTGGGATATGTGGGAGGTAAGGAAACAAACTCACTAACCTACCCTTGTTGTGTCTTGCCGATTTTACTGCACATTATGACCAGAACAGTCGTTGGATTTGATCAATGTTCATCCTGTATAGCATCTCTGACTCCATCTTGTCTCCTTCACCTCAGCCTGTTGTCTTATACATTTGTCTTTAAAGTGCAACTTCACTTTTTCAATCAGCATGAACTGTAACGGCATCCTAAAATGGGACAGGGGTTAACGACGTTTAGGATATTCCATTCCCAAACACAAGGCAGCTACCGACACGCCACAATCGGGTAAAAGGAACCCGAGACACACAGCTCTGTTTGAGGTTCAACAGGAATAGCAGCTTTATTGAGAAATACAGCTCTTATATACAGTTAAGAATACTGCAGTAACCAAATGAACAATGACCCAACTCCACCCACAACATCACACCATGTTTACCTAATGAGCCCACTCAATACATATTTTAACAGACATCCTGTCTCCGGGCCCTGACCTAATTTACATGAGCTAATTAACTACACCTGACCTTTAGGCTGTCTGTTAACTTACAATACACATTATCATCAATAGACCTTTACACAATACAGGGTCAATTCTTTTGAATGGCAAGAACGCGGTGACGTTATAGCGTACGAGCATGCGCTCATTGCATTCAGTGCCGTCGCCGCCATCTTGCTGCACTCTACACTGCCCTTGGAAGTAGGGTTGTACCGATACTATACTCGGTATCCGGACCGATACCGAGTATTTGCGGGAGTACTTGTTCTCCCGCAAATACCCCCGATCCCGAAATAGAATACTTCCCCCCCGCCGCCGCCGCCGCATACCGCCGTTAATCCTGGTGCATGACAGCGGCGAGCATTACAAGCTTTCGCTTGTATACTTGTAAAGCCGGCGCCGCCATGTATAGACACTCCCCCTCTCGCGATTGGACGGACCCGTCCAATCATGAGAGGGGGAGTGTCTATACACGGCAGCGCGGGCTTTACAAGTATACAAGCGAAAGCTTGTAATGCTCGCCGTTGTCATGCACCGGGATTAACGGCAGCAGCGGCGGCTTTGCGGGACATCAGTTATGAGGGACAGGACATGGCTACATATGTGGGGACATGGCTACATATGTGGGGACATGGCTACATATGTGGGGACATGGCTACATATGTGGGGACATGGCTGCAATATGTGGGGGGGACATGGCTGCAATATGTGGGGGGGACATGGCTGCAATATGTGGGGGGGACATGGCTACATATGTGGGGGGGACATGGCTACATATGTGGGGGGGACATGTCTACAATATGTGGGGGGACATGTCTACATATGTGTGGGGGACATGGCTGCATTTGGGGACACATTTAAAAAAAGTATCGGTATTCGGTATCGGCGACTACTTGGAAAAAAAGTATCGGTACTTGTACTCGGTCCTAAAAAAGTGGTATCGGGACAACCCTACTTGGAAGCTACCGTGCATGCGTCAAAGTCATTTCGAGCATGCGCGGGTTTCCACCGCGACAGGCAAGTATACAGACACTCGCAGGTTCTCTATTTTTCTCGTTGAGATTCTGGGCAGTTTTCTTGACGAGAAACCTGAAAGCCTCGTACATACGCACAGTTTACTTGGCAAGAAAGCTCTGCCAGCAGTTTTCTTGCTGGTTCTTGCCGAGAAAACCGTGCGTGTGTACAAGGCTTTAGATATTATTCTTCAAACCTGCTATCTGCCTGGCTGTTTCTGGCTTCAATACAATTTTTAGACACTGACTTGGGGCAAGCAGGGTGCCAGCAAAGTCTGATCTCTAATGGCGCATACACACTGTCGTTTTTTTGTGATGAAACGAAACGTCATTTAAAATGATCGTGTGTGGGCTTCGCATCATTTTTTGTCTTCTGAAAAACGTTTTTTTTTTTTGTTTTTGAAAATGTCATTTTTTGTGTTGTAAAACTTTCTTTTTTCATGATGGAAAAACTTTGTTTTATTTCATGCCAAAAAGTGATCGTGTGTACGCGGCATAACTCTTCATGCTTTCTCTCGATCGTTGACCAATAATATTGAAACCACAGGATCAGAATGACCGCGAATAGCAAGTAGTATTTTCAGAAAGAGGTTGGCAATGGAAGCCTCCATGCCTACAATGTTACAGGGTTACTCTTATTTACATGTTTGCGGGCTTACATGAAAGTTATTTTGTCCATGACCTTGTAAAGTCCACTGAAGGTCAACCTGCTTGGCCTTCTGATATTACAATGAGATCTTGCTCAAAAACATTTAGAAACCGACCTCTGCTTGTGAGGATAGCCGATGTTTTAGCGCAGAAAAACGTTTAACGTTAGTTTAGTAGACAACACAGAAACTAGCAGAGCTTGGAATGTGGAACTAGGGTATAGCATCTCAGAGGAGCAAATGGTAGCTCCTAAACCTCCAAAATTATGATGTCATTTTTTTTAATGCAGTAAATAAAACTGTGTACAGTAAATTAGGATTGGACATATTAGGGTTGCTTTAATTAGTTGTAGAAACCCTGTCCAATAAATCTAATTAATGAGGGAGTAAAGCTAGGGACCATCAGACTGGAGAGAAAAGGTCTAGTTCAGGTCTTCACACTGTGGCCTGTGGGCTAAAATGGTCCTTTACTCACCTGTATGCGGTCTTTGGGGCAGTGTTCTTCACACTGATACGAGGAACTATTCCACCCACTGGCACCAATGGCGGTGGAACTGTTCCTCTCAATGGCGGTGGAACCGTTCCTCTCAATGGCGGTGGAACCGTTCCTCTCAATGGCGGGGGAACGGTTCCTCCCAATGGCGGGGGAACGGTTCCTCCCAATGGCGGGGGAACGGTTCCTCCCAATGGCGGGGGAACGGTTCCTCCCAATGGCGGGGGAACGGTTCCTCCCAATGGCGGGGGAACGGTTCCTCCCAATGGCGGGGGAACCGTTCCTCCCAATGGCGGGGGAACCGTTCCTCCCAATGGCGGGGGAAGAACCTTTCCTCCCAATGGCGGGGGAACCGTTCCTCCCAATGGCGGGGGAACCATTCGTCCTCCTCCCACTGACCACCAAGCCTGAGACATTGATGCACCCACTGACACTAGGGTATTTTATTCTGTCACTAGCCACAGTCTTGCCCTCCTAAGGTTTGGACAGTAAACTGGTCCTTTTTGTTTAGAAAGTTTGGGGATCCCTGGCCTAGATCATGCTCAATGACCTCCAGCCAGGCCAAGCTTTATTGGATCTGCTATAACAACAAATAATGCACATTTTGACAACCTCACAGTTTGCAGTAAAACCATAGTAAGCAATTTCAGTACAGGAAAGCATACCTCCCAACCCACACAGATTCTGCAGGACTTTCCTACATAGACACCTATCTCCCACAGTCCCGCGATAGAGGATGTTTCCCCGCACATGAAGAGTGTAAGATTACGCCAAACTAGGGGTTACGTCTATGGATCGCAACTGCGGAGGCTACTCAAGTTTGAACCCTGGTTTCACTCTCTCTTATGCAGAGAGTTAGGGTTCTGACATCACAGCCTCAGACTGGTGCATATTCCTTCATGGGCACCAAGAAGTAAATGTAACTAAAGGCAAATAATACGGGCTAGATGAGACCAAGTGCGGCCGGAGCAGGGGGACCTATACAATGTTAGGCCTGAGTATAACAGTTCATAGTGTCCCTAATAAGGAGAGTATCATAACGAGTTGCAGACTGAATGACTCCCAGCATAACGGGTAGACATGAGAGGTCACGGCTGGGCAAGTTTGAGGGAGTACAGCAAATACTAGGTACATCAGCAGAGTACAGCAGTAATGGAGTGGACCTGGGTGAGCATGAGAGGCCTCCACTAATACTTGGTAGTTCCAGCACAGCACAAGACTTGGCAGAGCAGACCGCAGACATCAGTATGGCAGAGATACATTAGTATTTAACAGGATACTTGCGGTACTGTGGAAGATGTGCTGGGATCGGTGAGGCTCATCCAAACTAGACTGCAGTGGCTGGTGGTCCAGGCTGTGGGGTCCTCTTGGTCCGGGCTGGCAAGAAGCAGGCACACGGTTCCTTATGGTCCAGCAGAAGCCCAGATGACAGTAGGCGTTCTGACAGAATAAAGGACCGCCATACTGTCAGAGCTGGGGATTTAAATAGGGCGTGCTTGGAGCGCAGGTGAGGCGCGGCTAGGCGGCACACTTCCGCGTTCCAGTGTGGAGCGCAGCGGCGGCGCACAGGAAGTGACGCCGAAGGTAAACAGAACGCAGCTGCTAAGTAAGAAGCAACTGCGCCCGTTATATCAAGAAGTAGCGCCAGGAGCGTTACAAAGAGTAGCCAATGGAGGCAGCACGGGAGGAGGAAACAGCGGAAAAAAATAGCGCTGTCCTGCAGCAGCACCCCCCCAGCCCCCTCCCGCTCAACAACTTTAATGAAAAGTTAAAAAAATGAATGTCCCGCAGTGGAATTTTTAAATGTTGGGAGGTATGGGAAAGGAGCCTGTACAACTGTGCAAGACTGAAGGGAAGGCTGGAATTTAGCTTTATTCCTCTTTTGTTTGTAAAATGGTTGTAGTTGGTTTGCCAAGTTTGCTGCCATATATCATTTTGGGGGACATTTCTCTTCACTTGTGGTCACTTGATACAAGGATTGAATGGGACACGTATAGCCATGTTGAGCCATCAACTTTATGATATGGTGATCACTGATCGGCCATTCTAAGGGGCTTTCTGGAAGTTTTACTGTTCAGAACATTTGTTGATTTTAGAATTAAGACTCCCCATTCATAGTCCTCCAAAATGTGCATTCCTCATCTCTTGATGGCTTTACAGGAATTGTAGTTACTGGATTGTGTTTTTGTAATGGATTTATCTGGAATGTCACAAATGCATCTCGTCAGATTCCTTTCAAGTAATTGAGAGGACAGATCTGAGGTATGGGAGCTGCAGAACCTCTTTAGCTATGGGACTGGTTAGCATTACACCTTCATGGGGGCAACAAAAAGCCCTTTCAATGATTTAAACAAGCCATGGAACCCTAGGATGCCTCTAGAAGGTTGCTAGGAGTTCCTTGAGCTGCGGCTGATTGAGCTCCCATCTGATGTTTGCACAGTTCTGGGGCAGACCCAGTGACATGACACCAATGATATTTTTAGCTGTCTGTAAGGGTGACATTCTTTCTATTGACCAGCAATGTAAGGAGCATGCTTTCTACTGACCAGCAATGTAAGGGTGACCACCTTCCTACTGACCAGCAATGTAAGGGTGACCACCTTCCTACTGACCAGCAATGTAAGGGTGACCACCTTCCTACTGACCAGCAATGTAAAGGTGAACTTCTTCCTACTGACCAGCAATGTAAGGGTGACCACCTTCCTACTGACCAGCAATGTAAGAGTGAACTTCTTCCTACTGACCAGCAATGTAAGGGTAACCACTTTCCTACTGGCCAGCAATGTAAGGGTGACCACCTTCCTACTGGCCAGCAATGTAAGGGTGACCACCTTCCTACTGGCCAGCAATGTAAGGGTGGCCACCTTCCTACTGGCCAGCAATGTAAGGGTGACCACCTTCCTACTGGCCAGCAATGTAAGGGTGACCACCTTCCTACTGGCCAGCAATGTAAGGGTGGCCACCTTCCTACTGGCCAGCAATGTAAGGGTGGCCACCTTCCTACTGGCCAGCAATGTAAGGGTGGCCACCTTCCTACTGGCCAGCAATGTAAGGGTGGCCACCTTCCTACTGGCCAGCAATGTAAGGGTGGCCACCTTCCTACTGGCCAGCAATGTAAGGGTGGCCACCTTCCTACTGGCCAGCAATGTAAGGGTGGCCACCTTCCTACTGGCCAGCAATGTAAGGGTGGCCACCTTCCTACTGGCCAGCAATGTAAGGGTGGCCACCTTCCTACTGGCCAGCAATGTAAGGGTGGCCACCTTCCTACTGGCCAGCAATGTAAGGGTGGCCACCTTCCTACTGGCCAGCAATGTAAGGGTGACCACCTTCCTACTGGCCAGCAATGTAAGGGTGACCACCTTCCTACTGGCCAGCAATGTAAGGACATTTTTCCCATTTGATTCCCAATGAATTGTCAATAGTCAATAGTGTTAGTCCAATAACAAAGGAACTTACATATACAATTGTGAGCTAAAATTGAGACTCTGGTGCAGGGTTAATGAATAGCAGTATGCATTAAATTGTTGAGTTGAGAGGTATCTTAATATAGCGCAGTCTTACCCCAAAGTGTCCCGACGCGCATAGCAGAGTTCCTGGGAAAAGAGGACCCAGGAACCAAAATCAGCACAGAGCGGCAGAAAGGGTAGAGAGAGGGCCTACGCATGAAAGGCTTGTGTGAAAAGCCAAGTCTTCAGTAATCCACGGAAGACCAAGATAGTAGGGGCCTCCTGGACCTCGACATGGAGGTTATTACATAATACGGAACCCTGGTGGGAGAAGGCCGGTAGATCGGAGTGATCTGACAAGAGCTTGATTATGAAAACAAGAGCAGAGATAGCTTGGGGCCAGGCCTAGTGCCTACTAGATGGTAAGAGTCAACACTTGCAAGATAGGGGTGTCCGAGAAACCATGTGTTAACAGGAGAAAGAGAAGAAATAGAGGGTAGGGGATGGGGAAGGAAGGGGGGTACAGGGAGTAGCCAGGCTATTAGGTGGCTAAGCGAATTTAAGGGGGGGGGGGGGACCACTAGGGCAGCAATAGAGAATAATCTAAGTGAGGAGATAGGAAGTGTTAATACCAGGGTTGCCACAGCTTTGTGTTATAGTCCACTGTGTCTTGAAGGACCATGTCAATTTTAGCATGAATCATAACCCTGGTAATCCCCTTGTTTGGCCTCAATTATGTTAAGGGGGTTGGTCTTCCAAACTCTCACTATGGTTTGTTTAGTGGCTGTAGTTATGTAGAGTAATGGCTGAAACTCAATTAGAGTTCAGTTTGTAGGGCGTAAATTGAGTAGTGCAAAAAGGGGGGGGGGGGCAGGAATTGCAGTAGAAAGCAGCATTGAAATGATTTGAAATGTTTTTCCAAAATCGACTAACTATGGGGCAGGACCACCAGATGTGGAGATGATGCCATTGTCCACGCAGCCTTAAAAACAGGACGGTGGATAATGTGGGATGATCATGGGGATTTCGGCAAGGACAAGGTACCAGCAGGTCAGGAATTTTTAGTCAACTTCCAATACATTAAGGTCATGGACAGAAGATTTGGTCATGGTCCAGACCATTTTCCAATCACTTGCTTCTGGGAAAAATGTCCCAGGTCACATTTTAAATTCTTAAAGCCTAACTTGGGCAATTCCCTTTTTATAAAATCTTCCATGTTGGTAAATTGACCCTAATACCGCTTGAAAATTGAAATCAACATTTTTGGTAAAATAATGAAAAGACTTAAACTTCTAAAATAAAAAGTTAGGAGAGCTGTTCTGTCCTGTTGACATGGAGCTGTGTAATTAGATTACGTTGATTAATCACAGCTTCGTAAATTAGCACGGTTCAGAACCTTTACTCAACATGCATCTCACATAATTATCTTTTCACCCAACCAAATTAAATAACGTGCTCTGCCAGACAGATCTTAGCAGTGGTTTGGCTGCGATCCCAGAAAGACGTGAGGGATGGAGGGAGTGTTGGATGACCTCAGACGAGACCTAATTAAACATGATTGAGTTGGCATTGTCTAACGGCACACCTGTATGGATGTGATAGATGCCATGTCAGGTTCAGACAACCCCAAAACTATTGATGCTAATGAATTTTGTTGATCTAGACTAGAGCAAGGGTCTACAAACTTTTTAAACAAAGGGCCAGTTTACTGTCCTTTCAGGCTTTGGGGGTAGTGGACTGTGGCCAATGTGATTATAAAATGTCCCGGCATCATTGGAAGTAAACCATGTGTCCCATCATTTAACAGGAGGAATAGTGCCTTATGGTTGGTATCAATGGGAAGAATTGTGCCTCATGGTTGGTATCAATGGGAGGGATGGTTCCCCTTGGTTTGTGTAATGAAACGCCCCTCACTCCGCTTGAGTGCTTTCGTCATATACTGCTTCCTCCCAGTCTGAATCTAGATATCAGATATTCCAACCGCTTACAAGCACAAAACGAGACCATACTTGTTTCTCTGCTGAACATGGACTGTTTATTAGAACCAAAATACAAGTCTTAAATACAGTTATATTACTCTAACAATATACTTGTAACCAGAAACATAAAATTAACATGAGCTAATTAACTAACCCCTTAAAGCAGCCGACGTGACTCCGTGCCCGTCAGGATTTCAGTACAGGTCAGACTTGTCACCGAGCTTTAAACAGTAAATGATACATTATCATAAGTATAAAGACAGGACACCTTCACACAACAGCAGGAGTCAGACCGTCTCCTACATTGTACAGAGACCAATGTGATCAGCTCTCTCAATTAACATGTTGAGTTCAGAATCAAACAAACCAAGAATAGTCTTTACATATATCCTGGGAGATATTGTGGATAAATATCACTGTCCCATTTTAAGTAATCCAATATATATTTTCTCACTCACCCTGTGCCAAGATGGCACGGGGTGACACGGACATAAAAGGTGCATGGGGAGCTGAAACAAAGGTTTTCCAACCTTTCGAAGGGATTCTGGGTTCCACAGGCCCTCCCGTCACTGTTGGTATCAATGGGAGGAATAGTGACCCATGGTTGGTATCAATGGGAGGAATAGTGCCATATGGTTGGTATCAATGGGAGGAATAGTGCCCCATGGTTGGTATTAATGGGAGGAATATTGCCATATGCTTGGTATCAATGGGAGGAATAGTGCCCCATGGTTGGCATCAATGGTTCTCCATGGTTGGTATCAATGGGAGGAATAGTGCCATATGGTTAGTATCAATGGGAGGAATGGTTCTCCATGGTTGGTATCAATGGGAGGAATAGTGCCATATGGTGGGCATCAATGGTTCTTTATGGTTGGTATCAATGGGAGGAATAGTTCCCCATGGTTGGTATCAATGGAAGGAATAGTTCCCCATGGTTGGTATCAATGGAAGGAATAGTGTCCCATGAATGGTGTCAGTGGTAGGAATGGTGCCTGATCATTGGTACCAGTTGGAGAAATAGTGTCCCATCCCATATAGGCAAAAAAAAGCCAGCAATTCGGAGACGACTGATCTGGTGGTGCCAAGACCCCTTTTTTGTTTTGATGCTCCTGGAATTGATCCAGCCAATTTTGAAATGAAAAGTTCAATTAGGCTTAAAAATGTGATTTGCATCCCTAAATGAATTATTTTGCCCCTTAGATCACTGGATTATTTTATTCCGTGTGCCAACATTTAACTACTAAGTTGCAAAAAAGGTTTGAGAAAGAGGTCTGTGCTGGGAAGGATGTAGTGCAGGGCACATGCTGTACTGTACTGTCTTTTCACACTTTTCATGGAATCTTGTGTCTCTCCTTACCCCTCACCCTGGTCCTACCCATCACTTTCCCTTCTGCCATACTCCTCCTCCTTTTGTCTCCCTGGCTGCCAGCCGGAGTCGTCTGTTCCTGGCGGCATGGACCAGGGCCCCAGCGATACCGCCACTGACTCCACTTTTGCAGTAGAGTGGCCAAGTGAGCCCGAGCCCACCGAGGCCGCCCAAGTAAGTAACTCTCTGGCTGACTTGTCATCCTGGGCACCAACAAGTGACCATTGCAGCTTGTCCCTCTGCCCAGGTTTTGCAGCATTACCCAGCATTCCTTACTAGGACCAGCTGGATGATGTAGTTCTCAGCAGATGTAAATTGCCCAAGTAGTAGCAAAGCAGTGGTGAGTAATAGAAAAAGCTGACTGCATTACCAGGAATATGTACTTAAAGTAAGCAGCAAATTATTAAATTTTTTTTTTTATTTATTTTGGGTTTAATATCGCTTTAACTATTGCACTAATGCAGGGAATGTTATTTTCGAACAATTCTATGTAGGATCTATAATCCTCCCATTGAAATCACTGATTATATAATCAAACCTTCATTTTTTTTATTAAATTATTTTTTAAACCGATGCAGCAAAAATATAAAAAATAAAAAAAGGCTGCTTATATATAAAAGTCTGCTTTTGAAATTAATACTTTATGTATGCATGTATATATTATATAAAAATGTATTAATTTCAAAAGCAGACAACTTTTTTTTTTATATATAATATAATTAATTTATTTTTTTATTCATTTCAAAAGCAGCATTTTTTTTTTTTTTTTTTTTTAATTTCTGCTAAAAAGATCAGAGATCAGGGAATATTTTTCATAGCTTTTACAAATCTTATTTTTATATTTTTACATCATTACAATTACATTTTACGTCATTTTATACAATACATTAATATGGCCTTGTTTTGTTTTTTTCAATAATTTTTTTTTTCCTTTTGTGTTCCTAAAAAAGGAGTGATTTCTATCCTATTTAGTAAGGGGTTCACAAACCGGCCCACAAATTTGTGTATACCAACCACTCGGCATCGGCATAGTAGTGGCATGGTGTTCCACTGTTGGTAAAAGCAGATTTTTATGATGACCTTTTTATATTTGTATCATTTTGATCCATTTTTAAACCTTTTACAGATGTATATTAAATAAGACGTTTCTCTGAATGGTGACTTGCCATATTTTAGAAATACAAGTCTTTACAATCTGTAACATCGTACATTTTAGAAACAACTGAGATAATTTCCTCCCGGCACCGCATGTCATACCCAGAATCCTGTCTTCTCTCCATTTCTGTTCCAAGTGTCTCATTCATTGCAAAAGTTGCATTTGTTTTCACATTTGGAGAATGAATAATTAAATGTATGTATTAATGTGTGTGTGTGTGTAGTATCTAACAAAAGTGTGTACACCCCTCACATTTTTGTAAATCGTTACTTCTATCTTTTCATGTGACAACACTGAAAAAATGACTCTTTGCTACAATGTTGTGTAGTGAGTGTACAGCTTGTATAACAGTGTAAATTTGCTGTCCCCTTAAAATAACTCAACTCAGTAATCCATGTTATACCACTGTATGGTCTTGGCCACCGTGCTGCAGCTCAGTTTCAGAGTCTTGGCAATCTTCTTATAGCCTAGGCCAGTGATGGTGAACCTTGGCACACCAGATGTTTTGGAACCACATTTCCCATGATGCTCAACTACACTGCAGAGTGCATGAGCGTTATGGGATATGTAGTTCCAAAACATCTGGGGTGCCAAGGTTCACCATCACTGGCCTAGGCCATCTTTATGTAGAGCAACAGTTCTTTTTTTTTTTTGATCCTCAGAGTTCTTTGCCATGAGGGGCCATATTGAACTTCCAGTGACCAGTATGAGAGAGTGAGAGTGATAACACCAAATTTAACACACCTGTTCCCCAATTCACACCTGAGACCTTTTAACACGAACGAGTCACATGACACCGGGGAGGGAAAATGGCTAATTGGGTCCAATTTGGACATTTTCACTTAGGGGTGTACTCACTTTTGTTGGACATTAATGGCTGTGTGTTGAGTAATTTTGAGGGGACAGCAAATGTACACTGTTATACAAGCTGTACACTTAATACACAACATTGAAGCAAAGTGTAATTTCTTCAGTGTTGTCACATGAAAAGATTTACAAAAATGTGAGGGGTGTACTTTCTTTTGTAAGATCCAGTGTGTGTACGCTGGCTAGATGGATCCATCTATCTTGGCGTTTTAAAAATGTTGTATGCTATGAGCAAGGCTACAAAAGCTGAAATAGGTTTGCATCTCTTGCTTTTGTACACGTAGCTAATGAAGAATTTTCTTCGCAAAAGCACAGAGTTTCCGGCTTTTTATTTTTTATAATGCTGGTCTCGCTAGAGCAGTGGTTCTCAACCTTTCTAGTGTCGTGACCCCTTGATAAAATTCCCCAGGTTGTGGGGATCCCTAACAGTAAAATTATTTTCGTAGCGTGGGTTGTCGGCACCCAAGGCAAAACAAGTAATTTGCACCCATAACCCATGATATTGTACAATATTAAAACACCTTTGTGGTGTCTCGTAGCAGTCACACCTTTGCCGAAATCAGGAGATAGGGTCTCCTCCAGCCAGTCGAGTAGTGTGGGTTGTCAGCGCCTGGGGCGATGGAAGTAATTTGCTCCCCCGTGACCCATGGACTTACCAATTTTCAGCTAGCTCCAGTCTGGTCATATGATCCACTGTGTGAGACAGCAGTGGCTGTAGGGTAGAGGAGAGCGTGCTTGATATTGACAGGTAAAGCCTGTTGTTGGCGCTCCCCTCCTCTCCACACTCGTGACATCGCCCCTCTAAATTTAGCTCCCAGGGCGGTGGCCCCCCTTGCACCCCCACGCTACGCCACTGCCTCCAGCCCCTCCCACTTCACATTCCTCACCAGTCAGCTGACCTCTAGTCTCTACCCCCCAGTCATGCCGTGTACTGAATGGGCGGCTGCAAAGAGGCTGAGTGAGCAAAAAGGCTGGGAGGGTGATGCGGGTTTCAGGAACAGTCCAGGATTCGGTGACCCCTGGCAAATCATCATTCGACCCCCAGGTTGAGAACCACTGCGCTACAAGTATAATGCAGCACTTACTGCTGATACCGTACTGTCATAATAAAATGTATTCACTTGTATTTCAGCCGAAAAAAAATGTCATGGCCCATTCACACTTAAAAGCATTGCACCTGCTCTGAGCGGTGTGTTGTGGTGCCATTGGTTGTGACTTGACCCCAACACTATACAGTAGGCACGCCTATCCACATATCTGGCTGCATTTGGAAGCATTTTTTCTATCTGGCACCATTGAAGGAGCACTTTGAAAGAGGTGGTTTTCATAGTAGACAAGGTTTTGTTTATAGGAACATTTTGATTGAAACCTTTTTGGCCAAAGGTTTTGCTAGGTCTTATGTTGGTTAATTTCGAAGATCCAATATGCTCTCTTGGCCTGAAAAACTGCATTTCCTTAATGGACTTGTTCTGGAATTTTACTGGATTGCCATTAGAATTCACAAATCCCTCCCAATCCTTGCTCAGGTTGGCAGATATGTTCAAGAAGAACATCAGTAATTTGGGGTATGTTGGCTCTGCATTGTTGCCCCGAAGCCTGGAAGGTGTTCTATTTGTCCATGAAATCTCAAACATCCAACGTGCCACCAATACAAGGAACAGACTCAAATCCGCCTTCTCTCCTGATTTTGTCAATTCATTAATTTTTCATTTGTTTTCTCAGAATGTTTGCATGATTTTTGTTAATGCATGAATGACTAATTATCAACTTTTGACTTCCAGCAATCAGAACCGGTCGTGAAGGAGGAAGAAGTGAAAGCTGTAGAGAAGGATGCTAATGTAAGACCATTTCTCCTGTACATTGTAGAGGGTCATCACCATTAAAGGAATGTTGGAGTGGTGGACCTCCCAGTATAGATGTCTCAATTTTCTGGAACAGAGGAAGCTCTCTCAAATAGGGTTCCCCCAGAAGTTGCTAGGGGTTCCTTGAACTGTGGCTGACCTCCTATCTAATTAATATTTTCAGGTCCAACACCACTTGACAGAGCCAGCGGCATTATATCAATGATCTTTTTAGCTGTCTCAAAGGGTGGCATTCTGACAACCACTGTGATGCCTCGTACACACGACCGGGATTCCCTACAGGAAAAGATCCGTTGGAAATCCTGGGGGGAAAATCGAGAACCTGCTCGGAAACTTTTCCCCTGTACACATGAGAGGTTTTCCCATCAGGAAAACTCGGATGAGAGCTTTGGTCGGGAATCCCGACCGTGTGTATGCTCCAGCGCAGTTTCCCTTAGGAAAACTGCCGGGAAAAAGAGAAAGTTCTCTTTTTGTCTATTTGGGAAGTTTTTCCACCGGAAAAACTGCGAGGAGCATACACACGGCCGAGATTCTCGGCCAAAAGCTCTCCTCGTAGTTTCCCATTGGGAAACCCGGCCATGTGTACAAGGCTTAAGGCAACTAACCAGTAATTTAAGGGGCATTTTTGTCATTCACCCCCAATGGTTTTAGTAGGGGTTCCTCCAAGACCAAAACATTTTATTTTAGGGGTTCCTCTGGAGTAAAGTTTGGGAATGCCTACTCTAGCCTTTTTCAGACCAGCCCATAGTAGAAATACAGAATTTGTTTTACATTAAAGCGAAGAACCCACTGCTTCCCGGGCCTATCTGACTGATCGGTGAAGCCCAGTAGTGATCCGATTCTGCTGTTAGCTGGGTATGGAGAAGAGTAAAGCCAAGATGGCCGCCACTTGTCTCTTATCCTTTTGCTGTGTGACATAAAATATTGCAACAATCGCCATTTTATTCTCTAGGGTCTCTGCTAAATATATTTCTCTCTCTATATCTGTGTGTGTTTGGGGGTTTAAAGTAATTTTCTAGCACAAAACTTGAAAAGCCCGGTCTTCGAGTGGCTAGAGCAGGGGTGCCAAAGCAGTGGCCCGTGAGGAGCCCTCTGATGTGGCCCGCGACCTCCTGCTCTTGGATGGCTGGTTGGCAATCCCAGATTGCAGGTTGCCGACCTGCCTACCGAGAGCGTCAGTGTTGTACATGAAGCCGTAGAGGAAGCAAGCAGCTTTTCAGAAAGTGCACTACACCTGCAGGATATAATAGTAGTCTATGGTAAAGTGCAGCTAACCGGAGGGAAAACCACAGGTACACTGCGCCGCAATAGACCGCAGACCATCAGTGTAAAAGCAGCCTTAGGCCCCTTTCACATGATCGGTCCGACCCAATTGGACCCTCCATGCACCTCTATGGAGCGGCAGATGTAAACTGATTAAAACAGACTCCCTCCAATCTGATCTGCTAAAAAAACAGAAGTGGATCTGCCCCTTCTATCTGATTGAATCAGAGGGCCCATAGAGTAGATTGGGCTTTGTCTGTTTCTGCTTTGCATATGTAGAGTGGACACAGACCTGTCATCTGCCCACTCCGCTCAATGTGGCCCATGACTGGTTACTAAGTCGCTTAAGTGGTCGTCGTCCTTCAAAAGGTTGGGCACCCCTGGGCTAGAGGCTGCTGAGCCCAGATGGGTTCTCAGGATGTTGGCAATATGTAGAGTAGGAAAGAGAGAGCCACAAGTGAACTCCACTTGATGTTGATCACAATAGTATCATCATGTAGCGAACATTTCTTTATATTTTGTCCTTCTCATTCTTGCAGCAAACCACCTCCCCACCAGCTGCTGTTGTTGAGACGTTCCCCGCCACCGTGAATGGAACAGTGGAGAGCGCTCCCCCGAAGACCAACATGCCCCCTGGATACATATGCAAGGTAAGGAGAGAGATGTTGACACTAGAGGTCCAAGAAGAGAAATATGAAAGTCTCTCCAATTAAATTATGTACACTATATGACCAAAGTATTTGGAGACCCCTCCAAATTATTTAATTTGTGTTATTGCTGCACCCATGTGCAAAAAATAAAGCACATGGACAAACAAGGAGACAATGATAATGACACTTTTCAGACAACTGTACACTGCAACTTTGTAACTGAGGGGAGGGGCAGAGAAGCTGGGCCAGCATTGACTTCCAAAAGAGCAGCGGGCTAGGCTGTGCAAATTGGGAGGGGGGCTATGTAAGGGAACTGACTAGTAACATTTTCTAGCAAGATCAAAGCCACGTTGCAAGTGAATAAAACACTGCAAATAAGTATATTAAATTAGATTTTTGTACTGTGACCCAGCTTGGGTACCTCCCCAAGATGCAGATTCCTCCCCTCAGGAACTAGGTTTTATAGCTAGACGTCACTAGCTTAGGTGCAAATTGGAACGGACCTTTTATTGTAAATTCACACAGAATATATACCACACAAAATCCGGTAAGAGCTTGATCACATTATCCTAAACAATGCAAACTGTAAACAGTATTATCAGTACATTTAATGAATAGCTACCATAAAAATAAACCATAATATTCATCGCAGAATAAGCTAAATAAGTAGTCACTAACAGTGATCCAATGAACATAAACATCCCACAATAGTTTGGTAACGAGGTGAAGTGAACACAATACTATCAGACAAACAATTGGTACAAAACAGATTATAGCGCACACATTCAAGATTGACATTTATCCTGCAAGGCTAATTTAAAAACACCTAAACATATTCAAAAAAATATGGTTGTTTGGTCACACTATATGGTCATCTAGTGCTAAGCCCACTTACTGCGACAAAGTACCCCAAATTAGTGGGTCCTGAAAGATCCTTGTTAGACAAACAATAGGTGACCCAATTAACAATGTGTATTCACACCTAGGAAGCACACAATGGGGTATTGTACAATGAGTGAAAGACCCCTTAATCAACAGATTACACATAACCGCAGGAGACACCAGCATCAGGTTGTTTGAGCTGATTATATTAGCATCTGAGTCTCGGAGGGGAGGGGTGAAGCGGCCATTGCTGGTTTGGGCACAGGCACTTCAAATATGTATCCAGATCCTAGGTTCCCAGAGTCTTGTGTGTTTCGGGGAGACATAGATCTGACGCAAAACCACTCTAACGGCCCCCCCCCAGACACACACCTTCCAAACAATAGAGCCCCCTCAAAAGCCAGGTCCCATAGTTGGTAGGCAAGAGGCTACCCTGCAGTCCCCTCCAAAAGCCCTGAATAAACTATGTCTGAATAACCTGTATATCTGTCCTGCATGTTTCTGCCATTGGAAAAAAAACGGGTGCTAAAAATTTAGTGGAGCCACAAAATGCAAAGCTAAGCTCCCAAGGTTTTGGTTGGGGCACGACCATGACAAAAATGGGCTATGCTCCACCGAAACACTGGACACTGAGTAAAGAAGTACATTTTGCAAGCCCTGTATGTTCCTCTCTCCTCGGCTATCCTCTTCGACCTCATGAATTGTTCTACTTTTCCACTTTTTTGATCCTGTGATCAGTGGCGTCACTAGGGTTGATGTCACCTGCTGCGGTAAAATTTGGTGTCAACCCACCCCCCCAGGTCATTGTTCAATCAGGGGCACTGAGCAGGCTAGCGCCTAAGCACAGCTCTCCCCCTGTAAATCCCCCTAATGTAAACCGCCTCTGTGCAACAATCCCCCTAATATAACGCTCCCCTCCCTACAGTCACCGACCTCGGCTCTGTCCACATGATGTTCCTCCCCTAATGTAAACCCCCCTCTATGCAACAATCCCCCTAATGTAACCCCCCTCTGTGCAACAATCCCCCTAATGTAATCTCCCTAATAGAACCCCCCTCTGTGCAACAATCCCCCTAATGTAATCTCCTTAATGCAACCCCCCTCGGTGCAATAATCCCCCTAATGTAATCCCCCTAATGTAACCCCTCTCTGTGCAACAATCCCCCTAATGTAACGCTCCCCTCCCTACAGTCACAGACCTCAGCTCTGTCCACATGGATGTTCCTCCTCCTCCTCCTGTTGTGGATGTACTGTCAGTGTGGAGGATGAGCCTGGGCTCCGCCAGTCTAAGCAGTGTAATTGCTGTGGTAGGCAGCCGGCACCGGAGATTGCAGTGCCGGTTCCCGGAGGACATGCGGGCGCCGTGCACTATGGCACTCCGGAGCTGTAAGCCTCAAAACACAAATTCTTACTCCTCCAACCCCCGAATATCGCTGGGAGAGGAGAATACTGGAGTGTGCAGGGTAAGGAGGAAGAGGACAGAGCCGCGGCGCCTCTCTCGATTCAGCACCGTGACGGGTGCCAACCCTCTGGCGGGTGTCGCCAGGTTCGGCCCACACCCCCCTAGCAACGCCACTGCCTGTGATGCATTACTTGCTGGTAAACTCTAGTTTCTCAACGTGGACATGTTTTGGATATGTTTTGTTGGTTGGACACCAGTCTGCCATGTAACATCTCAGTCAATTTGTTAATATTTTTACTGGGTACATAAACATGTTTTATATATTAAATTTTTTGTATTTTTATTTCCTAGGTCCGGGCTCAGCATGACTACAGTTCGACCGATAACGATGAACTAAACTTGAAAGCAGGCGAAATTGTTTTAGTGACTCAGTTTGATAACCCAGACGAGCAGGTGAGCCTAATGCTGAAACCTGTGCAGATGCGGCTAAATCTGTGTCCTATGACTATGCAGGACGATAATAAAATATTTTAAGAAGTTCACAAGGAAAGAGATTAACTGTCAGACTCCATTCACACTAGTGCGACTCGAAAGTCGCACGACTGAGTGCAACTTTCATGTGACTTTACACTCTCTGGCACTCAAGTCGCAGGAAAGTTGCATCAAAGTAGTTCAGGAACCTCTTCAAAGTCGCTGCGACTTTAAGACACATAGATTGGAATGGGTGCCATTTAAATCAATGGGCCTATGGCTTTGTGTTGGAAAAGTAAAAATTAGAAATGGGAGAGATTAACGTGTGAGGAGGTCCTCAAACATAGTAAGTGTACCAAGAACTTGACCTTGAAGTGTCAAAAGAGGAACTTCAGGGGGCTGTCTGTACAAAGCAATAAAATGTGAGTGAAAGTGGTCTATACAGGACCAATAAAAGTTGGTTCAATTATGATTATTTTTTTTCAAAAAGTTCAGTTTGTCAATAACCCATAAAAATACACAGCAGTGGAGACATAACTATTTCATCATGGGCCGCATCAGCATTATGGTTGCTCTCAAAGGGCAGGTTGTATCTGCAAGACTGTGTAACGGTCAGGGGTTAACACCGTTTACGATCTTCCATTCCACCAACCCACGACAGCTTATCCGACACTCCAACAATCCAGCAGACACGATCCATATGGATTTTCCCCAGAAACGAGACACAAGCTCTGTTCTCTGGTTCCAAACGAATGAATACTTTAATGGTAACCTCAGCTTGTTATATACAGTTAGAAACTAAATCTGGACAATGACTCAACTCCACCCACAACATGACACAATGAACTTCAATACACATTCTGTTAGATAATCTCATTCAGATGAGCAATCATTACCCAGACATTCTGACTCCGCAATAAGTTATTCTCACCTGCTACATAATACACATCCCTTTAGTAAACATAATTGACATGCTAATCCACTACACCTGAAAGGTCAGACTGCCAACACATCTATCATCAATAGAACTTTCACACAATAGTGTCATTAGCATCACACAATGAGAGGTCCTTCAGAAGCCAGATTTAATTAGCACAATAGACAATAGAATGCAATCACAGCAAGCTTTAATCACTTCAGCCAGGTAGCTGGAGGTGATTAACATCAATTAACATCTTTCAATTAACCTGTTGAGTTCAGAATTAACCACCTGTAATATTTCAAGATATCCTGCAATACATGAATATCATTACTGTCCCATCTCATGTAATCCGAGATATCATTTCTCAGTAGGCATAAGAGTCATTGGTGAAGCTGGCACAGGAGTACCCTGTGTCCTTCAAAAGTCTCTGGGTATCACAGGCCATTCCGTTACACAATGTATGCAGGGTTCAGGGGTGGGCTGTATGCAGGGCTCAGGGGTGGGCTGTGTGCAGAGAGTAGGGTTCAGCTCTTTCACAGGCTATCCACCCCTTCTCAGCTTTGACCTCTGCACCGCTGTACTGCATCCACAGCTGTCATCTCTGCCCCCACCCCCTTTGCATTTCACCTACCTGTCCCAGCACTAGTGTCTGTCTCAAATGACAGTTGGGAGCCGAGGGCAGAGCCAGAGGTGGCGTAATGGACTTCCACTGGCTTAAAAAAGCCCTGGGTGCGAGGGCCACATGAAATTGCCAGATGGGCCGGGTGTTTGACACATGTGCTCTAAAGGGTCTCGTGTTCCAAAGTAATGACGGTTGATGAAAATACACGATATTACCAAAAGTATTGGGACGCCTGGCTTTACACATACATGAACTTTAATGACATCCCAGTCTTAGTCCGTAGGGTTCAATATGGGAATGTTTGACCATTCTTCTAGAAGCACTTTTGTGAGGTTAGGCACTGATATGGGTGAGAAGGCCTGGCTCACAGTATCTGCTCTAATTCATCACAAAGGTGTTCTATCGGGTTACGGTGCAGGCCAGTCAAGTTCCTCTGCCCCAAACTCGCTCATTCGTATCTTTATGGACCTTGCTTTGTGCACTGGTGTGCAGTCATGTTGGAACAGGAAGGGGCCGTCCCCAAACTGTTCCCACAAAGTTGGGAGCATGAAATTGTCTTGTTTTATTGACTGGAACGAAGGGGCCAAGCCCAACCCCTGAAAAACTACACGCCATAATCCCCCCTCCACCAAATGTTTTGGACCAATGCATCTTTCTTTTTTCTTTTTTTTTCTTTTAATTTAGCGGTAAATATAATATTGCAAAACAAGAACAAGTTTGGGGGCGCCGGAGCAGTGCCGGACACTGTTCGGAAATGCTCGGAAAATCTTTTTTTAGAGTGACAAATCCCCCCTAAGGAAGACCAGAACAGTATAGGTTGAAACGCGTTGGTTATCTATGTGATTGGAATTCTGTATTGTAATGTTTTGCTCCACTATTCATGATGAAATGTTTTGTATTGTATAACCAGAGCTCCCATTTTAATTCATACATCCTATTGGCATTTCATATGGCAATAAAAATAATTTTACAAAGAGTTACTTCCTTCTTTTTTTTTTTTTTTTCTTCTTTTTTTTTGTATCATTTTTATTTTGCTGCTAAACCCTTTTGGGAACTTTTCCACATTGCAATTTTTTTCGGGGTTTGCAGCCTCTTCTTCATTTCTAAATGTGTGATTTCTCTGTTTTCGATAGACACTCGTAAACCTTGAGGACAGCCCTCCCAGAAGAGTTGAAGCTGTTCTAGCTGCAAAGGGTGGGCCAACTCAATATTGAACCCTACGGACTAAGACTGGGATGCCATTAAAGTTCATGTTCGGGTAAAGGCAGGCGTCCCAATACTTTTTTTGGTAATAGAGTGTATATGCAGGTATTTCAGGGCTGGTAAGACATAAAATGCAAAGTTGGGATCACATTCATGGCCTACAAGGGGGGTGTTCGACTTCATATCACCCCATCCTTACCTCCTTCCAACAAAAGTAAAAAAAATGGGATGTTGGCACAATGTACTTTGCATATAGAGTCAACCAGTCCAAGAAGGGAGGTTCGAAGTGCAGTGAAGAATGGGCCCAAATAGGGTCTGTAACGGGAGGGCCCGTGGCACCCAGAATCTCTTGGAACATATGAGATACGCTTGCTTCAGCTCCCCATGCACCTCTTATGTCTAAATCACCCGATGTCCATTAGGGGCATAGGGTGACTGAGAAAATATCCTGGACTACTTCAAATGGGACAGTAAAATTCATTAACAATATCTCAAGAAATATGAAGATGTTATCCCCGGAGTGCTGTGAGGTCTATGTACAGAAAGTAACTCCCAATATGGGCATTCCAGGATATATGTAAAGACTGACTGATTCTATTGCTTAACGATGCTAATGTCATCACCCACCTGGCTGGCTGTTATGATTTAAATGAGTCCAGGCTAACTTCTAAGGATCCTTTTTCATTGTGGCTTAAGCCCTGTACAATGTTTTTTCCTGACGAGATTCTTGGCAAGAATCTCTTGCCGACCTAGTGTACAGACACTCCATTCAAAAGAACAGCGCACTGTTTACTCGGCAAGAAAGCTCTGCCAGCATTTTTTCCTTGCTGGTTCTTGCTGAGAAAACCGAGCATTTGTATGAGGCTTTACACTAATTAACCCTGCAATTGTGCGACGGAGTTCTGTGTTGATATGTATGATAATGTGTATTGTAGTGAGGGAGTCACTTTGGCTGCTGTAAAGGATTAGGTAATTAGATGTCTGGTCACAGGTGTATTTTCAGAGTATTATGAGCAAGATATGCATGCACCTCCTCTCTTACTGTATTTAAGCCTGTGGTCTCTCAATAAAGATTGTCAGTCCTGCTTGAACCTCAAGACAGAGCTTAGTCTCGTTATTGGGAGAGAATTATTCTTATGGGTCTTGTTCGCCTGACTGGAGTGTCTTTAGCTGCCTTGTGTAGTGATATAATGTATAGTGGAGTCCTGTTAGATAATTGATATTTTAGGTATTAATATGATGACTATAAGTTATGTCCCACAGCAACACCCCGGGTTCTCCAGAGAGTGCATTTATTTGACTTCCAATACAGAACAAAGTCCAAATTCCACAGATGATACAAATCCAACAGGGTATATAATTCAGAATCCCATCTTTTCCTAGACCTGTGCCTTCATATTCAGAGAATATACAGAGAATATTCTAAGTGACAAGACTGACCGCCAGAATTATATTGCCTATCCACTGAATAGCTGAGCAATTTGATTGGCTGTCTTTGATCTACATCCTGTCTTTCAGAGTGACAGATAATAACCCCAACCAAATGTTTCCCATTAATGAATACCCCCTCAAGTCTACAATAATTACTTCCCAACGTATGTAAACAATGTACCCTTTGAGGTTAACGGGCCATACCTCACACCTGGGTAGTCTTAGATAAGATTAACACATCTAAGGGTCTTCAGCTGTCCCTTTGATATGTTAGATTTCAGCTGGCTTCGACAGTTCAACTGAATTCCTGGTCAATATGATAATGTAATACAATATCCTACAGAAATCGGCCAACATATTACAACACCTTGGTGTTCGGGAATGGAATATCCTAAACCAGAGATCTTCAAACTATGACCCTCCAGCTGTTGCGGAACTACATATCCCATGAGGCATTGTAAAACCCTGACATTCAGACATGACTGGGCATGATGGGAATTGTAGTTCCTGAACAACTGGAGGGCTGAGTTTGAAGACTTAGGCGGCGTACACACGACTGAGAAACTCGTCGGGCGAAACACATCATTTTTCTCGCCGAGTTTCCCGTTCGCCTGTCCAATTTTCCCATCGAGGAAATAGAGAACATGCTCTCTTTTTGGCTCGACGAGTTTCTCAACGGTTTTCTTGGCGAAAATTGTACACACGACCGGTTTTCTCAGCAGAATAAGTCTCCCATCGAGTTTCTTGCTGGATTCTGCCGAGAAAACCGGTCGTGTGTACTTCGCCATACAGGTCGTTACAGGGTCTGTGACAGGAGGGCCTGTGGAAGCCAGAATCCCTTGTTTTGGCTCCCCATGCACCTCTTATGTCTAAGTCACCCTGTGCCATCCAGGCACAGGTTGACTGAGAAAATTTATCTTGGATTACTTAAAATGGGACAGTAATATTTATCCACAATATCTCCCAGAATATATGTAAAGACTATTCTTGGTTTGTTTGATTCTGAACTTAACATGTTAGTTGAAAGATCTGATCGCATCGGCCTCTGTACGATGTAGGAGACAGGCCTACTCCTACTGGAGCTCCTGCTATTGTGTGAAGGTGTCCTATGTTTGTACTTATGATAATGTATGATAAGCTCGGTGACGACAAGTCTGACCTGTAGCGAAATCCTGATTTATTATAACAATGAACAGGCTGCTTTAAGGGATTAGTTAATTGGCTCATGTTAATTTGTTACAGGTGTATTGTTAGAGTAATATGAGCAGGATGTATGGACCTCCTCTGTGTATATCTAAGACTTGTATTCTGGTTCTAATAAAGAGTCTGATTCCTGCTTGACCCTCAATACAGAGCTTTGTCTCGTACTTTGGGGGGAGAATTATTCGTATGGGTTTCTTGTTCGGCTGATTGGAGTGTTCGGTAGCTGCCTTTGTGTTCGGGAATGGAATGTCCTAAATGGCTTTAACCCCTTTCATACTCAGGGTGTCGTTACAGGGTCAATTAAACTTGCATCTAAACTAAAAAATGATGGTGTGGCGCTTTTTAATTTTAGACTTGCCCATCATGGGAAAAGGAGGATGTTTTGTATGTGCTTTCAGTCATAGTCTGCTTGGGTCACACAGTCTTTTTTTGTTCCTGCAGGATGAAGGCTGGCTAATGGGCATTAAGGAGAGCGACTGGCTCCAGAACAAAGAATTTGAACAGCACCGAGGAGTGTTCCCCGAGAACTTTACCGAAAAGTACTAGTAAATGCGCCCCTCGTCTCCGGGATACAAAAAAAAAAAGAAGCAAATTTTCTGTGAAAATTATACACCACGTCTACCCTCTGAACAGTTAACCCTACAAGTGTCAACTTTTTAAAGGTTCAGTTCACTCCTAGACGCCAGGTTAGATGTTGTTGAGTAGATACAGTTCCTGGAATGCTAAAGCGTATGTTTTTTTTTTATTTTTAAGATCCCATTTCTACCACAGGATGAGATTGGGTCTTCCTTTTAGTCTGTTACAGGTTGATGAGATCTGGATGGCAGCCATGTTTTTAGGTTAGGAATGCCAAAATAGTGTCCGTTTTTTTTTTTTTTCCTCTCCTTTTTTTTTTTTTAATGTGCGTGTGTTTCGCCAACTGCAAAGTTCAGGCAGGTGTTCTAAGTCAACTCCCAACTTTCAGCCTGTTCACTCAATAAAAAAAAGAGAATTCACCAAGGACTTCGCTTCTCAGCGCCATCGCCCCTTCCTGAAGACCAGCCAGGCTGTACTTTTTGGCCGCCCTCTTGTGTAGAACGCCTGTATCAAATCTGAGCATGCTGTAGTGTGTGTGTGTTCAGCCATCCTTATCTCCTAGATGTAGTGTGCCATGTCTCCAAAACAATGTGTGATAAAGGAGTAGAACTTTGAAAATGCTTTGTATGATAATTCTATTTAAACACCATATATTAAAGAAAAAAAATCTATAAAAAAATTGCAATAAAGTCACTATACTTAAATGTCATTAAACTCCAAGAACATCCATATATTTTAAATACATTGACATTTTTTTGTGGCTGTACTGGCCAGGTTTTTTTTTTTTTTTAGATGATCACCATCTTCTACAAGTAGATGCAAATTCCATAAAACTTCAGAATTTCAAGCAAATTCCATAAAACCTTCTGGAGTCCGGCTAACCTTTTATAGGGTGCCCATTTTGTTACAGGTTGTAGATTGTCGAATATTGACCTTGGCAGTCTGGTACATTTGGAACAAGACCACCTGTGTGTTTTCTCTACAGCCCCAAAAATTGTCACCTCCAAGCTTTTGGTTGGAAAAATTGGACGAAACACTTTTTTTGTTTTTGTTTTGTTTTTACCAATTCTTTAAACCTGAGTGATTCCGGGATCTGTGTAATAATAAAATGCAATAAGGTATTTTTTATAGAAGCATTTGTAAGATATGGTGTTGCTTGAGGCCAACTTTTTGGGGTTCTCATTGGCTGCCTCAAGGAACACCAGTTTTTTCCTTTTTAGCTTATTGTTCATAAAGCCACCCCAAAAGTTTTTAGCATGCCTGAGCTTCTTTGGGGAAAAATCGGGGGGCACAACAGAGTCCAAAGTGTTGGATTTACTTCTTAGACATAAAACTATTTAGAAGTTTTTTTTTTTTTAAATATTATATTTATGCTCGGTTATGCTGTGTGGGATTTGTGTTGCTTTGCTGCTGTCTCCGTTGACCTTTGTCGGGTAACAAAGGGTCCCCATGGAGATACGTTTGCTCACAAGGCTGCAGCGTCCGCCAACATGGCATTTCCTCAATCCCCAGGTTGGGATGCAGGCTCTTTCCCCAAGGATTTAATCCACTATGTTAATGGCTGTTTGTGTGCTTAAGTCCCAATTCCCAGTTAACCAGCGACTTGAAGGTCCTCCAACTCTGGCCAAGTTCCATGCTGTTCAACATTAATGCCGCGTACACACGATCGGAAAATCCGACAAGATGGAATTCCAGATGGAATCTTGGCTCAAACTTGTCTTGCCTACACACGGTCACACCAAATTCTGACCGTCAAGAACGCGGTGATCTACAACAGTAAAATGAGCTTAGAAAAATGAAGTTCAATGATTCCGAGCATGCACCAAATGATTCAGAGCATGCTTGTTCAGGGTTTGACAAATTTGCTTGGAATCTAGGAGCTAGCTGAAAAAGTAAGGAGCTAGAAAACGTGCCCCGTCTAGCCAAGCTCGCACGCAGAAGCAAACGCATACACGAGCAGCGCCCGCATATGTAAACGATATTCAAACCACACATGTGAGATATCGCTGCGATTGGAAGAGCGAGAGAAATAATTCTAGCCCTAGACCTCCTCTGTAACTCAAAACATGCAACCTGAATTTTTTTTTTTTTTACGTCGCCTATGGAGATTTTAAAGGGTAAAAGTTTGTCGCCATTCCACAAGCGGACGCAATTTTGAAGCGTGACATGTTGGGTATCAATTTACTCTGCATAACCTTATCTTTCACAGTATAAAAAAAAAAAAAATGGACTAACTTTACTGTTGTCTTATTTTTTTTAATTAAAAAAAGTGTGTTTTTTTCCCCAAAAAGTGCACTTGTAAGACCGCTGTGCAAATACGGTGTGACAGAAAGTATTGCAACAACCACCATTTTATTCTCTAGGGTGTTAGAATAAAAAACATATATAATGTTTAGGGGTTCTACTTACAGGGAACGAGATGGCAGCGAAAACTGTGAAAAACACATTAGAATTGCTGTTTTACTTGTAATGCCAATGGCCACCACAAGATGGCGCCAGATCACAGAAGAACACTTAGGCCTGCAGAAGGCCGCAAAGCCACGGTCTTAACTACCAGTGAGCGCAGGCCTGCCGCGATCGCGCGATGGGGAGGTGGGGGTGCACGGAGACACAGGATGCTGTGTCTAAGTGTGCCCCCCACTTCCCGGCGGGCCCTTCTGCAGGCCTAAGCCTTCCCGGGCGCCAGGTCACAATTTCTTGTCGCAGTTGCGATTTCGTCGAGCCATGTGCTCGTTTTTTTGCGCGTCTGAATTGCATACAGACGATTGTAATTTTTTTTTTTTCTTGTCGGAAAATTCGAGAACCAGCTCTCAAATTTTTGCTGGTGGAATTTTCCGACAGAAAAATTCCCATGGAGCCTACACACCGGCTTTTCTTGTCGGAATTTCCGATCGTGTGTACGTGGCATAAGCATTTAATATTTAAATATATAACCAGCTGAAAAGTCGTCGCTGATGTAAAATCCGTCCAGCCATGGATGAAAGCACTAATTTAAAGTTTGTACAAGAGTGTTATATTGTTACAGATCGTAAATATTAAAACTTCATTCGAAAAAAAGCTATTTATCTTTTCCTGGTTTGTGATGATGGTTCTAATTAAAATATATCTGCTTGTGCTACGGCTGGAATGAGTTGTTTTCATTGGTGTCAGTTAAAAACGTATTGGTAAAATTGAAAGGCGCTCTACTTCATAATTCTATCTTCCTTTACCTAAAATAGGGCAGCATGTCCTCTAAAGAAGGCCCTGGCCGCGTATGTTGATGCATCTTGTTCTTGCAGGAATTATCTATGTTAACCACTTAAGGACCGCCTACTGCACATTTACGTCGGCAGAATGGCACGGCTGGGCACAACGTATATATACGTTGGTTTTAGTACCCAGCCGTGGGTCGCGGGCGCGCGCCCGTGACCCGGTCCGAAGCTCCGGGACCGCGGGATTCGCGGACCCGATCGCCGCTGCAGTGCGGCGATCCGTCCCTGGAGCGGAAGAACGTGGAGAGCCGTGTGTACACACGGCTTCCCCGTGCTTCTCTGTGGCCGGAGCATCGATCGCGTCATCCCTGTAATAGGGGGACGCGATCGATGACGTCACACCTACAGCCATACCCCCCTACAGTTGTAAACACACACATTAGGGCACACATCCCCTACAGCGCCCCCTTGTGGTTAACTCCCAAACTGCAACTGTCATTTCCACAGTAAACAATGCAATTTAAATGCATTTTTTGCTGTGAAAATGACAATTGTCCCAAAAATGTGTCAAAATTGTCCGAAGTGTCCGCCATATTGTCGCAGTCACGAAAAAAAATCGCTGATCGCCGCTATTAGTAGTAAAAAAAAATAATTAATAAAAATGCAATAAAACTATCCCTTATTTTGTAAACGCTATAAATTTTGCGAAACCCAACCGATAAACGCTTATTGCGATTTTTTTTACCAAAAATATGTAGAAGAATACGTATCGGCCTAAACTGAGGAAAAAAAATGTTTTTTTTATATATTTTTGGGGGATATTTATTATAGCAAAAAGTAAAAAATATTGCATTTTTTTTTAAATTGTCGCTCTATTTTTGTTTATAGCGCAAAAAATAAAAACCGCAGAGGTGATCAAATACCACCAAAAGAAAGCTCTATTTGTGGGAAAAAAAGGACGCAAAATTTTGTTTGGGAGCCACGTCGCACGACCGCGCAATTGTCTGTTAAAGCGACGCAGTGCCGAATCGCAAAAACCCCTTGGGTCATTTGCCAGCGTATTGGTCCGGGTCTTAAGTGGTTAATGAATGTACAGGGGCTGGATCCCATTAGAAGACTGTACATAGCACAGAGGTTGTATGTTATGCTATCGTGGTCACTAAAATTCTGGTCCTGGTTGGACAGGCACGGTCTTGTTAATCAATCGGGTCAGCCAACAGATGTGGCCAGCAGCCAGGCAAATTTGAATGAACGTCTAGATTTCCTCTTACATGGTTCATATAGATATTTCAGAAGCTGATTTCTTTGCATTTCATCAGCAACTGAATCCCTATGAAATTCAGAGATCGGAACATCCCCGTTGGGTTTAGCTGGTTAGTTGGGATGGAGGAGGAGGAAGGGAGTGGGCTGTCATTTACCACTATGTATACACCCACATGTGTGACTCTATGGTCTTATGGGCTGCTCAGATGTGATGGGGAGGAAATACTCAGGAAAGAAACTTGCTGAAAACTGAGCATGTGTAGAGTTGTCACCACAGCTGTAAATCCCTAGCTGAATTGGGGACTAGTGTTGCTCACGAATATTCGCATTGCGAATATTCGCTACGAATATTGCATATTCGAGTATTCGCGAATAACTCGAATATGGCGGCGAATATTCGCTATTTCGAATATTCGTATTTTTTCAAATTTCGCAATCATTTTCGCTTTCGCATATGCGAAATTTCGCAATTTTTTTTATAAAATATAGCGAATATTCGTAAATATCGAATATTCGTGATATTTTATCCAAAAAAAAAAATAGCGAAATTTCGCAATATTTTTTTTTTTTTTAAAAATATCACGAATATTCGATATTAACGAATATTCGCGAATATTCTTCGAAATATTCGTGAAATATCGCGAAATCGAATATGGCGTATTCCGCTCATCACTATTGGGGACATGGACAGAAGGTGGAGAATAGTTTTTTTCAGCTCGATACTGAGCATTTGCGCGAGTACAAGTTCCCGATGCTAGATCCGATACTTTTTTTTTTTTTCTAGAGAGCAAGGGGGGGGGGGGAGCGCAATGAGCAGAGCCGAGCAGTCCTCAAAGAAAAAGCCAAGCCCCCCCGGCCCAGGATTGGACGGGTGATCTGTATCAAAGTGCCCGTGCAAGGTCCCCCTTGCTCGGGCACTTTGATAGACAGATCACCCGTCCAATCCCCGCACTGATTAACTAGGCAGCGGCGGGCGGGGGTGGTGGCGATTGCTTGGCTTTCTCTGTTGAGACATGGCTGCATATGTGGGGGGACATGGCTGCATATATGGGGGAGATGTGGCTGCATATATGGGGGAGATGTGGCTGCATATATGGGGGAGACGTGGCTGCATATATGGGGGAGACGTGGCTGCATATATGGGGGAGACGTGGCTGTATATATGGGGGAGACGTGGCTGCATTTCTGGGGGAACATGGCTGCATTTGGGGACACATTTAAAAAAAAGTATCGGTATTCGGTATCGGCGAGTACATGAAAAAAAGTATCGGTACCTGTACTCGGTCCTAAAAAAGTGGTATCGGGACAACCCTACAGAAAACTAATCCCATAATGGTTGAGTAAGTATGAACAGCATGTAATACACCATTTCTTGATTATTTTTTTTATGATGTGGGTTTAAGTGTCACTTAGGAACCCCTAGCAACCTCTGGAGGAACCTAGCGTTCCACAAAAGTCTATATTGGAATTTTTTGTTTGCTTTAGACCATCTTCACACTGGGGTTGCGGGCACGTTGGCGATAAAGGGTCACTCGTTTTAGCGGCGCTTTACCGCTGTTTAAGTGGTTCTTTTCGGACGCTAGCAGGGAGCTTTTAATCTAAAGAACGGGTTAAAAATGCCCTTGTGGCGGCGCTTTCGAAACGCTTTTCAGGCACTTTGGAAGCGCTGCCTATTCATTTCAGTGGGCAGGGCGTTTTGGGAGCGCTCCCAAACAGCCCTAAAGATGCTGCTTGCAGGACTTTTTCTAACTTCCCGCGAGCGCACTGCCTCAGTGTGAAAGCACTCTGGTTTTCACACTTGGGAGGCAGTTTTCAGTTGCTTTTACAAAAAACTGCCTCCTTTTTGAAAGGGTCAGGTAGAGAAACCCGTCTCCCACCAGCATGCTGCATAGAGGGACCCTTGCTTTCCGTGCAAAAGCAGTGTCTTTCTGAAGAGGTCCTACATGCATTCTGCAAAGTCAGAGATAAAGTTCACCAATTAGGAGTTGTAAGCTCTGCATTCTATAGGGAAGCAGTGGCCGACATGCTCCCCTCTGACTTGGGGTGAGAGATCTCCAATTAGCAGAGATTACAGCTCCTACTAATTGGCGAACTCCATCTGACTCCTTCATAAAGACCACTGCTTTTGCACAGAGAGCAAGGGTCCTTCTCAGCAGCATGCTGGCGGTGGGCAACATTTTCTACCTAGGCTGTGGCTGCTTGTAAGATAGGCTCCTGGAACCCTAGGTTTCTATAGAGCAGGGGTCTCCAAACTTTTCAAACAAAGGGCCAGTCTACTTTCCTTCAGAATTTAGGAGGGCTGGATTGTTGCCAGTGGGGGTAGAAAATGTCCTGGGCCCAAAATCGGTGAGAATATGGCTTCCGGGTTGCTGGTCAGCAGGAGGGGTAGTGCCCATTATTGGTATTAGTAGGAGGAGTAGTATTCCAACATTGCCATCAGTGGAAAAAATGGTGCCCCGTTGCTGGTGTCAGTGGGAGGAATAGTTCCTCATATCATTGGGAGGAATAGTGCTTCAAGGGCCAGATAAAGGCTAGCAAAGGGCCACAGTTTGGAGACCCCTGCTATAAAGGTTGCTAGGAGTTCCTTGAGCAGTGAAGCAATGGTTCATTGATCTCCCTCCTACACTGACCACCAATGTGAGGGGACATTACTGAGCACTCTGTCCTTTTCTGGCCATTGCTTTTATTGATCATTTTAGCTGAGGTTCCCTGGGACCTAAAATTGATTTCAAAGGTTCCCCCGTAATCAAAGTCTGTAAGGCCTGATTCACATCTATGCATTTTTAGTGCTTTTTGCATTTTTAAGATTTGCGCTTCAATCCATTTAACATGGTTTCCTATGGAACATGCTCTTTAGTGCAAATCTGCCTAGATGTGAATCGGGCCTAAGACTGTGCACTTGTTTTGATGCTCATGGAATGTATTTAGTCAATGAAATCTGACAGTTCTGTTGGGCTTTAAGCACTTGGATCCACATAAAGGGATGGTCCTGTCAAGTCTACACCAGGTTGACAAGGAATACAAAGGTGGTGGGATTGGTTGATGGGGGTGCAGCGTAATTTGTGCTTTCATATATTTTTGGGAATAATCCTCAATTTGACTTTATCTCCTAAAGACCTCAAAGTCGCTGAAGTGTTGATCACATCAGCAGGACGTTGCAGTTATATTTGGCTTTTTTTTTTTTTTTTTATAGGCTTAGTGTGCGCTTGAGCGTTTAAATTCTGTGTAGTCTTTGTGGGCCATAGCAGTCACTTCCACTGCTTCTTGAACTAAAGTTAAGTTGGCCACATACATTGCAATCTGATGGTGTAACTAGGGTTGTCCCGATACAACTTTTTTAGGACCTAGTACGAGTACCGATACTTTTTTTTTCATGTACTCGCCGATTACTGATACTTTTTTTCTTTAAATGTGTCCCCAAATGCAGCCATGTCCCCAAAGAGAAAGCCAAGCCCTCCCCCGCCGCTGTCTAGTTGATCAGCGCTCGTGGGAACATAACAGTTTTTATTTGAATATCTGTGTGTTCCCCGCCATGCGTCGTCATATATAGCCCCTCCCCTTGTCCGGGCACTTTGATAGACAGATCACCCGTCCAATCCTGGGATGGGTGATCTGTTGGGGGCGGGGGGGGGGGGTTGCCTTTTTCTTTGGGGACTAGGCGGCAGCAGCTCTCCTCCATACCCAAGGACTGCTCTGCTCCGCTCTCTGCCCCCTCTCCACCCGCTCTCGGTATCAGGGAAGCATCGGAAGCATTTGCGCAAATACAAGTACTCGCGCAAATGCTCAGTATCGGTCCCGGTATCGGGACAACCCTAGGTGTAACCAATGGATATATATTACCACCAAATCATACATACACCACCTAGCTATACAGTATATGACCACCTATTGTTTACTAGTAGGGATGAGCCGAACACCCCCGCGTTCGGTTCGCACCAGAACCGTCGAACAGACCGACCGTTCGTGCGAACATTTAGAACCCCATTGAAGTCTATGGGACTCGAACGTTCGAATTCAAAAACGATCATTTTAAAGACCAATATTCAAGTTATTTTTGGAAAACGTCTTTGAGAACCCGGGTCTTGCCCCAGGGAACATGTACCAATGGAGCAGGACTCCTGAAAAAATGACCATTTTTAAAACTTTTTTTTCCATTGATACATGTTCCCTGGGGCAAGACCCGGGTTCTCAAAGACGTTTTCACAGGCAAACTATAGACACCCAGCAGGTACAATATTTAAAGGAATTTTTCTTTTTTATTTAAACATTATTAAAATCACTGCTCCAGGAGCAGTGATTTTAATGATGCTTAAATAAAAAATTAATAAAAATGCCTTTAAATATTGTTCCTGCTGGGTGTCTATACCTGTGATAACGTCTTTAAATAGCACAATCACCTGCCTGCCAGTAAATTAGGAAGAACTGATCTAGCTAAGCTATACAGTGTATAAATATATGTACAACTCCTAGGGATGTATATATATCCTCTACACCAGGGGTGCCCAACCTTTTGAAGAGTGATGGCCATCTAAGCAACCAGTCGCGGGCCACAATGAGCGGAGCGGGCGGATGACAGGTCACGGCTACTCTATAGGCCCTCCGATCAGCCCAGATGAAAGGTGATGAATTCCCTTCTGTTTTTCAGATTGGAAGTAGGTGGGCTTAAACGGACATCTGACGCTCTATAGAGGTGAATTGAGGGTCCCATTTGGTTGGGCTGATCATGTGAAAAGGGCCTAAGACTACTTTCACACTGATGTGTGGTTTACCCACACTGCGGGTGCAGCTTAGTGCACCTGTGTCTATCCTGTGGGTGATCTGAACTTTGCCATAGACTCCACCTGTGGCAAAAGTCGCGCGCTGTAGAGGAAGCATCGGCTTATTGGGCTCTGCTCTGCAGCCGCTTTCTTCCTCTACCACCAGCTTCATTCAAAACACTGATGCTGCGGTATGGCGGGTTGGCAACCTGCGATCTGGGCTTGCCAACCCGCCATTACAGAGCAGGAGCCTGCGGGCCACATGTGGCCCCTGGGCCACTGGTTTGCCACCCCTGCTCTACACACTGTAAATTAAGCTAAACTGACTAGCCTGCCTGCTCTATCTAGCTATATAAAAAGACAATCTCTCTGTCTCTCTGACTGATCTCAGTTCAGCGCTGGAACACACTACACGAGACCGCCCAGCAGGCGGCCTTATATAGTGTGGGGCGTGTGCTAAAGCCCTGAGCCATAATTGGCCAAAGCCACCACCGGTTTTTGCGCACTGTGATTGGCCAAGCATGCAGGGTCATAGTGCATGTTTGGCCAATCATCAGAGCGCAATGCCGCAGTGAATTATGGGCCGTTACGCGTCACTCGAATTTGGCGCGAACGACCCGTTTTGTTCGAAATTCAGACAATACGTTCGAATCTTAACGTGGAGCTCATCTCTATTTACTAGCCTACCAGCACCAGAACCGCTCGCAGTGCTTTTTGAAGCACCGTTTTTCGCAGGTTTTGCTTCTATATTTTACCATATTATTCGCTGCTAGGAGAATTTTGCAAATGTGTAGAAGCTACCTGAAAAATCTTCTTTTTTTTTTTTTTTTTTTTCTTCTTTTTTATATAAACTTTTTGTTGTGTGTGTTTTTCATTGACCTAGCTAACAGAACTGTGATTTTTCTACTGTAACAAGTGACGTGAATTTTGCGAGTGTTATGTATGTAGAATCACCCTGGAACCACTTAACCACTTAAGGACCGCCGCATGTACATTTACGTCGGCAGAATGGCACCGACAGGCACATCAACGTATATATACGTTGGTGCCTTGGGGGGGATCGGGGGTCCGATCGGACCCCCCCCCCGTACATGCGGCGGTCCGCGCGGCTGCAGGAGCGATCCGACAAGTGGGGGCGGCTATCCGTTTTCATCCGCCCCCTCCGGATCGCTCCCAGCCAATGCGCGCGCCCGCCTGACCTGTCACTTCCTCCTCCTGTGTAAACACAGGAAGGAGGAAGCGACGTGATCTCTCCCTCGGCGTTTGTTTCAAGCGCCGCTGAGGAGAGATCACCACACTACAAGTAAGTCTGCACAACACTACACTACACACACACAAAATCACATTTAACCCCCGCGATCGCGCCCCCCCCCCTCCCCCCTGTCACAGTGTCACTGAATGCAGTAATCATACATGTATGTTTACTGTATTTAGTGTCAGTGTGACAGTGTGACAGTCAGACAGTGTTAGTGTCAGGGTAGCCCCCCCACCCCCCCCAATAAAGTTTTAACCCCTTGATCACTGCCCTAGTTAACCCTTTCACTCCCTATTGCCAGCATCACTAAGCGATCATTTTTCTGATCGCTGTATTAGTGTCGCTGTTCCCGCTAGGTAGCTAATTTTTTTTTAATGCGATTTTTTTTTTTTTACTAAAGACATGCGGCTAAATAAATTTTGGCCTAAATGTTTGACTAAAATTTAGTTTATTGGTTTTTTATTATAACAAAAAGTAAAAAATATTGATTTTTTTCCAAAAATGTCGCTCTATTTTTGTATATAGCGCAAAAAATAAAAATCGCAGAGGCGATCAAATACCACCAAAAGAAAGCTCTATTTGTGGGAAAAAAAGGACGCGAATTTTGTTTGGGAGCCACGTCGCACGACCGCGCAATTGTCTATTAAAGCGACGCAGTGCCGAATCGCAAAAACCCCTTGGGTCATTTGCCAGCGTATTGGTCCGGGTCTTAAGTGGTTAACCTGAAAGTTTCATCCGCCTTTTCTTTGCTGCGAAGGCTGCTGGGGTTACATATTTTAACACACGGGATTGCTTTACTTTTCCTCAACTGGTCAGCATATTCTATATATATATATATATATATATATATATATATATATATATATATATATATATATATATATATATATATTAGTCAATTTTATTTTGTAATACACTATGAATTTTGACTTAAGAGGGTGCACTGAATATTATAATATGCAGATTCTTATGCCGTGTACACACGATCATTTTTTGTGATGAAAAAAAACGATGTTTTCTGTGAAGTAAAAAACGACGTTTTTGAAACGTCACTTTTCAAAGACGATGTTGCATACACACCATCGTTTTTTTCACAAAAAGCGAGGTTACGTTCACCACTCTTTTCCATTGAAACTAGCTTCTGGGCATGCGCGGGTTGAAAAACGTCGTTTTAAACGACGTTTTTGCTACACACGGTGACTTTTTGTGAAACAAAAAACAACGTTTTGAAAAACGACACAAAAAATTCAAGCATGTTGGAATTTTTTTTTGGTCGTTTTTTTTAAGACAAAAAACGACGTTTTGCCCCCACACACGATCAATTTAAATGACATTTTAAAAAACGTCGTTTTTTTTCATCGCAAAAAACGACCGTGTGTACGCGGCATAAGGGTTCATGTACATGGCAAATGTTTGTTCTCACTTTGCTAACTTTTTGGCCTAGGGCTACACAAGCAATTACATCTTTGCTAATGAGAGATTCAGGCCTTCACACCTGTGACCTCCATGGAACCTTATGCCCCGTACACACGACTGGTTTTCACGACGAGAAAACGGCCATTTTTTTTATATCGGTCGTGAAAACCGGTCGTGTGTAGGCTCCCTAGCAGTTTTCCCTATGAAAAATCTGCCCGCAAAAAATTGAAACCGGCTCTTTTTTCTCGTCGTGTTTCCTGTCAGTCTTTTTCTCGCCGCGAAAAACGGTCGTGTGTATGCTTTTTCCGAGGGGGGAAAAAACGTGCATGCTTAGAATCAAGTATGCAGCCCAAAGGGTGGCGCCATTTGAAAGAAACTTCCCCTTTATAGTCAGTCGTACGTGTTGTACGTCACCGCGCTTTGGTCGGACGTTTTTTTGCATGAACGTGTGTATGCAAGTCAGGCTGGAGAGGAATCGCGTTGGGAGAAACTTTTTTCCTGCCGAGAAAAATGGCCGTGTACAAGGCATCGGGGTTCCTCCACAGGTTGCGAGGAGCAATGAGAAATCTCTGCCTCTCAGATAAGTTCCCACTGACACAATTGATCTTTATAGCTATCTGTAAGGGGGGAATTCTTCCTAAAGACCACAAGTCATAGGAGCATTCTTCCCACTGACCATCAGGTCAAGAATGCTCCTTAAGACCAAAAGTTTACCTACTAATATCTACAAATCGTGATACATTAGTGTGATACTAATGTATCATGAGTTGTAGATCTAGTAATTTTTAGCAGAAGGTTCCCTAAAGGCCCGTACACACAATTGGATATTCCGACAGCAATTGTGGAGAGGAAAGGGTCGTCGTGGAGGGGAAAGGGTCGTCGTGGAGGGGAAAGGGTCGTCGAGGAGGGGAAAGCCCTGACTCTCCCGTAGTCCAAGGGAGGGGGCGAGCACGACACTCCACACCAAGGAGGAAGCCTTGCATTACTGTGTGGAGTTACAGACAGAAGAACAGGAAGTGAGGATTTCTCAGAAGAAATGAGGACATTTAAAAGCAAAATGGAAGGATGAGGTAAGTGAAGGAGGACTGCACTAAGGTAAAGGAAGATATTTAGGATTTTTTTATTTTTTACCTTTACAACCCCTTTAACCATTTAAGGACTGCCTACCGACGATATACGTTGGCAGAATGACACGGCTGGGCACAATCATGCACCTGTACGTGTCTCTTTAAGCCCAGCCGTAGGGTCCCGAGCGTGCCGCGGACCCGAGCGCCGCCGGTGTCCCGCGATCGGTCACCGGAGCTGAAGAGGTGAGTGTAAACAAACTTTCCCCGTTCTTCTCTGTGGCAATGTCAGTGATCGTCTGTTCCCTGATATAGGGAAAGACGATCACTGACATCACACGTCCAGCCACGCCCCCCCTAGAAACACATATGAGGTCACACTTAACCCATACAGTGCCCCCCTAGTGGTTAACTCCTAAACTGCAATTGTCATTTTCACAGTAACCAGTGCATTTTTATAGCACTTTTTGCTGTGAAAATGACAATGGTCCCAAAAATGTGTCAAAATTGGCCAATGTGTCCGCCATAAGGTCACAGTACCGATAAAAATCGCTGATCGCCGCCATTACTAGTAAAAAAAAAAAATATTAAAAATGCCATAAAACTATCCCATATTTTGTAGACGCTATAACTTTTGCGCAAACCAATCAATAAACGCTTATTGCGTTTTTTTTTTTTTTAAGAAAAATATGTAGAATACGTATCGGCCTAAACTGAGAAAAAAAAAACATTTTTTTATATATATTTGGGGGATATTTATTATAGCAAAAAGTAAAAAATATTCATTTTTTTTCAAAATTGGCGCTCTATTTCTGTTTATAGCGCAAAAAATAAAAACCGCAGAGGTGATCAAATACCACCAAAAGAAAGCTTTATTTGTGGGGAAAAAAGGACGTCAATTTTGTTTCGGAGCCACGTCCCACGACCGCGCAATTGTCAGTTAAAGCGACGCAGTGCTGGAAACTAAAATTTCGCCTGGGCAGGAGGGGGTATATGTACCCAGTAAGCAAGTGATTAAAGCAAAACTGGAGAGATAGTCTATGGCAGCCAATCAGATGAAAGCTTTTAGTTGTACCCAGGGCCGGCCTTTGGGGTGTGCGAGCTGTGCGGCCGCACAGGGCGCCATGGGCAATAGGGGCGCCAATGCGGCCATCACAGCTCACAGAATGTGAATTGCCACCCGCCACCCCGTTCCGCCCCCTCTACTGAGCCGGCAAATTGCCACCAGTGTTGGCAACCGTCCGTGAATCGGGGTGTCCGTGAAAGTCCGTAAGCTCGGCCGGGAGGCGCATGCGCAGTAACGTAATGGCGCTGCCCGGCGCCATTTTTGAATAATCGATCGGGACAGTGTCTCATGTAGTGCATTCGCCATAGGAGAACTCCGCCAAACAGGGGTGAGGGACAGAGACTGATGTCCTCTGTCCACAGTCCACCATCATATAACTTCTCCTCCACATCATCAGTATGCTGTGTCCTCCTCCTGTGCCCCTTTCACCTCTCCACAGGTCAGAGCTGCCCTGATGGTGGACAGAGGAGGAGACCACTGTAAGGGGGTGAGGAGGACACTATTGTATCCGCAGCCTCTGTCTGGATGTTGGGGCATTTTGGTGGGCGTGATTTTTTTTTTGGGGGGGGGGGGCAGCATTTCATTCTTTGTACCAGGCAGCAAAATGTCTTGGGGCGAGGGGCGAAGATGGGGAGGGGGGGAGCGCCACAGGATTAGCTAACACCTAAGGCCGGCCCTGGTTGTACCAGAGAATCTTTGTGCCTGGAGCAATGGCCCATTGTAGCCAACCAAATGCAGTCTTTCAGTATAACTAGGGAGTCATCTTGCCACATGCAACGGGTTCTCTTTTTTTTTTGTTTTTGTTTTTTTATTTGTAAATCGGTTTTATTGTGTTACAAAGGACAGCCTACCAATTCACCGGGAACGGTGCCTAGGCGCGTACACCCTGCCCTTCGCTCTGGAGCGCTCTCCCAGTGAATCGATAGGCTGGATCTAGCAGAAGACCTACGAAATGTCTTCCTCCAATGTGATGGTGATCGGTACGCTTTGAACTTGAAGTACGACCGCAAAGTGTTATGCCGCGTACACACGGTCGTTTTTTGCGATGAAAAAAAAACGACGTTTTCTGTGAAGTAAAAAACGACTTTTGAAACGTCACTTTTCAAAGACAATTTTGCTTACACACCATTGTTTTTTCACAAAAAGCGAGGTTACGTTCACCACTCTTTTCCATTGAAGCTCGCTTCATAACTAGCTTCTGGGCATGCGCGGGTTGAAAAACGTCATTTTAAACGACGTTTTTGCTACACACGGTGACTTTTTGTGAAACAAAAAACGACGTTTTGAAAAACGACACAAAAAATTCTAACATGTTGGAATTTTTTTTTGGTCGTTTTTTTGAAGACAAAAAACAACGTTTTGCCCACACACCATCAATTTAAATGACGTTTTAAAAAACATTGTTTTTTTTCATCGCAAAAAACGACCATGTGTACGCGGCATTACGTTTACAAGAATTGGCATTAAGTTTCTCTGATTACTGGTCTGTTTTTAAGGCCTCCGCCTGTAATTGTCCTTTTTACTAGTACCGTTTATTGCAGGGGGTCTCCAAACTGCGGCCCGAGGGCCAGATGTGGCCCTTTGCTAGCCTTTAGCTGGCCCTTGGGGCACTATTCCTCACACTGGGGCACTATATATTCCACTAATACTAATGATGGGATACTATCCAGCTTACTAATAGGGGGAATACTTCTCCTCCTATTGACCACCAAACCTGAGGCCATATTTATTCTCACTGATGCTGGGCCCGTGACATTTCCTGCCCCTGCTGGCCACAATCCGGCCCTCCTAAAGTCTGAAGGACAGTAAAGTGGCCCTTTGTTTTGAAAAGTTTGGAGACCCCTGGTTTATTGGCATCGGTGGTTTTAATCAATGAAGGAATTAGCAGAATTTTTATTTATTTTTTAAGTGGAAAAAACGGGAAAGGTGATATTTTATAAAGAGGGATTTTGTCTTCTGTGTTAATTGTTTTTTGCTCAGGTATTGGCTTGTCTTAAATACATTGTTGCATCTGTGATGATGCACCCAATAAAGAGAGATCCCCAAATATCTGCGTCTTGTGTCTTCATGTGACTGGGAAGGAGAAGGCGGCTTATTCACCCCTTGGTGACTGATGGTAAGACAAATGTTTTAATGCTTCAACACAATTGTGCAACTCTGACATGTGTTGGTAAAACTGTATATATACAGTATCTCACAAAAGTGAGTACACCCCTCACATTTTTTGTAAATTATTACCTTCTATCTTTTCATGTGACAACACTGAAGAAATGACACTTTGCTACAATGTTGTGTAGTGAGTGTACATCTTGTATAACAGTGTAAATTTGCTGTCCCCTCAAAATGACTCAACACACAGCCATTAATGTCTAAACCGCTGGCAACAAAAGTGAGTACACCCCTAAGGGAAAATGTTCAAACTGAGCCCAATTAGCCATTTTCCCTCCCAGGTGTCATGTGTTATTTTCCAGCACTGCCTTAACCCTCTTGGACATGGAGGTCAGCAGAGCTTTACAGGTTGCCACTGGAGTCCCCTTCCCCTCCTCCATGATGACATCACAGAGCTGGTGGATGTTGGAGACCTTGCGCTCCTCCACCTTCCGTTTGAGGATCCCCCACAGATGATCAATAGGGTTTAGGTCTGGAGACATGCTTGGCCAGTCCATCACCTTTACCCTCAGCTTCTTTAGCAAGGCAGTGGTGGTCTTGGAGGTGTGTTTGGGGTCATCATGTTGGAATACTACCCTGCAACCCAGTCTCTGGGAGGGAGGGGGTCATGCCCTGCTTCAGTATGTCACAGTACATGTTGGCATTCATGGTTCCTTCAATGATCTGTAGCTCCCCAGTGCCGGCAGCACTCATGCAGCCCCAGACCACGACACTCCCACCACAATGCCTGACTGTAGACAAGACACACTTGTCTTTGTCCTCCTCACCTGGTTGCCGCCACACACGCCTGATACCATCTGACACCAAATAAGTTTATCTTGGTCTCATCAGACCACAGGACACGGTTCCAGTAATCCATGTCCGTAGTCTGCTTGTCTTCAGCAAACTGTTTACGGGATTTCTTGTGCATCATCTTTAGAAGAAGCTTCCTTCTGGGATGACAGCCATGCAGACCAATTTGATGCAGTGTGCGGAGTATGGTCTGAGCACTGACAGGCTGACCCCCCACCCCTTCAACCTCTGCAGCAATGCTGGCAGCACACATATGTCTATTTCCCAAAGACAACCTCTGGATATGATGCTGAGCACGTGACCTCAACTTCTTTGGTGGACCATGGTGAGGCCTGTTCGTAGGGGAACCCGTCCTGTTATACCGCTGTATGGTCTTGGCCGCCGTGCTGCAGCTTAGGGTCTGAGCAATATTCTTATAGCCTAGGCTATCTTTATGTAGAGCAGGGATCCTCAAACTATGGCCCTCCAGCTGTTGTAGAACTACATATCCCATGAGGCATTGTAACACACTGACATTCACAGACATGACCAGGCATTATCAAAATTGTAGTTCCTGAACAACTGGAGGGCCGTAGTTTGAAGACACATGATGTACAGCAACGATTCTTTTTTCAGATGCTCTGAGTTCCTTGCCATGAGGTGCCATGTTGAACTTCCAGTATGAGAGCGAGAGCGATAACACCAAATTTATCACATGTGCTCCACGTTCACACCTGAGACTTTGTAACACTAAGGCCGCGTACACACGATAGGTTAAACCGATGAGAACGATCTGATGGACCTTTTTCGTCGGACCAAACCGATCGTGTGTGGGTGCCATCGGTTAGTTATCCATCGGTTAAAAAAAAGGGAACTTGTTTTAAATTTAACCGATGAATTCCTAACCAATAGGTCAAAAGCGATCGTTAGTAGGCACGACCATCGGTTAAAAATCCATGCATGCTCAATCAAGTGGACGCATGCTTGGAAGCATTGAACTTCATTTTTCTCAGCACGTCGTTGTGTTTTACGTCACTGCGTTCTGACACGATCATTTTTTTTAACCGATGGTGTGTGGGCGTGAGGGACCATCAGTCAGCTTCATCGGTTAACCGATGAAAACGGTCCATCAGACCGTTCTCATCGGATGGACTGATTGCGTGTATGCGGCTTAACGAGTCACATGACACCTGGGAGGGAAAATGGCTAATTGGGCTCAGTTTGAACATTTTCCCTTAGGGGGTGTACTCACTTTTGTTGCCAGCGGTTTAGACATTATTGGCTGTGTGTTGAGTTATTTTGAGGGGACAGAACATTTACACTGTTATACAAGCTGTACACTCACTACACAACATTGTAGCAAAGTGTCATTTTGTCACATGAAAAGATAGAAGAAAATATTTACATAAATGTGAGGGGTGTACTTACTTTTGTGAGATACTGTATCATCCCAACTACTGGGTGTATCTTGATGGATTATATCTTGGTTTTTTTACGGTGAATTGGGTTCTCATTTGGTGGTAAAAAAAAAAGAATTGGGGAGATATCTGGTACCCTTTATCAAAGAAACTAGTTAAAAAAAAAAAAGATCACATGGTTACATCTAGCTTGTACAGTGCATTTCATAACGTTATAATATCATCAACATATACCTATCAACAAAAATCCAGAAAATTGTATTTCAACAAAGTCAGAAATTGATTTGCATTTTAATGAGTGAAATAAGTATTTGAACCCGTATCGATCAACAAGATTTCTGGCTCCCGGATGTCTTCTATACAGGTAACAAGCTGAGATTAGGAGCACTCCTTTTAACCACTTGCCTACTGTGCACCTACACCCCCTTCCTGCCCAGACAAAATTTAAGCTTCCGGCACTGCGTCGCTTTAACTGACAATTGCGCGGTCGTGCGACGTGGCTCCCAAACAAAATTGGCGTCCTTTTTCCCCCACAAATAGAGCTTTCTTTTGGTGGTATTTGATCACCTCTGCGGTTTTTATTTTTTGCGCTATAAACAAAAATAGAGCGTCAATTTTGAAAAAAAAATGCAATATTTTTTACTTTTTGCTATAATAAATATCCCCCAAAAATGTATAAAAAAATATTTTTTTCCTCAGTTTAGACCGATACAGTAGGTGACTGGGATATTGTGTCAATCTCGCTCCCTTTCTCGGCGAGATTGACCACCTACGAGCCCCATCGCGGGAGCCAGCGCCGAGCTGGCTTGCCCCGATGGAGACAAAGCCGTCATAGAAGCGATGGGGATCCGACGCGGATTCCCGCCAATTCTACACGTGGGCGGAGTTTGTTATGAATCCTGAAGGAGAAATCCCCGCCGGATTTTTAAAGAAAAATCCGGCATGGGTTCCCCCCTCAGGAGCATAACGGGCCCTTAGGTCTGTTATGGGTTGTAAGGAGACCCCCTACGCCGAAAAAACGGCGTGGGGGTCCCCCCACAATCCATAACAGACCCGTATCCAAAGCACGCCGGCCGGCCGGTCAGGAAGGGAGTGGGGGCGAGCGAGCGCCCCCCCCCCTCCTGAGCCGTACCGGCAGCATGCCCTCAACATGGGGGGTTAGGTGCTCTGGGGCAGGGGGCGCACTGCGGCCCCCCACCCCAGAGCACCCTGTCCCCATGTTGATGAGGACAGGGCCCCTTCCCGACAACCCTGGCCGTTGGTTGTCGGGGTATGCGGGCGGGAGGCTTATCGGAATCTGGAAGCCCCCTTTAATAAGGGGGCCCCCAGATACCGGCCCCCCACCCTAAGTGAATGAGTATGGGGTACATTGTACCCCTACCCATTCACCTGCAAATAAAAAGTGTAAACACAAATAAACCACACAGGGTATTGAAATATTTTATTAGTTGGCCGCCGGGGGGGGGGGGGGGGGTGTGTATGATCGTTTTTATAAAAGCGCCCCCCTCCGGCGGGCTTCTGTGGGGGGTGGGTGCCGCCTTCTGGTTCTCTTCCGCCGCCGGGGGGCTTCTTTCGACGTCTTCGGCGGCTGGGGGGTCTTCTCCCACTCTCCGGGGTCTTCTCCTGCTCTCCGGGGGTCTTCTCCGCTCTCCGGGGGTCTTCTTCTTCTTCAGGACTCGCCGCCGCTAACTTTGTGTGTTAGCTCAATTACTAGCCGCGGCGAGTCCCCTTTTCTGTGACGTTGTCTTCTTCTTCTTCTTCTTCCTCTTCTGTGACGTCGTCTTCTTCTTCTTCTCCAGATGTTGACGCGACGCTTCCTTCCGCTGTTATGCCGGGCGCGCGGCTCGCAGCGAGTTATATAGGCCTGTCTTGTGACGTCGCAGTCCCATCATGCTCCGGTAGGTACGTGGTACCTACCGGAGCATGATGGGACTGCGACGTCACAAGACAGGCCTATATAACTCGCTGCGAGCCGCGCGCCCGGCATAACAGCGGAAGGAAGCGTCGCGTCAACATCTGGAGAAGAAGAAGAAGACGACGTCACAGAGGAGGGGACTCACCGCCGCTAGTAATTGAGCTAACACACAAAGTTAGCGGCGGCGAGTCCTGAAGAAGAAGAAGACCCCCGGAGTGCGGAGAAGACCCCCGGAGTGCGGAGAAGACCCCCGGAGAGCAGGAGAAGACCCCGGAGAGTGGGAGAAGACCCCCCAGCCGCCGAAGACGTCGAAAGAAGCCCACCGGGTGGTGGGCGCTTTTATCAAAGCGCCCCCCCGGCGGCGGAAGAGAACCAGACGGCGGCACCCACCCCCCACAGAAGCCCGCCGGAGGGGGGGCGCTTTTATAAAAGCGATCATACACACCCCCCCCCCCCCGGCGGCCAACTAATAAAATATTTCAATACCCTGTGTGGTTTATTTGTGTTTACACTTTTTATTTGCAGGTGAATGGGTAGGGGTACAATGTACCCCATACTCATTCACTTAGGGTGGGGGGCTGGTATCTGGGGGCCCCCTTATTAAAGGGGGCTTCCAGATTCCGATAAGCCTCCCGCCCGCATACCCCGACAACCAACGGCCAGGGTTGTCGGGAAGGGGCCCTGTCCTCATCAACATGGGGACTGGGTGCTCTGGGGTGGGGGGCCGCAGTGCGCCCCCTGCCCCAGAGCACCTAACCCCCCCATGTTGAGGGCATGCTGCCCGGTACGGCTCAGGAGGGGGGGGGGGGCACTCGCTCGCCCCCACTCCCTTCCCGACCGGCCGGCCGGCGTGCTTTGGATACGGGTCTGTTATGGATTGTGGGGGGACCCCCACGCCGGTTTTTCGGCGTAGGGGGTCTCCTTACAACCCATAACAGACCTAAGGGCCCGTTATGCTCCTGAGGGGGGAACCCATGCCAGATTTTTCTTTAAAAATCCGGCGGGGATTTCTCCTTCAGGATTCATAACAAACTCCGCCCACGTGTAGAATTGGCGGGAATCCGCGTCGGATCCCCGTCGCTTCTATGACGCACTCGCTGGAATGTGCTTTTACTATTCCAGCGAGTGCGAGATATCGGCAGCCTGTCGCCGAGATTCAGAGCGATGCTGGCGTGCTAAAAACACATTCTCGGCAGCAGGCACTGTACGTATTCTTCTACCTATTTTTGGTAAAAAAAAAAATGCAATAAGCGTTTATCGATTGGTTTGCGCAAAATTTATAGTGTTTACAAAATAGGGGATAGTTTATGGCATTTTTTTTTATTTTATTTTTTTACTATTAATGGCGGCGATCGGCGATTTTTTTATTGGGACTGCGACGTTATGGCGGACATTTCGGACACTTTTCTGACATTTTTGGAACCATTTACATTTATACAGTGAACAATGCTATAAATATGCATTGATTACTGTATAAATGTGACTGGCAGTGAAGGGGTTAACCACTAGGGGGCGGGGAAGGGGTTAAATGTGTGTCCTATGAGTGTTCTAACTGTGGGGGGAGGGGGGGTGACTGGGGGAGGTGACCGATTGTGTCCCTATGTACAAGGGACACAACCGCTCTCCTCTCTCCCTGACAGGGACGTGCAGCTCTGTGTTTACATACAGAGCTCCACGTCCCCGCTCAGTTACTGAGCAATCGCGTGTGCCCGGCGGCGATCGTTGCCGCCGGGCACTCGCGCCGGGATCCCAGCAGAGTGGTGGGTGCGGGTGCGTCATATGACGTGATGTCAGGATAATGGAGTCCACCGCCCGCCGTCATTTGACGGTGGGCGGTGGACAAGTAGTTAAGAGAGTGCTCCTAATCTCAGCTTGTCATCTGTATAAAAGACACCTGTCCAAAAAATGTAATAAACATACAATTACAAAAAAAAAAAAAAAAAGACACCTGTCCACAGCAGCAATCAATCAGATTCCAATCTCTCCGCCATGGCCAAGACCAAAGAGCTGTCCAAGGATGTCGGGGAGAAGATTGTAGATCTACACAAGGCTGGAATGGGCTACAAGACCATCGCCAAGCAGCTCGGTGAGAGGGTGACAACAGTCGGTGGGATTATTCGCAAATGGAAGAAACACAAAATAACGGTCACTCTCCCTCGGTCTGGGGCGCCATGGAAGATCTCACCTCCTTGTGGAGTTTCAATGATCATGAGAACGGTGAGAAATCCGCCCAGAACTACACGGGAGAATCTTGTCACTGATCTCAGGGCAGCTGGGACCATCGTCACCAAGAGAACAATCGGACCAGACCATGAAGGAGTGAAATCCTGCAGCGCCCACAAGGTCCCTCTGCCCAAGAAATCACATGTCTGAAGATTGCTAATGAACATCTGAATGATTCCGAGGAGAACTGGGGCAAGTGTTGTGGTCACATGAGACCAAAATCAAGCTCCTTGGCATCAACTCAACTCGCTGTGTTTGGTGGAGGAGGAATGCTGCCTATGACCCCAGGAACACCATCCCCCACCGTCATACATGGAGAACACCATCCCCCACCATCATACATGGAGAACACCATCCCCCACTGTCATACATGGAGAACACCATCCCCACCGTCATACATGGAGAACACCATCCCCCACTGTCATACATGGAGAACACCATCCCTCACCGTCATACATGGAGAACACCATCCCTCACCGTCATACATGGAGAACACCATCCCCCCACTGTCATACATGGAGAACACCATGGAGAACCCCCACCGTCATACATGGAGAACACCATCCCACACCGTCATACATGGAGAACACCATCCCCCCACTGTCATACATGGAGAACACCATCCCCCCACCGTCATACATGGAGAACACCATCCCCCACCGTCATACATGGAGAACACCATCCCCCACCGTCATACATGGAGAACACCATCCCCCACCGTCATACATGGAGAACACCATCCCCCACCGTCATACATGGAGAACACCATCCCCCACCGTCATACATGGAGAACACCATCCCCCACCGTCATACATGGAGAACACCATCCCCACCGTCGTACATGGAGAACACCATCCCCACCGTCATACATGGAGAACACCATCCCCACCATCATACATGGAGAACACCATCCCCACACCGTCATACATGGAGAACACCATCCCCCACCGTCATACATGGAGAACACCATCCCCACACCGTCATACATGGAGAACACCATCCCCCACCGTCATACATGGAGAACACCATCCCCCACCGTCATACATGGAGAACACCATCCCCCACCGTCATACATGGAGAACACCCCCCACCGTCATACATGGAGAACACCATCATACATGGAGAACCCCATCCCCCACCGTCATACATGGAGAACATGGAGAACACCATCCCCCACCGTCATACATGGAGAACACCATCCCCCACCGTCATACATGGAGAACACCATCCCCACCGTCATACATGGAGAACACCATCGTCATACATGGAGAACACCCCCACCGTCATACATGGAGAACACCATCCCCCCATCGTCATACATGGAGAACACCATCCCCCACCGTCATACATGGAGAACACCATCCCCACCGTCATACATGGAGAACACCATCCCCCCATCGTCATACATGGAGAACACCATCCCCACCGTCATACATGGAGAACACCATCCCCACCCGTACATGGAGAACACCATCCCCCACCGTCATACATGGAGAACACCATCCCCCCATCGTCATACATGGAGAACACCATCCCCACCGTCATACATGGAGAACACCATCCCCCCACCGTCATACATGGAGAACACCATCCCCCCATCGTCATACATGGAGAACACCATCCCCCCACCGTCATACATGGAGAACACCATCCCCCCACCGTCATACATGGAGAACACCATCCCCCCATCGTCATACATGGAGAACACCATCCCCCACCGTCCTACATGGAGAACACCATCCCCACCGTCATACATGGAGAACACCATCCCCCATACTCCCAGCAGAGAGTAGTGTAGCCAGCGGCCATGGTTGCCATGGTTGCGCCCTAGGCGGCAGTGCGCACCTAGACGGCTGCCTAACTTGCCTAGTGGTAGCGCCGGCCCTGGTCATACATGGAGAACACCATCACCCACCTTAAAAATAATTAAGAACACCATCCCCCCACCGTCATACATGGAGAACACCATCCCCCCACCGTCATACATGGAGAACACCATCCCCCCACCGTCATACATGGAGAACACCATCCCCCACCATCATACATGGAGAACACCATCCCCCGGGGGCGTTTTTTTTTCTAAGGGGACAGGATAACTTCAAGTCATCAAAGGGACGATGGACGGGGCCATGTACCATCCAATCTTGGGTGACAACCTCCTTCCGTCAGCCAGGGAATTGAAAATGGTTTGTGGATGGGTCTTCCAGCATGACAATGACCCAAACGGCCAAGGCAACAAAAGAGTGGCTCAAGAAGAAGCACATTAAAGGGGTTGTAAAAAATCTTTTCCCTAAATATCTTCCTTTCCCTTAGTGCAGTCCTCCTTCACTTACCTCATCCTTCCATTTTGCTTTTAAATGTCCTTATTTCTTCTGAGAAATCCTCACTTCCTGTTCTTCTGTCTGTAACTCCACACCGTGATGCAAGGCTTTCTCCTTGGTGTGGAGTGTCATGCTCGCCCCCTCCCTTGGACTACAGGAGAGTCAGGACGCCCACTAACACACAGCTCCTTTCTCTATCTGCGACGTACAGAGCGTCCTGACTCTCCTCCGCACCCTCTAGCTCCAACTCCACCTGCATCAGTCAGTTTACATCTATGAAGGTTTTCCCCTCCAAAACTATTCCATTCCGCCCATGTCTCCAAATAAACCCCCCGTTTCTGCCGCGAGGTCCATACCAAATCCTCCATTCTATTCAAGTCTTCCACTCGTTTAAGCCACACCCCTACTGACGGGGGCTGGGTCTGCTTCCACATCGCAGGAATACAGGCTCTTGCTGCATTAAAAAAATGACAGACTACTGACTTCCTATACCGTCTGACCGATATATCCGATTCCTGTAGCACAGCGGTCCCCAACCTTTTTGGCATCGGGGATCGGCGTTGTTGAAGAAAATTGTGCCAAGGCCCGGGGGGATTTTTGGCGGGCAATTTATCGGGGCAATGGCTCGTTTTGGCGCTTCAATCATCCTGGCACATCATTGATATGATCTCAGGATGATTGAGGAGCATTGTTTCTATTATTACATTGTAATATATAAGGTTGTCCCGATACCGATACCAGTATCGGTATCGAGACCGATTCCGAGCATTTGCGGGAGTACTTGTACTCCCGCAAATACCCCCGATACCCAAATAGAATACTCCCCCCCCCCGCGCCGCCGTCGCCCCCGCCGCCGTATATACTAAGCCGCCGCCGCGAACATTACACGCACCTTTCGTTTTTCAATAGCTGTTTTCCCTATCGCGCGCCCTGTGTAAAGGACACTCCCCCTTGCTAGCGATTGGACGGATCTGTCCAATCCTGAACCAGAGGGAGTGTCCTTTACACAGGGCGCGTGATAGGGAAAACAGCTATTGAAAAAGGAAAGGTGGTGTAATGTTTGCGGCGGCAGCTTTGTATATACGGCGGAATCATCAGGTAGGGGGACATCATGGCTGTTTGTGAGGGACATGGCAGCAATATGTGGGGGGACATGGCAGCAATATGTGGGGGCACATGGCAGCAATATGTGGGGGCACATGGCAGCAATATGTGGGGGCACATGGCAGCAATATGTGGGGGGGACATGGCTGCAATATGTGGGGGACATGGCTGCATATGGGGACACGTTTGAAAAAAGTATCGGTATTCGGTATCGGCGACTACTTGAAAAAAAGTATCGGTACTTGTACTCGGTCCTAAAAAAGTGGTATCGGGACAACCCTAGTAATATATAATGAAATAGATCAACTCACCATAATGCAGAATGTGCCAGAGTGTCACATGCCACAGATTTAGATTGTCACGACGTCGCCTGCCAGGATTGTCACTTGCCACAGATTTGTTGCCTGCCACGCCGCCATCAGATGCAGCTTGTCCCTTGCCACGTGTCATGCGATTTGATTGTCACTTGCCACGTGCAGCTTGCCTGCCACGCGTCCTGCCACCAGATTTGTATTGTCATTTTGTCTTGTCCCTTGCCACGCGTCACCTGCCACCAGATTTGTATTGTCACTTGCCACGTCACCTGCCATCAGCTGCAGCTTGTCCCTTGCCACGCGTCACCTGCCACCAGATTTGTATTGTCACTTGCCACGTCACCTGCCATCAGCTGCAGCTTGTCTCTTGCCACGCGTCACTTGCCAACAGATTTAGATTGTCACTTGCCACGTCGCCTGCCACCTGATGCATTTTGTCCCTTGCCACGCGTCACCTGCCACCAGATTTGTATTGTCACTTGCCACGTCACATGCCACTTGTCAGCCACATTTGCCACCACATGAAGATTGTCACTGCAGTTGCCACAGGTGTCACATTTGTTCACAGGCAAACCTGGAGTAGTGGGAAGTGAGAACAGCGGTAATTGGGGGGGTGGGGGGGGCGCGGGTAGTCAGGGATGATCTCTCTGCTTAACCTCCAGCAGTGTATCGGTGTTCTTCCACGCTGTGTCGGCGGAAGGAGTAGTGATGCGGGCGAGCAGTGAGAGATGATCTCATTCCTCTGCCTGCTCGCCTCAGTATAGCGCGCCCACTGTGAGAATGGAACAGCGGCGATTCGGGCGGCCGGTGAGAGATGATGTCATCTCTCTGCTCGCTCCACCGCCGCTCGTCAGATAGTGCTGCCTTCGCGGCCCGGCAGTGGGCCGCGGCCCGGGGGTTCATGACCCCTGCTGTAGCAGATAAAAAGTCCACTCCCCCAGTAGCTCCTCCTCACTGAACTTTTGCACTATTTCCCGCACCTTTTCACAAAAACTCTGTATTTTAGGACAACATGTATTAGTGTTTCTCCTTTTCTCCCACACGCCAACATCTATCTGACATATCTGGGTTGCACCTATTTAGAACGACCGGGGGGTACGGTACCACTGTGATAAAATCTTAAAATTCATCTCCTGGCCCTTTAGGCGGCGTACACACGAGGGGATATGTCCGCTGAAAACGGTCCGATGGACCGTTTCAGCAGACATCTCCGCTCGTGTGTATGGGCTAGCGGACAGATTTGTCCACCCGACAGATTTCAAAGCAAGCTTTGAAATCTATCCGGTGGAATCTGTCCGCCCGACATGTCTGCTGGTTAGTACACTTACCAGCAGACATGTCGGCCCCCACCGCCGCCGCGCCGCTGCCGAATGGATTCGGCGCATGCGCGGAAGTGTTTTACTTCCTGGTGCGGTGACGTGGCGGTGACGCGGCGGCGTCAACGTCACCGCCGCGTCACCACTACGTCACCGCGCCGTCCGGCGGCGGGGAATTTGATCCGATGGTGTGTACACGCCATCGGATCAAACTCCCGATCGGACATATCCGATGGAAATGGTCCGCGGACCGTTTTCATCGGATATGTCCGATCGTCTGTACGCCGCCTTACACATACTGAGGATTCAAATACTTTTTGTAGTATCTTATTCTTTTGCTCCTCTGTAAGGGCCCTACCCAGCTCTGCCTCCCATTTATTAACCACTTCAATTAGGGTTGTCCTGATACCACTTTTTTAGGACCGAGTACAAGTACCGATACTTTTTTCAAGTACTCGCCGATACCAAATACCAATACTTTTTTTTAAATGTGTCCCCAAATGCAGCCATGTCCCCCACATATGCAGCCATGTCCCCCACATATGGAGCCATGTCCCCCACATATGCAGCCATGTCCCCCACATATGCAGTCATGTCCCCCACATATGGAGCCATGTCCCCCACATATGCAGCCATGTCCCCCACATATGCAGTCATGTCCCCCACATATGGAGCCATGTCCCCCCACATATGCAGTCATGTCCCCCATATATGCAGCCATGTCCCCCATATATGCAGCCATGTCCCCCACATATGCAGCCATGTCCCCCACATATGGAGCCATGTCCCCCACATATGGAGCCATGTCCCCCATATATGCAGCCATGTCCCCCACATATGCAGCCATGTCCCCAACATATGCAGCCATGTCCCCCACATAGGGAGCCATGTCCCCCACATATGGAGCCATGTCCCCCATATATGCAGCCATGTCCCCCATATATGCAGCCATGTCCCCAAACAAGAACTCCCGCAAATACTCGGTATCGGTCCCGATACCGATACTGGTATCGGTATCGGGACAACCCTAACTTCAATACCGGGCTTTTATACCCACCTCAATGCCGGGCCTATTCTGTCACTTCTATCCTACATGTGCAAATCATCATTCTTTTGCTAGAAAATTACTCAGAAGTCAGAGCCCCCAAACATTATATATTTTTTTATAGCAGACACCCTAGGGAATAAAATGGCGGTCATTGCAACTTTTTATCTTGCACGGTATTTGCGCAATAATTTTTCAAACGCCTTTTTTTTGTAAAAAAAAATGGTTTCATGAATTAAAAAATAACAAAACAGTAAAGTTAGCCCAATTTTTTGGTAAAATATGAAAGATGAAGTTACGCTGAGTAAATAGATACCTAACATGTCACGCTTTAAAATTGCGCACACTCATGGAATGGCGTCAAACTTTGTTACTTAAAAATCTCCATAGGGGACGCTTTAAAATGTTTACAGGTTACCAGTTTAGAGTTACAGAGGAGGTCTAGTGCTAGAATTGTTGCACACGCTCACGTGTGGTTTGAACGACGTTTACATACGTGGGCGGGACTTACTTGTGCGTTCGCTTCTGAGCACGACAGGGGCATTTTAATTTTATTTATTTACTTTTATTTTTTACACTTATTTTAAATTTTTTTATTTTGGTCGCTTTTATTCCTATTACAAGGAATGTAAACATCCCTTGTAATAGGAATAGTGTGTGACAGGTCCTCTTTATGGAGAGATGCGGGGTCAGTAAGAAAGCATGAGATTGTGAAAAAAAAATCACAGATCTCATTCAAACTAGCCGCAATTGCGGTTTGTTTACTTACGGGGACCCGGCGTGACGTCCTTACATCGCGCCTGGGCCTCCGACGGTTATAGAGATGACTGGTGACCATCTGGTCACCAGTCATTTCTATGCTGCACATCCGGCAGACGGCGATCAACTCTCCGGGCCACCGATGGGACGGGAGAGCCCGGAGAAGCACCGGATGACGGCGGGAGGGGGGGCAATGTCCCTTCCCGCCGCCTGTAAGAACGATCAAGTGACGGAACCGCCACTATGATCGTTCTTACGGTGCGCAGGATCGCCGCCGGAATTTTTTTTATATCTGCATGATGCCCTTTTGGTTGTGCCTCGTTAACCACTTGCCTGCCGGGCACTTTCACCCCTTTCTTGCCCAGGGCAATTTTCAGCTTTCAGCACTGTTGCACTTTGAATGACAATTGCACTGTAATTCAACACTGTACCCAAATGACATTTTTATCATTTTTTCCCCCCAAACAAATAGAGATTTATTTAATCACTGCTGGGTATTTTTTTATTTTTTTTACAAAAAATAAGTCTGAACATTTTAAAAAATGTAAAAGAGTTGTTTTTAGTTTCTGTCAGTAAATTTTGTAAGTAAGTAATTTTTTCCCTTCACTGATGTGCGCTGATGAGGCGGCAGTGATAGGCTGAACTGATGGGCACTGTTGAGGTGGCACTGAAGGGCACTGATTAGGTGGCACTGATGAGGAGGCACAAATATGCGGCACTCATAGGTGACACTGAAAGGCGGCACTGATGGGCACAGCTGGGGATGTATTGTACTTGTACATATCTCCCCTGCCAGCAGATGCCGCTGATCGGCTCTGCTCTCCTCATACTCTGTCAGTGTGAGGTGAGGAGAGCCGATCAATGGCACTTCCTCATTTACATGTTTAGTCGGGGTTGGACAAAGCCAATCACGTGGGCCTCCAACCTCCCCTTTTTGCCGGTCCAACACACACCTGCAGAAAAGAGAAAAAAGACAAGCGGCCTCCAACCTCCCCTCCCTGCCCGTCCAACACACACCTGAAGGAAAGAGAAGAAAGTCAAGCGGCCTCCAACCTCCCTTCACAGCCGGTCCAACACACACCTGCAGAAAAGAGAAAAGAGACAAGCGGCCTCCAACCTCCCCTTCCTGCCGGTCCAACACACACCTGCAGAAAAGAGAAAAGAGACAAGCGGCCTCCAACCTCCCCTTCCTGCCGGTCCAACACACACCTGCAGAAAAGAGAAAAAAGACAAACGGCCTCCTATCTTCCCTCACAGCTGGTCCAAAGCACACCTGCAGGAAAGAGAAAAAGACAAGCGGCCTCCAACCTCCCCTCCCTGCCCGTCCAACACACACCTGAAGGAAAGAGAAGAAAGTCAAGCGGCCTCCAACCTCCCTTCACAGCCGGTCCAACACACACCTGCAGAAAAGAGAAAAGAGACAAGCGGCCTCCAACCTCCCCTTCCTGCCGGTCCAACACACACCTGCAGAAAAGAGAAAAGAGACAAGCGGCCTCCAACCTCCCCTTCCTGCCGGTCCAACACACACCTGCAGAAAAGAGAAAAAAGACAAGCGGCCTCCTATCTTCCCTCACAGCCGGTCCAAAGCACACCTGCAGGAAAGAGAAAAAGACAAGCGGCCTCCAACCTCCCCTCCCTGCCGGTCCAACACACACCTGCAAAAAAGAGAAAAGAGACAAGCGGCCTCCAACCTCCCCTTCCTGCCGGTCCAACACACACCTGCAGAAAAGAGAAAAAAGACAAGCGGCCTCCTATCTTCCCTCACAGCCGGTCCAAAGCACACCTGCAGGAAAGAGAAAAAGACAAGCGGCCTCCAACCTCCCCTCCCTGCCCGTCCAACACACACCTGAAGGAAAGAGAAGAAAGACAAGCAGTCTGCAACCTCCCCTTTCCGTGGGTCCAACTCACGCCTGCAGAAAAGTGAAAAAAGACAAGCGGCCTCAAACCTCCTCTCCCTGCCAGTCCAACACACGCCTGCAGAAAAGAGAAAACAGACAAGCGGCCTCCAAACTCCCCTCCCCGCGGGTCCAACGCACATGTGTAGGAAAGAGAAAAAACAAGCGGTCTCCAACCTCCCCTCACAGCCAATCTAACACACGCCTTTAGAAAAGAGAAAAAAAACAACGCGGCCTCCAACCTCCCCTCTCCACGGGTCCAACGCACATGTGCAGAAATGAAAAAAAAAGACAAGAGGCCTCCAAACTCCCCTCCCCGCGGGTCCAATGCACACTTGAAGAAAAGAGAAAAAAACCAAGCGGCCTCCAACCTCCCCTCACAGCCTGTCCAACACACGCCTGAAGAAAAGAGAAAAAAGACAAGCGGCCTTCAACCTCCCCTCCCCGCGGGTCCAACGCACATGTGCAGAAAAGAGAAAAAATACAAGCGCCTCCAAACTCCCCTCACAGTCAGTCCAACACACGCCTGAAGAAAAGAGAAAAAAACAAGCGGCCTCCAACCTCCACCCTTTTCCAGTCTAACGCACACCTGCAGAAAAGAAAAAAAAGACAAGCGGCCACCAACCTGCCCTCCCTGCCGGTCCAACACACACGTGCAGAAAAGAGAAAAAGGACAAGCGGTCTTCAACCTCCCCTCCCTGCCGGTCCAACGCACACTTGCAGAAATGAGAAAAAAGACAAACGCCTCCAACCTCCCTTCCCTGCCATTCCATGCAAACTTGCAGAAAAGAGAAAAGACAAGCAGCCTCCAACCTCCCCTCCCCGCGGGTCCTAAGCAACCGCCTGCAGAAATGAGAAAAATGACAAACGGCCTCCAACCTCCCCTTGGAGGGAGCAGTCATGCTGTCAGTGAGCTCCTGGAAGTTCCAGAAAGCCTGAGAGGAGGGGAGCGATGGCCTCCTCCAGCACAGGCCAGGGGCCTGCTCCCCGGCCTGAGGGGTCTTAGGGAGCCCCTAGGTTTATGGATCTAGTAAGTGAAGAGAGGCTGTTCCTGGAGGCCCAGCTTGACCTCGCGGACTGGTCTTTGGCGCCAACCGGGTGAAGATGTGGTAAAAACTACAGATAGAAAGAGCAAGACCAAGGCCCTGATGGTGAGATCTGCCCGTGTGTGCAGTAGAGGATGAAAATACTTGGAGAGTTAAGGACCAGGCGTGATGACACCAGTGGTGCGAGAAGGCTGGAATTTTAAGCATAGACAGCCTGAAAAAACAGTGTAACAGAATTGGGGAGCTCATTTCAGGCCTCATTGAGCTTGGTTCAAAGGAAGGAGATTTCCTGAAAAGCATTGACAAAATGCTCCGTGTAGCAAATGAGGAGGGATCCCAGGCAGTGAGGCGCCGCAATCAGCATCTTAGTCAGACTGCAGGGGCCGGGAAAGGGACAGTAGACCAGGAGGAGAGGAGACACACCCAGCTTTGGAGGTGGCAGCTCCAGAGACTGAGGACCCAGCTGAAGAGGTGGTACTCCCAGTGACAGGAGGAGAGACAGTCCCGGCTATGGAGGTGGCAGCTTCACAGACTGGAAGAAAGACTGTAAAGTCTGAAGGGAAGAGAGGTGGAAAGACAATCCCGGCTATGGAGGTGGCAGCTCCAGAGACTGGAGAGAAGAGCGGTGGAGGGGTTGTTAGTCCAGGTGGTGTTGCTTATGTCACCCACCTGGGCACAGCGGTTTACTGTATGGATGGAGCGCCAGTGAGCTCATTCTAATACAAGGCATTTTGACTGGCAGATCACTGCTGGGAATAACATCTCTCAAGTTCACATATAATGAAGGAGGGGGGTCCAATTAGGCTTCATAGGTGCTGGATGACTAAAGTCACCCCCAACCCCCCCCCCCCCAGTCCAATCTGCTGATACTCCAGACTACCCTCCAATTTGGTCCACTTACACTTCAGGTCTGGTCTTCTCCAATATAGCTGGAGAATATTACAGGTCACCCAGTTACGTCACTGGGTAACCCCTTCCCCTGTGTACATTCGGCTGTGTCTGTGTTTGGCAGGTGGCATTTTTTTTTCCAGGTCAGCATTTTTTTTCTTCAATAAAGCACTATTTGCCCAAATTTAGGTTTGGATTAAAATGAATTGCACATGTCTACTAGGGGTATCGACAGTCACTAGGATCTTCTCTTCAGGTCTGTACTCACAATGTGCCTTGGATGCCTCCCTCTAGTATAAGACAGACAACTCCTCCATGAGTCTCCCAGACTGGACCCCAGTGAAGTCCCTTGCTTGGCTTTCAAAGATTTTAGCAGAGCAGGTCCCCCAGATCAGCCACAGCTGGGACCTCGATGAACACCAGTAGAATTTTCAGTTGGGCTGCCCAGAGGGGCAGCAGCCCTTCAAGCTGGGAACTTCACCTCCTGAACAAGAACAGGGCTGCCTCAAGCCCCAGACTATTTATGCACTCCCAGCCACCTACTGGGCACCATCAACCAGGGATTGGATGAGACCACATAAATATTCAGACTGCTGGTTTGCATCCTCCTAACCCACTATACACTATATTGCCAAAAGTATTGGGACACCTACCTTTATACGCATATGAACTTTAAGGGCATCTCAGTCTTAGTCCGTAGGGTTCAATATTGAGTTGGCCTTCCCTTTTTCAGCTATAACAGCTTCAACTCATCTGGGAATGCTGTCCACAAGGTTTAGGAGTGTGTCTATGGGAATGTTTGACCATTCTGTCATAAGAGCATTTGTGAGGCCAGGCACTAATGTTGGATAATAGTTATAGACCTTGCTTTGTGCACTGGTCCAAATCCTTTGGTGGAGGGGCAGGGGCAGACTGACCATTTGGGCACTTAGGCACTGACCAAGGGCCCTTGATCAGGGGGGCCCCATGAGCAGCTCAGTCTGCCCCTTGATGTGCCCACAGCTTATCACAAAGTATTGGGGAAGTTTATGCACCGCGGAGGCATTAAGCGATGTCATCCCTGCCTGCAGTTGTTGAGGCTATATGAGAGGACTCAGGTGCTGGCTGTGATTACAGAGCAATCATGGAGCCATGAGGATGATAGCAGTGAGAGGCACTCCGGCCACCTCTCCTCCTTGGGAATTCAGCAGAGGGGCGGGGCCACAGTTTACATCCATGCCGCGGGGGAAAAGACAGTGAGAGCTGGAGGCTGCAGAGTGAAGTCATCATGGCCTGGCGAGCGCCGGCCATCTGAATAACGGCACCTGGTTGGCTGTGGAAGTGTCTATCAGAGCCAGCGGCTCTGGTAGGCTTTGGCTGTAATTGGCTTCCAAATGGTTAACCAGGGGACGCAGGGGGTGTGCGTTCCCTGGTTAACACTGACACGCATCTCAGCCAATCAGGTTCACCGGATCTGGTTACCGGTAACCTGATGGACTGAAGCGACATCGAGAGTGGGACTACACTGAGGAATTGTGGAGGAAGATGGCTGACCGAGAAAGTTAAATGCCGGGAGGCGGGGGCAATCTGGCGGTATTTTGGAGCAATCTGGTGGCATTTTAGGGGCAAATTGGCGCAGTGGCGACAATAGCATGGCGCAGTGACTGCGTTTGGCATGGCGCAGTGGCGAAAATTGATGGTCACAGTGGCGACAATTGATGAGCACAGTGGCTGCGTTTGGCATGGCACAGTGGCGACAATTGACGGCACAGTGGCTGCGTTTGGCATGGCACAGTGGTGACAATTGATGGGCACAGTGGCGACAATTCATGGCATGGCACAGTGGCGACAATTCATGGCACAGTGGCGACAAATGATGGGCACAGTGGCTGCGTTTGATGACATGGCACAGTGGCGACAATTTTATGGCACAGTGGCGACAATTTTATGGCACAGTGGCTGTGTTTGATGGGCACAGTGGCTGCCTTTGATGGCCACTGTGACGAGACCCTTTCTCGCCCAGGTCCTGCTCTCCCGACACTCCTCTGCTTCTATTCGATCAGCTTGCAGATTGCAACATCTGATGGTCCAGTCATCCAAGATTCCGGGATCCAACCTACAGCTATGTGCCGATTGGATCCATGAAGAACACACACCAAGCGAGTTGTATGTATGTTCAACCAGAACTCTTTATTGAAAGTACACAGCACACTTTTATACAGAATTTGGAACATCCCACCCCCAACAACCGCTTTTCTATTGGTCAATTGTAAAGTACATTTGTGGTTTTCCACTCAGGTCCTCTTCCATGCAAATGAGGACTTCAAAATGACTCAGCAGAGATTGGTCCCAAAGCTTGAATAGCAGGACTATGTGTATTGAGACAGAAGCCCCCAGGGGGTAATTACTACAATGGAGCAATCAGAACAACAATTAAGATGAGTCAATTATCTATTCAGGTAGCCGGACCAGTCTCTGACAACGGCTATTCATCTGCAGAACACAATGGAAAGGTATTTCACAAGTCACTTAGCATTCCAATAGTCCTCAATAGGCTGATTCCGTTCCAATCCACATCTAGACAGACAGAGGCACCCTGCAATATGTCCTATCCACAATGTCTCATCTTCTGCAATACATGAACATGGATTTCACGTAGAAACACTTTAATATCTCACGATCCATGACAGGCACAATTGATGTTTTATTTATTTTTTCGTTTGTTTGCGCCCCCAAAAATTTTGAGCACCAGCCGCCACTGGTAAGCAGTCTAAATTAGGCAATAACCGGGTTTACTGTACACTACGGGTACACGTCACATTTATTATCCCCTTGATTATTCTGCTTTTTCTGTACCGTCAGCCCGGCGTGTGAACAAATACAGCGGCAATATCAGAGACACAGAGGCGGGACACAGCCTGCCCAAGCCAATTTTACCGTAATATACCGGGGAGTCCCTCTCCAATTACCGGCACGCAGGGAGGAAACGAACCCCCCCGTAACTTCAGGGATCGCTCTTTCTTCCGGTGGTTTTTAGATGTGACATTTATTGGTCCTTATTTCAGCCGATGACATTTTTATCGCTGTACCTAAAGTTTTTACAACCTCCTTCAAAAACTATTTATTGCGGCCGGGGACTCCCGCTCATCGCCTGTGTGATGATAGACGTGGCAGCGGCGCGGCAGGAGGGACAAGTTTATCTCTGTTGAATCGAGAAATAAAAGTCAGGGATGGGATATGATGGAGGCGAGCGGTTCACGGCGAGGATACTAAGTGGTCTTGTAGCTCCGCAATGCAGCTTGTCGCTTACACTGACAGAACATAATCTGAACGGGAAAGAAAGAAAGGAATGCTCGCCGGTTGCCGCTTCGGAGACTTCGATTTGCGGAAACGTGACTCAGCCAGAGAAGAGGTCCGGGGAACACAAGTCATAAATAAAATGAATAAGTATGTAGTTGTGTATTTGTATATATTCTATTTTAATCATCTCCAAATTTTATGATCCACTACTAGTGTTGTGAAGCAGCTCCGTTGCATGCTGGGCCGCACGTCCTCTATATGTACAGCCATGCCGTGGGGTCAGAATGTGCAGAGTTTGGACCCCTTCGATTTACCGGGGCACTAAAAAAGGCACAAGATCCTCCTTGGGCATCAATGCAGGCGCACCCCCCTGGAAACCTTCAGGCTGGCCTTATAGCAATGGACTGCAACAGCCTCGCCTAGCCAGCACCACCAGCCCTTTCCATATGATACCTTCCTTACGCCTTATGACAATGGACTCCAACAGCTTGGCTCAACCAGCACCACCAGTAACCCATTCCATACCGTTCTTAGGCTTTATGGCAATGCACTCCTACAGCCTGGCCTAATCAGCACCACCTCCCTCTACTTAGGTCTACCAAAATACCAGATCTCGCGCCTACAAGTCATTCAGAACACAGCAGCCAGGTTGGTAACAGGAAAGAAACCCTGGGAATCTATCACCCCATCCCTGAGGGCCCCGTAATTGGCTAACAGTAAAGGATCGGATCACATTCAAGACCCTCTGCCTCCCCCTCAAATGCACACAAGGAAAGGCTCCTCAATACTTATGCGAGAAAATAAAGCACCACACCCCCCATCGCACTCTCCGATCATCTAACCAAAACCTCCTCCACATCCCCAAATACAACTACAAATCAAAGGGAGAACGAAGATTTGCAGTCCAAGGACCACGGCTATGGAATGCTCTACCAACAGATATCCGCATAGAAGAAAACCATTGGGCCTTCAGGAAGAAGTTAAGACCCACCTCTTCTGAAGGATCAGGGCGACACCAGGTGGAAAGCGCCTTGAGGTGATTTAGTTTGCATGTGTAGCGCTATACAAGTTATTCACTCACTCACTCACTCACTCACTCACTCACTCACTCACTCACTCACTCACCAGCAGCTCATTCCATACCTTTCTCAGGCCTTATGGCAAACAGCCTGGCCTAACCAGCATCACCACCAGCCCATTTCTTACCTTCCTCTGGCCTTATGGCAATGGACTCCAATAGCTTGGCCTAACCAGCACTGCCAGTAGCCCATTCCATACCTTCCTCAGGCCTTATGGCAATGGACTCCAATAGCCTGGCCTAACCAGCACTACCAGCAGCCCATTCCATACCTTCCTCAGGCTTTATGGCAATGGACTCCAACAGCTTGGAATAACTAGCACCAACAAAAACCCATTCCATACCTTCCTAACGCCTTATGACAATGGACTCCAACAGCTTTGTGTAACCAGCACCACCAGTAACCAATTCCATACCTTCCTCAGGCCTTATGGTAATGGACTCCTCCAATAGCCTGGCCTAACTAGCACCACCAGCAGCCCATTCCTTACCTTTCTCTGGCCTTCTGGCAATGGACTCCAACAGCTTTGCGTAACCAGCACCACCAGTAACCAATTCTATACCTTCCTCAGGCCCTTATGGTAATGGACTCCTCCAATAGCCTGGCCTAAATAGCACCACCAGCAGCCAATTCCTTACCTTTCTCTGGCCTTCTGGCAATGGACTCCGACAGCTTGGCCTAACCAGCACCACCAGGAGCCCATTTCATACATTTCTCAGGCCTTATGGCAATGGACACCAAAAGCCTGTCCTAACCAACCCCACCAGTATCCCATTCCTCAGGCCTTATAGCAATGGATTATAATAGCCTAACCAGCCCTACCAGCAGCCCATTCCATACCTTCCTCAGGCCTTATGGCAATGGACTCCTCCAATAGCCTGGCCTAACCAGCACCACCAGCAGCCCATTCTATACTTTCCTCGGGCCTTATGGCAATGAACACCAACAGCCTGTCCTAACCAACACCACCAGCATTCCATTCCATACCTTCCTCTGGCCTTATAGCAATGGACTCCAATAGCACACGATCATCAGAAAGGGGCACAGATAATGGAAAAAAAATACACACCCTAAGCTACTAGGAGTGGCTAATTTAGATTTTTTTTTTCATTCTAAAATGACTGTCTTTGAAATTGCCCCAGCCCCTGTTCAAATCCAACCCGGGGACAAAACCAGGGACAGACTTGGTCTGGGGGACAGTGTCCTCGATCCGGGGACTGTCTCGTCACCGGCCCTAGCGTAGATCGCCGAGGGTGGCTCGGCTATCTATGCCCGGAAGTGGCAACAAAATACCTGTATTAAGCCCTGTACACATGGGTGGGAATCCAGTCGGGGAAAAAAAACGTTGGTTTTCAGGCAAGCTAGCCTTGTACATACGGCCATTCAAAAGAACCGCCGTCCTTTTGAATTTCAAGAACGCTGTGACGTCATCAAATACGATGAGCATGCTTTTGTCACATTCGTTGCCGCCATCTTGCTAGTGTCCCGGAATGAAACTGACACAGTTCCCAGCATGAACCCCTCAGAGCTTAAGATGTGACCCCCCCCCCCCCAACTAGTGAAGAAACTACAGGTCCCAGCATAAACCCCTCAGAGCTGAAGATGTGACGCCCCCCAAATAGTGAAGAACTACAGGTCCCAGCACAGATCTGTGAAATCTATGGGATCACACTCTAGATCTCACAGGTTAATGCTGGGAGTTTCAAATTGGAGGGGGGGGGGGTCACACCCTTAGATCTCAGGGGTTCATGCTGGGACAGGTAGTCCTTTAATTTGGGGGGTGAGACCTCCCCAAATTTAAGGACTACAGGTCCCAGCATGACCTCCCCAAAGCTGAAGATGTGAGACCCCCCCACCCCCCAAATAGGGAAGAACTACAGGTCTTAGCATTAGCATAAACCTGTGAAATCTATGGGATCACACCCTTAGATCTCAGGGGGTTCATGCTGGGTGTTGTAGTCCTTCAAATTTGGGGGTCACATCTTTAGATATTATGTGACCCCCAAAAGTGAAGGACTACAGGTCTCACCATGAACCCCTCAGAGCTGAACATGTGACCGCCCCCTCCTCCACATTGAAGAACTACAGGTCTCATCATGAATCCCTCAGAGCAGGGGCTGCCTGACAACTCATGGGGTCCCCGGGCAATAGAAGATTATGGGGCCCCCGGGCTTACTGATGGCCACAATGCCAGGAGGCAGTACAGAGGCGGGGCAGCTAAAATCTCGGGATTTTCACATCAAAAGCATGTCGGTTTTGGACATATCAGGGACAGATGTAAAAAAAACACAGATTTTTAATACTGTCATTGGTTTTACTGAGCCTGGCAACCCTGATGGGCCCCCTAGTGGAATGGGGCCCTCGGGCAGTGCCCGACTGACTCAATGGTCAGTCCGCCCCTGCCTCAGAGCTGAACATGTGACCGCCCCCCCCCACCCCCCCAGTGAAGAACTACAGGTCCAGGGATGAACCAGTGAAATCTATGGGGTCACAAAAAAGGTATAACATTTTTTATTTTTTTAGGAAGGGGGGGGGGGGGGGTGTCCCTAAATGGCAGTTTGGAAATGTGGTCACCCTAGTTCCCTACTGCGCATGCACGACTCACGCTGCGCCATCCCACTGGTCCCTGCTGTCTTCTGGGACCTGTAGGTCTCCCAGAAGAAAGCAAGGGGGGGGGGGGTGGAGGCGCCAGAAGTGGCGTGGATGGCTCGGCTATCTATGCCTGAAAGTGGGAGCAAAATACCTGTATTAGACAGGTATCTGCGCACCCCCTCCCCACTGAATGGTGGCAAATGTGACACCAGGGGGGGGGGGGGGGGGATTCCGAAAAGCGGAAGTTCAATTCAATTTTTGGGTGGAACTCCGCTTTAAGAGTTTCAATTTGTATGCAATCAGGCAGGCCCTTGCACTACATGTTTTTGGTAAATCTGAAGACAAAAATCTGCAGGAAAAATCCCCCCATAGGGCCAGATTCAGGTAGAGTTAGGCTGGAGTATCAGTGATACTCCAGCCTAACTGTCACTTTGATCCGGCGTTCTTGTTTTCTGTAACCAGAAAACAAGAAACGCCGGGTTGGAGTTCCTATACGAGCGGCGTAATTGTATTACGCCGTCGTATCGGAACTTCAATTTTAAAAATGGCGCGCGGGGCGTTCCCGCTGATTAACGCCGAGAATATGTTAATCAGCGGGAATCGGAAATTCACGATCGTATTCGGGCGCGACGCAGTGACTTTCCGACGTTTCCGTAAGAGATACGCGGCGTAAAGATAAAGCAGCCCCCTAGTGGAGTATCCTATGTTAAGTATGGCCGTCGTCATCGCGTCGCAAAACGTCCGTGAATGGGGATTGACGTCATTGACGTTCACTGACAGAATTTGGAGCATGCGCACTGACAGTCGACGCATGCGCAGTACGTTCGCCGCGGGATCGCGCATAGTTAACATAATACACGCCCCCTACCCGCCCAATTTGAATTCCGCCGGCTCATTTTCGATACGCCGCCGCAACTTTAGGAGCAAGTGCTTTGTGAATACAGTACTTGCTCCTAAAGTTACGGCGGAGTAACGTAAATGAGAAACGTTACTCCAGAATAAAGAAGCGCCCATCTACCTGAATCTGGCCCATAGTGTGTATGGGGGCTTTAGATTAGATCGGCAGCAAAAAATGATAAATAACCGTTTGTTATAATGCGCAGCTATCCTTTGAAGTACCACGGCAAATGCATGTGCTGCTTTTCTGCTGCAGCGGCGTTGTAGCAAACGTCCACTGGGTGGCACTGTGGCACCACAGATGACGGAGGGGGGGGATATTAATACCTCTATATTCTGTCCCCATATTTCCCCGCTGATAAAATCTCTGCAAAGCTGGAGACAGAGTCCCATAAAAGCGGCATCCATCTGTCAGCGGCCAAACAATTCCTTATATATATACCTCATTTTTACAGTTGTGCTTTATTACGCTCCGCTTCATTCTTATAAATATTTTATCATAAGCGGGAGTTTATTGTAATCAGTCACCATTGCTGCGCTCACCCATCACAGCGGGCGCAGGCTGGCGGAATATTAACCCTCCCGCGTCTCCGAAAAATGCGGCGATGATAAAAAAAAAAAAGCGTATGAAATCTATCAAATAATTCAATAACACTTGGCGACGCTCAGTCGGCGCTTGCTGCTTTGCACAATAGACAGCTTAGTAAAATACGGCCGGCCCATGGCGAATGTGTATTGGACGGTCACTGTGCAGCGATGCCGCGGGAAAGAGGATCGCGCGGGAGATGTATTCTGTTGTGTTAAGTCCATGCATGCTCTGTAATGTGTCAGGTACTTATTACCTCTCACAGACATCACCAGGGCCGATCCTAGGCAGGTGCACGGTGTATACCGTACCCAGGAGCTGCAGAGGTGGCGGCGCCGAAGAGCCAGAGTGCTCCCCTCCCTCCTTGCAGAGGCAGCTCTATAATTAGGCAAATTACCTAACTTACCCAATGCCTTACCCCAGTTTTGAGGGACAGGGGACCTTAAAGGGGAGTTCCAGACAATATTTGTGTTTATTAAAAGTCAGCAGCTACAAAAGGTGTAGCTGCTGGCTTTTAATAAACACTCACTTACCTGCTCCAGCGTTCCAGAGACGCGCCGACCGGGGCTCCGCTCCTCTCCCCCCCTCCCCGGCCGGCGTCCTCATCGCAACTGTGGGCACCCGGCCGTGACAGCCTTCGGCTTCACGGCCGGGCACCCACTGCACATGCACGAGCGGAACTGCGCATGAGCGAGCGGCGCGGCACGCTGCTGATTAGACAGGCGATCGCATGAGACCTGTCATGTGTCCCATGCGATCGCCTACAGGGAGGGGCTGGTGTAGGCGATTAAGGCTTAATCGCCTAACCAGCCCCTCGGTGGAAGCAGGAAGTGGGACAGGAAGTCCCACTCCTCCTGAAGCCCCCACTCCCCCCCCCCAAAAAAAATGACATGCCAAATGTGGCATGTAAGGGGGTGAGGAGTTGGATTAGCAGAAGTTCCATTTTTGGGTGGAACTCCGCTTTAACGCTGCTGTGCTCAGGCAGCGTTAGGAGCCCTGACTCAGGAGCGGGGCCACCAGTGTTCCTAACAACCAGTGAATATCGGTGACCCCACCCCTTGTGACGTCAATGACCCAGCATGCCCTCAGTCAATGACGTCACAAGGGGGCGGGTTCAGCAGGTGACATCGCCGGGTGGTCCCCGCCCCTTAGTTATTAAAGAGCAGGATCTGGAGGCCAGCTTGTTAAAGTGGGCTTCCAGATTCCGATAAGCCCCCTGCCCGCAGACCCACCCAACCACCGGTCAGGGTTGTGGGGAAGAGGCTCTTGTCCTTGAATTATTTTTCCCATCATGGGCGTGAGTGGGGCCCCATGTCATGTTTTGCCTAAGGCCTCACAAATCCTAGAGCCGCCTCTGAAGGGGAGAACAAGTTTTTTTCACTGGGGGCCAGTGGGTCACATGCAGCAGCTGGGAGCTTTTTTCTGTCGCCCAGGAGAGCATAGAGAGAACTGAGCGGACGGAGGATCCGCCCATCGCCCCGCCTACGTAGGTACTGATAATCGAGAGCTGAGCTCCCTCTAAGGCTGTGCCCAGCCCTGTTGTCATAGAAACATTTGTAATGGGGAGGAGTTAGCAAGATGACCACACCCATGTGGAGGTGCCAGAAATATTTCTGCACCCAGAGGATCGGCCCTGGACATCACAGTGCTCCCCCCCAGCAATGGTTTCTTCTGCTTCTCTCTCCAGAATGACAACACCATCTCTGTTCAGGTATCATCCAGGGTTACTTTCTTGACTGTGTTCACAAATGTTTGACACAGAACAGCCTTGTGACTTCCTACAAAGTTACAATCTGATCACTGGTGGAGGGTAGGGTGACCACGTGTCCTGGATTTCCCCATTTTGCAGGACTGTCCCGGGCACCTTCATTCCAGGACAATAAAGTGTCCCGGAATGAAACTGACACAGCCACCCCCCGGGCCAGTCTGATGCCCCCAATAAAGGCTGCCACATCACAGCTTTACTCACTGACAGTCCTGGCCGGGAATGCCTGGAGGAGCACAGTCCCTGCCCCCTGCTTGTGATTGGAGAAATCATAAATCCCGCCTCTTGTGTCCAATCACTGTGCTGTGATTCGTTACAGCACAAGCTGATTTTTGGGAAGGGAGGGTGTCCCTGAATGGTTGGAAATGTGGTCACCCTAGTAGAGGGGAGACTGAGGAAATGCTTCCTCCTGCCAGCAGTAGACTGATGTAGACATGTGCACTGCCGAAAAATTCTTTTTTTTTTTTGTTTTCTTTTGATTTTTTTTTTTTTTTCTTGGAAATTCTGTAATTCGGTAATTCGGAAATTTGAAAATTCAGAATTCCGAGTTTTCGAATTTACGAAAGAAGCAAAAAAAAAAACAAATGAAACGGAAATGAAAAAAACGAATTTCGGAAATTCGGAAATTCTAAAAGTTCGGAAATTCAAAAATTCTGAAATTTGGAAATTCAACTTTCCAAATTTCCCATTTTCGAATTTTAGATTTTCGAATTTTCGAATTTGCAATTTTGCAATTTAGAATTTTCGAATCTCGAAATTTAAAAAAATTCCAATTTTCAAATGTTCGAATGTTCGAATTTCGGAGATTACAAATTTTTGAATTTCAGAAACTCCAAAATGTAGAAAATTTTGGAAAATTGTGGAAAATTTTGGAAAATTTTGGAAAATTTGGAAATTTTGGAAATTTTGGAAATTTTGGAAATTTTGGAAAATTTGGAAATTTTGGAAAATTTGGAAATTTTGGAAAATTAGACATTTCGGAATTAACGAATTTGTCAAAATGTGTTAAAAAACATATTAGAAACTAAACAAATTGCACATGTCTAAACTGATGACAGCCTCTCAGTCTAGGCAGAGTCACCGACTGGATCTAAAACGTAGGCTTTATAGAGATAAAAGGTGGAGCTTTGATGAAAAAATTGTTGTCTTTAAATTAGAAGCTTAACCACTTCAATAGCGGGGGGGGTGACAATTGCAACACGTAAGAGGTCCATATAGGGAACTTGGTGTTGAGTTATTCACTTTACGGTCATCACTGAGGACAAGGGGGCACTCTTTACGTCTGGAGGAAAAGAGATTTCACCTCCAAATACGGAAAGGTTTCTTCACAATAAGAGCAGTGAAAATGTGGAACAGACTCCCTCCGGAGGTGGTTCTGGCCAGATCAGTAGATTGCTTTAAATAGAGGCCTGGATACTTTTCTAAATATACAGAATATAACCGAGTACTAAGTTCTGTAGGTAAAGTTGATCCGGGGTAAATCCGATTGCCTCTCGGGGGATCAGGAAGGAATTTTTTCCCCTCCGGTAGCAAATTGGATCATCGCTCTGCTGGGGTTTTTTGCCTTCCTCTGGATCAACTGTGGGTATGGAGTTGGGTGTATGGGATGTACTGTGTTTTATTTTGTTTGTTTATTTATTACATTTTTTTATGGTTGAACTGGATGGACTTGTGTCTTTTTTCAACCTGACTAACTATGTTACTATGTAACATTGTACACAAACTACATTTTTATCATTTTGTTCCCACAAATAGAACTTTCTTTTGGTGGTATTTGATCTCCTCTGGGTTTTTTTTTTCTTTTTTTGCCAAAACAAACTAAAAAAGAACGAAATTTTGGAAAACAAAAGGTTTTCTTTGTTTCTGTTATAAAATTTTGTTTTATTCTTCACTGATGGGCACTGATGAGGCGACACCGATGGGCACTTATGAGTTGGCACTGATAAAGTGGCACTGATGAGGAGGCACTGATATGTAGAATTGATGGGCACTGATAGGCAGCACTGATGGGCACCGATAGGTGGCACTGATATGCAGCACTGATGGGCACTGACAGGCAGCACCCATCCATCCAATCATCCACACACCAATCCTTCTATCCATCCTTTTCTTCATCCTTACATCTATTCATCCATCTATCCATACATTCACCCACCCATCTATCCATCCACCTCTACCATGGTGAACCTCGGCACCCCAGATGTTTTGGAACTTCATTTTCTATGATGCTCAACTACACTGCAAAACATATGGGGCGCCATCCTTCCATCTATTCATCCATATAGCCATCTATTCACCAACCCATCCATCGACCCATCTATCCTTTTACCCATCCTACCAACTATTCATACATCTATCCATCTATTCTCCCACCCACACACAGGGGAGGGCTGACAGCCTTAGGCCTGGGGGGCAAGTCCAGTCAAGTGGACCATCAATGCAGCCTGATCACTGGGGCAGGTTACATGGGGTGTATGGGGGGGGGGATGGGGGTCAGCTAGGGGTGTCAGGGTCTCTCACCTCAGTGATCTCCTGGAGGGGGGTAATGCTCCTGGTCCTGGGGTCAAGTTGCAGCCAGCACCCAGCCCTGCAGCCCTGCGTCCGACTCTCTGGCATGCCCTGCCTCTGCCTACTTCCAAGAATTCAGTCCCAGGGAGTTGTGGTTTCCTCTGCGCTGTTCTGTTTTCCACCCCCTGGGAGCCTGAGCATGGACTACAACTCCTGGAATGCAACAGCTAGTGGTCGGCCCGACTTCCAAGACCAGAATAAAAAAGAAAATGGTAGCGGGCATTTTGAACATAAGTTAGGGCAGCCTGGGAGGCAATTGTCACCCTGCCCCCCGACCCAGCCCTCCCCTGCCCACACACCAGTCCATTCATCCATCCATCCATCCATTCTTTCATCCATCTAGCCATCCATTCACCCACCCATATATCCAGTTTACCTATTATAAAAGGTATTTTAATTATATTAATTTCAGATGATTTATTTGTATGCTTTATTGATACTGTTGCATATATTGTAACATGTCAGGAATGCATTTATCTACACTTGTAAAATTCCCCGATAACTCATCACAATCAATGTTGGTCCCCACCATCTCCGCTGTCCTCCCCGTCCCAGCCAGCAAAGAGTTAATAAAGCGAAAGTCTAAAGAGCGATGCGCAGAGCTCACTCCGAGATATACAAGAAGCCTCCTAAGATCATCTGCCGGGAAATCCACAAAGGGCACGTGGGTAGATCAGCGAGGGATGTGACATTTCAGAAATGGCAAAGTCAGAAAAGCCTCTTTGATATGACACAAGAAAAAGGCAAGAGGCTCGTCTCTCCACATCCGACTGGACTACCAACAGCACTCCTGTGCAACCTGTCAGGAAATTCTGTAGGCAAGCCGCACGTAAGACGAAGGAAAAGATTGGGGTCCTTCTGTGGCTATTGAGCCCCTTTATTCAGATCACAAAGGCAGCGGCGGTGCGTCTATAGAGGGCGCCGGAGCGCCGCCCCCCTCTGGCTCTCGCACCGCCACTGATTATAATAACATAGATTCATGCATTGCATCAAGGGACGTGGAAGGAGGATGGCTGACCCCCAGAAAGGTAAGTGCCGGGCGAGGGGCATTTTACAGGGCACAGCGGCGACAATGGGCACAGTGGCGACAATTAAAAGGCACGGTGGCATCAATTGGCATACTGGCGACAATTCATCACAAGGACCGCCTACTGCACATATACGTCGGCAGAATGGCACGGCTGGGCACATCAACGGTAATATACGTTGGTTTTAGTACCCAGCCGTGGGTCACGTGCGCGTGCCCGCGGCGCGCTCCCGTGACCCGGTCCGAAGCTCCAGGACCGGGACCGCGGGACTCGCGGACCCGATCGCCGCTGCAGTGCGTTGATCCGTCCCTGGAGCTGAAGAACGGGGAGAGCCGTGTGTAAACACGGCTTCCCCGTGCTTCACTGTGGCCGCAGCATCGATCGCGTCATCCCTGCTATAGGGGGACACGATCGATGACATCACACCTACAGCCACACCCCCCTACAGTTGTAAACACACACACAGGGAACACTCAAAGTCACAGCGCCCCCTGTGGTTAACTCCCAAACTGCAACTGTCATTTCCACAGTAAACAATGCAATTTAAATGCATTTTTTGCTGTGAAAATGACAATTGTCCCAAAAATGTGTCAAAATTGTCCGAAGTGTCCGTCATAATTGTCGCAGTCACGAAAAAAATCGCTGATCGCCGCTATTAGTAGTAAAAAAAATTTTTTTTTTATAAAAATGCAATAAAACTATCCCTTATTTTGTAAACGCTATACATTTTTTGCGAAAACAAACCGATAAACGCTTATTGCAATTTTTTTACCAAAAATAGGTAGAAGAATACGTATCGGCCTAAACTGAGGAAAAAATAATTGTTTTATATATTTTTGGGGGATATTTATTATAGCAAAAAGTAAAAAATATTGCATTTTTTTTTAAATTTTCGCTCTATTTTTGTTTATAGCGCAAAAAATAAAAACCTGCAGAGGTGATCAAATACCACCAAAAGAAAGCTCTATTTGTGGGGAAACAAGGACGTCAATTTTGTTTGGGACCCACGTCGCAGGACCGCGCAATTGTCAGTTAAAACGACGCAATGCCGAATCGCAAAAAGGGGCAAGGTCCTTTACCTGCATTTTGGTTCGGGGCTTAAGGGTCCTTTCACACTAGTGGACGAACGGTCCGCTAATTACAAGTCCGTTAATGGACTTGTAATTAACCCCTATGGGAGCGGATCCGTTAGCGGATGATGCATCCGCTAACGTCCGCCAGATCCGCATCCGTTTTTTCGGACGGAAGAATGTCCTATTTTTCTTCCGTCCGGCCAAACGGATCGGATGCAAACAGACAGACGGTCCGTTTCCATCCGACTCCCCATAGGGGAGAGTGGAGGAGAGACAGGGCGGTCCCTGCACAGTGTGCGGGGACCGCCCTGTCCGCCGACAGCTGAGCGGAGACCCCCCGCTGAGCTGACGGACACACGGAGCGGACCGAAAAACGGTCCGCTCCGTGTGAAAGGACCCTAAGTGGTTAAAGGACACAGTGGTGACAGTTGGTGGGCACAGTGGCTGCTTTTGATGGCATGGCACAGTGGCTGCGTTTGATGGCATGGCACAGTGATTGCGTTTGATGGCATGGCACAGTGGTGACAATTGGTGGCACAGTGGCTGCATTTGATTGGCACAGTGGCTGCATTTGATGGGCACAGTGAGGCTGCAATTTTTTTTATTTTTTACGTTTGCGCCCCCCCCCCAAAAAAAACTTTTGAGCACCAGCCGCCACTGCACGAAGCCCCCTACAGTTTCCAGAAGTGGGCACAGCGGTTTCCCAATTACTCACCGATCTTCATGGTAAAGACCCACCGTGAGCAGCGTCGGCGGTTACATATCTGAGAAAATAAAGATACAGATCACAATGTAATTACCGTCTTGGAATGAGAATACACAAACAGAACGCCGAGGATCATAATTCTGAAATAAATAATGACTACCGAACGGGGGGTTTAATTTCCTTGTACTGGCGAGATGAGAAATTTAGATTAGAATCTTGTACCGGGCATACGGCAAAATAACAGAACGGGAAGACGAGGCCGCATGGGGGATTTCCAGATTTTACGGAGGACTATGCTACAACTTTCTTCAAGGTCACTCACTCAGAATTATATTTGGTTGGCTGCCTTTCTTTTCTTAAAAAATGACTTATGCCGCGTACACACAATCGGAAATTCTGACAAGAAAAGTCCGATGTGAGCTTTTTGTCGGAAATTCCGACCGTGTGTAGGCTCCGTCTGACTTTTTCTGTCGGAATTTCCGACAGCAAAAATTTGAGAGCTGGTTGTCAAATTTTCCCGACGGGAAAAGTTCTTGTCGGAAATTCTGATCGTCTGTATGCAATTCCAACGCTCAAAAGTCCTATGCATGCTCAGAATCTTTGAACTTAATTTTTCTCGGTTCGTCGTAGTACGTCACCGCATTCTTGACAAGTTTGAGCCAAAATTCCGCCTGAAAAAAGTCCACGGTTTTCTTGTCGAATATCCGATCATGTCTACTAGAGTACAGTGTGTACTAGACTATTAGGCCTCGTACACACGACCGAGAATCTCGTCAAGAAAAACCCATCGTTTTCCCTGACGAGATTCTTGGCAAGAAACTCTTGCCGCCCGAGTGTACTAACTTTCATTTCAAAAGAACCGCGGTTCTCTTGAAAGGAAAGAACGCGGTGACGCCATCGCGTACGACGAGCATGCGCTCGTCACATTCGATGCCGTCGCCGCCATCTTGCTTCACCCTACCTGTGCCGTGGAAGCTACCGCGCGCGTCAAAGTCATTTCGAGCATGCGCGGGTTTCCACGGCGACGGGTAAGTATACACACTCTCGGGTTTCTCGTCTGGAAACAGGCAAAACGAGAATCTCGGTGAGAAAAAAGAAAGCAGGTTCTCTTTCTTTCTCGTCGAGATTCTTGCCTGATTTCCAGACGAGTGAAGCGCTACCCCCGAAGGAGCCGTTGGTTGATTGTTGGGATCGGCAAATTAAGTTACCTCAACGTTGTCTAGGGGTGTGATGCAGGAACAAAGTAGTGAGCGAAGGTCTAGACCAGGGGTGCCCAACCTTTTGAAGCGCGAGGGCCACTTAAGCAACTTGGTAACCAGTCGTGGGCCGCAAAGAGCGGAGCAGGTGGATGACAGGTCACGCCTACTCTATAGGCCCTATGATCCGCGCAAATGCAGGGGGACAAATTCCCTTCTTTTTTTTTTAGATTGGAGGTAGGTGGGCATAAAATGGACATCTGACGACTTATAAAGGTGAATTGAGGGTCCCATTTGGTCGGGCTGGTCGTGTCAAAAGGGCCCAAGACTGCTTTCACACTGATGTGCTGCAATTTACCCACACCGCGGGTGCAGCTTGGTGCACCCATGTCTATCCTGTGGGTTAGCTGAACCTTGCCATAGACTCCGCCTGTGGCAAAAGCCAGCGCTGTAGAGGAAGCATCGGCTTATGAGCCTCCGCAGCCACTTTCTTCCTCTACCACCAGCTTCATGCACAACACTGTGCCGTGGTATGGCGGGTCGGCAACCTGCGATCTGGGCTTGCCAAGCAACCCGCCATTCCAGAGCAGGAGGTCGCGGGCCACATCAGAGGGCTTTGCGGGCCACATGTGGCCCCCGGGCCACTGGTTGGCCACCCCTGGTCCAGACAGTCAATAAAGGTTTTTCCAATGCTTTATTTTCAGGCCAACACAGCCAACATCAACTTCAGTCAGGAGAAAAAAAGGTTGATGAAAGGAAAGAGGTGAACTTGCGGTATCAGGCCTGGATGTAGACGGGCAATCCAGCCCTCAGTAGTACCAATTTGTAAGCTCGTCGTCGCTTCTATAAAATGAATGAATAGGGGCAAATCCTTCCAATGGACTCCAGCCCAGGTCACCGGGAAACAGTAATGCGTACCTGTAGCATCCCGGTCACCAGATCCCCGATTGGTTCGGCACTCAGCCTGAGATCCGTTTCAATGGAACTTGGAACCCAGTAGGTCACTGGGGTCCTCTTTCGCCTCCGGTTGAGGCTCGATGAAGCCTGTAAGCTTGGCCAGGAGGGCCACGCCGGCGGGGTCCATAGGTGCGCGCACCCTAAAGGTGCACCAGGACCCCGCAAAGATTTTAGAACACATGACACCTGTCACAGATGTACAGGCATACCCCGCTTTAACCACTTTAGCCCCGGACTATATTGCTGTCCAAAGACCAGAGCACTTTTTGTGATTCGGCACTGCGTCGCTTTAACTGACAATTGCGCGGTCGTGCGACGTGGCTTCCAAACAAAATTGGCGTCCTTTTTTCCCCACAAATAGAGCTTTCTTTTGGTGGTATTTGATCATCTCTGCGGTTCTTATTTTTTGCGCTATAAACAAAAATATAGCGACTATTTTGAAAAAAATTCAATATTTTTTACATTTTGCTATAATAAAAATCCCAAAAAAGATATAAAAAAACATTTTTTTTCCTCAGTTTAGGCCGATACGTATTCTTCTACATATTTTTTGTTAAAAAAAAATCGCAATTAGCGTTTATTAATTGGTTTGCGCAAAATTTATAGCGTTTACAAAAAAGGGGGACGTTTTATGGCATTTTTATTATTATTATTTTTTTACTAGTAATGGCGGCGATCAGCGTTTTTTTTTTCGGTACTGCGATATTATGGCGGACACATCGGACACTTTTGACCAATTTTTGGGACCATTGGCAGTGAAATGCATTGTATTACTATAAAAATGCCATTGGCAGTGAAGGGGTTAACACTAGGGGGCGGGGAAGGGGTTAAGTGTGTTCCTGGGTGTGTTCTAACTGTATGGGGGGGGGGGGGGACTCACTAGGGGAAATCACTGATCTCCTGTTCATACATTGTATGGACAGAAGATCAGCGTTTCCCCCGCTGACAGAAACGAGAGGTATGTGTTTACACACATACCTCCCGTTCCCCGCTCTGTAACGAGCAATCGCGGGTGCCCGGCGGCGATCGTACCCGCCGGGCACGCGCGCGGGACTCAGGCGACGCGCGCGGGCCCTACAAGCTGCTAAAAGGAGGAGGTAGAGCTACGTGCTCCCGCGTAGCAGTGCCACCGTCCCGCAGTAATATGACCGCGGGCGGTCGGCAATTAGTTAAGTACACTCACTTTACATACACTCGCGAGTAAGGACATACCTTACAAGTACTGTACAGACATTTTAAAGCCACAGTAAAAGGAGCTGAAGCTCCGAGAGCATAGCCCACCCTGTTTCAGTGTGCCCCTGAAACACCCACTACATCCCATGAGACCTCAACTAAAGCTCCTGACACCCCCACTACAGCCCCTGACCCCCCACTACACCCTAGAAGTGAAAAAAAGTATTGTTTCACTTTAAGTACATTTTCGTTTTACATACATGCTCTGGTCCCATTGTGTACTTAAAAGTGGGGTATCCCTGTACTCACTATCCCCAGCATGCCCTGCGAGGGAGGAACTCCTCCAATTGGCTGCTGGGGAAGACTTGCTCTGCCAGAAACCCCGCTGGCGCCAACTGCTGGCCAGAGATGATACCACATCCCTAGAATGCAGACTGGTCCAGGAGACCTTTCTGGGACGACAGAAGTCACAATTTAAATAAATCACGAATGGGAGCAACCATACTGAAAGTAAGGGGGCGCTACACGAGAAACCTGAATGCCTCGTACACACGAACAGGAATTTCGGCAAGAAGCAGTTTTCTTGCTGTTTTTTGCCGAGAAACCCGGTCGTGTGTATGAGTCCTTATGCCGCGTACACACGATAATTTTTTGTTTTAAAAGACGTTTTTGCTACACACGAGGGGGTAGATTCATGTAGATCAGCGGATCTTTTGATCCGCGTGATCTATCTTTTTTACGATCCGCCTGCGCCAGTTTTTGAGGCAAGTGCTGTATTCATTAAGCACTTGCCTCGTAAGTAGCCCTGGCGGATCGTAAATCCCCCGGCGGAATGCAAATTCCGCGGCTAGGGGGAGTTTACTATTTAAATAACGCGCGTCCCCGCGCCGATCGTACTGCGCATGCGCCGCCGGCTAAATTTCCCAGCGTGCATTGCTTTAAATGACGTCGCAAGGACGTCATTGTTTTCGACGTTAACGCAATTAACGTATGGCCGTATTCCCGGACGACGTACGTAAACGACGTAAAAAATTCAAAACTCGACGCAGGAACGACGGCCATACTTAACATAGGATCCGCCGCACTTACCCTGCATATAGCAGGGGTAACGATCCGCCGGAAAAAGCCGAACGCAAACGACGTAAAAAAAAAGCGACGGCCGGGCGTTCGGTTCTGAATCGGCGGTTCTCCTCATTTGCATATTCGTCGCGTAGAAAAAAAGAAGCGCCACCTAGTGGACGGCGGGAGAATGCAGCCTAATGCCGCGTACACACGGTCGTTTTTTGCGATGAAAAAAAACGACGTTTTTTAAAACGTCATTTAAATTGATCGTGTGTGGGCAAAACGTCGTTTTTTGTCTTAAAAAAAACGACCAAAAAAAAATTCGAACATGCTTGAATTTTTTGTGTCGTTTTTCAAAACGTCGTTTTTTGTTTCACAAAAAGTCACCGTGTGTAGCAAAAACGTCGTTCAAAACGACGTTTTTCAACCCGCGCATGCCCAGAAGCTAGTTATGAAGCGAGCTTCAATGGAAAAGAGTGGTGAACGTAACCTCGCTTTTTGTGAAAAAACGATGGTGTGTATGCAAAATTGTCTTTGAAAAGTGACGTTTCAAAAACGTCGTTTTTTACTTCACAGAAAACGTCGTTTTTTTTCATCACAAAAAATGATCGTGTGTACGCGGCATAAGAGCCGACAGTGTAACTCACTTACACCAGTCGGCTCTAAGGGAGATCTATGCGGAACCTGATTCGAGGAATCAGCCGCATAGATCCGAGCGTCGGATCTCACAGATCCGACGGTGTATCAGTAGATACACCGTCGGATCTCTATGTGAATCTACCCCGGTGACTTTTTGTGAAACAAAAAACGACGTTTTGAAAAACGACACAAAAAATTCAAGCATGTTGGAATTTTTTTTTTGTCGTTTTTTTGAAGACATAAAACGACGTTTTGCCCACACACCATCATTTTAAATGACGTTTTTTAAAACGTCGTTTTATTTCATCACAAAAAACGACCGTGTGTACGCGGCATTAGAGTTACATACAGAGGAGCTATTTACCTACCCTCAAAGCTTCCTCCATTTTTTTAAAACCCCAATATAGGGCCAGATTCAGGTAGATGAGAGTATCTTTCCTCTGGAGTAACGCTTCTCATTTACGTTACTCTGAAGACCCTTTCAGCGCAATTCCTGTAATTCACATAGCAGTTGCGCGTAAACTTGCGCCAGAGTAACGATAATGCGCTGGCGTAACCCGACGCAAGTGGAAGTGGGTGTGATCATATGTAAATGATGGGCGGAGCCCGGCGCAGAGGCTTACGTTCAGCGCATCATCCACGGAGCATGCGCAGTGAGTGCGGCTCCACTCGCCCCCTTGTGCGCATGCTCACAACTTCCGTCGGCACCACTTCCTGGGAAACGTCAGCGCAATGCGTTCCGCTGGGCGCTTAAAAGCGCTGGCGGAAACGCCATTCCGGCGCAAAAGTAGTTCCGTTTCCCCCCACCCCAGGGAAGATACTTTTGCTCTGTAATGGCTGCTCCCGCTACCCCCAGAGAGAGGAGGAACCTCAATTTTAATACCCAGGAGGTCTCTGTCATTATCTCGGCTATGGAGACGGAGAATGAATTTCTCCATGGCAAAAAAAGCCGCAAGACCAGCCGGGAGAGGAAGCAGGGCATCCTGGAGTCGATTGCTGCCAGGGTCAATGTCCTGGGCTACTCCACCCGGACTGCTGGGGACATACAAAAGAAAATCAATGACCTGCGGCGCAAGGTGAGGGACAAGGTGGCCTCCATCAGGAGGTATGAGAGGGGCACAGGTGGTGGTCCCCCATGTCCTGTCACCCTGACCGCAGAGGAGGAGGTGGTTGCTCGCTGCCTGGAGAGGGAGCAGGTGGAGGGGGTCGCAGGCTATGACTCCGTGGAGGAAGGCACAAGGACAGGTAAGTGTTTTTTAATCCCCTATTTGATGTTTTGCATTTGGGGGGGGGGGGTACATGTGCCAAGTGTGTGGGACCACCAACATGTGTCTGCTTTGTGTCATCCACAGATGACGGAGCTGGGCCATCATCTGTCAGCCTGCATTCCACCCCATCCCCCCCACGCCATCGTGTGCCTGAGCCACTGGGTGGTGAAGAGGTTGTGGAGGAGGAGAGTGGCCACACCACACCTGCCGAGGTGGTTGTGGAGGATCCTGCTGTGGCAGAGCAGGACTTTTCTTTGGTTTTGTCTGTCTCCTCCCCTTCTCCTGGCCCGTCTGTCGTCCCCTCCCCCATCCTTGGAAGCCCCTCAAGGGCGACTCCTTCCACCCGAGGACCTCCATCTTCTGGCCCCAGGAAGGCGACCCAGAAGACCAGGGGGGTGTCTGATGGTGTCCAGGACCAGTTGGCAAGGGATCACGCCAGACAGACAGAACAAATGGGGGCCATAGCGGACCACTTGCAGAAAGTGTCGGACAGCCTGGGCTCCGTTGCCAACCTCAGCAACGCAGTGCAGGATGTGAGCTCTAATTGCGCTGCAGTGGTCACCACTTTGGGGGAGGTGCAGGGGGATATCCAGCACCTCACTGCAGCCGTCCAGGCCAACACTGCTGCCATCCATGGTAACAGTGCTGCCATCCGGGAGCAGGGGAGGCTGAGTCGGCGGGCCCAGCATTACCAGATGACCCGTCAGCTCCGGATGCAGGCCCAGACCAACAGTTATCTTGGACGGATAGCCAGGGCCTTGGAGGGCACGCAGGCCACACCTGCCAGGAGTGGCCCACCTGGGGATCAGCCACCTCCAGATGCCCCCCCACCCCCACCCACTCCATCCAGGCAGCTGCGGAGCCAGAGAGGGGCCCCCAGAAGAAGCCCCCGGCATCCCCGATGAGGCCTTTTTTTTGTGGCTGGTTTTATATTATTATTTTTCACATACTCAGGTCATGAGTTTATTTATTTTTTTTCTCAGGTTATGAGATTATTTTTCTTGTATTGATCAGGATATGATCTTTCTAATTTATTTTTGTACTGCACACGGTCAGGAGTGCAGGGGACAGTGTGAATGGTGTGTGAATGTGAGAGGGTGGCACTCCTGAAAGTAAGGGGTGTCACCCTCGGCCGTGGTGGTGAAGTGAACCCCACGGCTGAATGAATGATGTGTGAAAGGTGTGTGAATGGACAGTGACATCATTGGGGCCTTGACGCTGGCGTTACTGCTCCCAACTCCTACATGCTGGACTTGGGCTAATCCAATGCGATGTGCATGTGGTGTGTGTGATCTAGGGACATCAGTGGTGTACACGCGTGCATTGTCTGTGTAATTAATGTTTTGGTTTAGTGTCCAAAGATGCCTACGGCGAGGACCCTCCTGACTGCTCTTCCATCAGCAGACTGGGTGTCCTCTGGCAGGGGGGGGCTGTGTGGGTCGGGGGTCAGGTCATCACGTATGTCAATATGCAGGCCTTTTTTCATAGCAAAGTTATGTAGTATGCAACATGCACCGATGATCTGACACACAAAGGTAGGGGAATACAATAGGGCCCCCCCAGACTTATCCAGGCAGCGGAAACGGGACTTCAGGAGCCCAAATGTTTGCTCCACCACTGCAAGGGTTTTGATGTGTGCTTCATTGTATTTTCTCTCTCCTCTGGTTTGGGGGTTCCGGAAAGGAGTCATGAGATGGGGTCCCAGTGCATATGCAGAGTCACCTGTAAGGGAAAAGACAGGAGAATGTTAGTCATGCATGTGCGATTTCTGTTGTGCATGACGGGAGGGGATAGTCATGCCTGACTCCCATGTCACTCACCAACCAGCCAGCTGTCCCCATACATGTTCTGGTTAAATTCTGCTGGGATGGGACTCTGACGGTATATGAAACTGTCATGGCTGGACCCGGGGTGTTTGGCACGGACGTGCCATATGAGGCGTTGGGCATCGGCTATCACCTGTACGTTGATGGAATGCCAATGCTTCCGATTGCGGTATATGTGCTCTGTGGCACTGGGGGGCTGTAGGGCCACATGTGTGCAATCAATGGCCCCCACAGTGCGTGGGAATCTGGCAATGTTGTAGAAATCTGTCATTGCCTTCTGCCGCAGCTCCTCAGTGGTGGGTCTGATGAACTGGTTGGACATGCGTCTGAGGATTGCAGGGACAACCTGGTGCACACATCTGCTCATGGAGGACTGTGACATCCCAGCCACCACTCCACTTGTACGCTGGAATGATCCACTGGCAAGGAAATGAAGTGTTGCCAGTACCTTGACCAGTGGCTGCACTGCTTGTGATCGGTGTGTTGGGCTGGTGATGTCCTCCTGCAGGGTTGTGGTTAGTTCAAGTATTGCATCAGGGCTGAATCTGAATAGGCGATACACCTCCTCATCCCCCATGCCAAAGAGGCTCATACGTGTGCGGTATATCCTCTCACGTGCCCGCCTTCTTGGTTCCAGGGGACCCATCAGTAGTTCTAGGACCACGAGTGCCCCTGGCATGTTGGCACACAGAGGTGTTGTCCTTGCAAGTGGGGGTGCTCAGCTAGCTCCTATCGTCGGTAACGCTGCTGTAGCTGCTCTCCTGCTGACCTGTGACCGTCTGGAGTAAAGATAAAGCAGCCTTTTGTAGAAATAACTTTGCGCCGGACGGATCAGATACGCGCGGCGCATGTAGCCAGCGTATGGTGCTAATCCGTTCGTGAATTGTGAAATATCCCTCATTTGCATATTTGCAGGGGAAATCAATGGGCGCGACTGATGCGCCCAGCGAAAATAAGCGCTGACGATACTCTGGCGTCGGAACGTTCCGCCGGTCGCAAATGACCCGTTATTGGGCGCATCTAGTTTGGTGGGTACGGGCACATAGAAACGACGGCGCATCATCACAGTTACGCGGCGCATATCCAAATACTCCAGCGCAAGTGTTCGTGAATCTGGCCCATAGACTATTTCTCTTGAAGTTATCTTGCCGGGTTGGTGGTGTCACCACAGCTCCTTCTCTTAGTTCTTCTGATGGCGGGGGTGGGCATTACCTCATGTATTTTTGCACAGTGTACCTCCCACTAACCCTTCAGAGCTCCCTGCATTTTTTTCAAAACTCTTATAAATATCTTTCCTCTTGAAGTTATCTTGGTGTCACCAACAGCTTCTTCTCCTCCACTAAAATAATTTGTTCCTCATTGACTTCAATGGCATGGAATACCGCATTTGGCCAGAGGTGGGGGGGAGGGGTGCCGGAGAGGCTCGAAAACAGCTTGAAATGCCCGAGGACACCTCGGAAAACCTCGGAAAGGCTCGGGAACAGAGTATTTCCGAGCATTTCCGAATGGCGCCGCCCCCACCTCAAGCCAATCGTGGTACTACACACTGCTTTGGCCTGGATCCTGCTTGTGTTACTCGCAATCTGAGGTTCCACTGTATTATATAACCAAACAGGAAGTAGTGCAATTACAAAGCACTCTTTTTATGGCTTCATTTTTTGGAGCTGTTTGATTGAGGTGGTTTGTAGTGTTGCTCACGAATATTCGCATTGCGAATATTCGCTACGAATATTGCATATTCGAGTATTCGCGAATATCTCGAATATCGCGGCGAATATTCGCTATTTCGAATATTCGTATTTTTCAAATTTCGCAATAAATTTCGCAAAAACATTCGCAATCAATTTCGCATTCGCAAATTTCGCAATATTTCGTAAATATCGAATATTCGTGATATTTTATCCAAAAAAAAATCGCGAAATTTTGCATTAGCGAAATTTCGCATTGGCGAAAATTAGCAATTTTTTTTTTTTTTTTTTTTATAAAATATCACGAATATTCGATATTAACGAATATTCGCGACCGCATATGTGAAATTTCGCTTTTCTTTTTTTTTTTTTATAAAATATACCGAATATTCGTAAATATCGAATATTCGTGATATTTTATAAAAAAAAATAAAAAATCGCGAAATTTCGCATTGGCGAAAATTCGCAAATTTTTTTTTTTTCCTAAAATATCACGAATATTATCGAATATTCGCGAATATTTTTCAAAATATTCGCGAAATATCGTGAAATCGAATATGGCGTATTCCGCTCATCACTAGTGGTTTGCGTAGTGGTTCAGGCAATATTTGTGGCAATTTTGGTAACATTTGGCCGGTCTCCTGGTGAGGTCTTTAGTTATAAGTAGGGTTGTCCCGATACCACTTTTTTAGGACCGAGTACAAGTACCGATACTTTTTTTCATGTACTCGCCGATACCGAATACCGATACTTTTTTAAATGTCATGTGACAGTTTTCAAACCACAATACAGACTAAGGATATTTTCTTTAGAATTATGAAGAACTCTAACTCAAGACGTTATAAAAATATTTCGAAGAATAATCGCGAATATTCGTTAATATCGAATATTCGTGATATTTAAAAAAAAAAAATTGCGAATTTTCGCCAATGCGAATTTTCGCTAATGCGAAATTTCGCGTTTTTTTTTATAAAAAATTACGAATATTCGATATTTACGAATATCCGGTATATTTTATAAAAAAAAAAAAAGCGAAATTTCACATATGCGGTCGCGAATATTCGTAAATATCGAATATTCGTGATATTTTATAAAAAAAAAAAATTGCGAATTTTCGCCAATGCGAATTTTCGCCAATGCGAATTTTCGCCAATGCGAAATTGATTGCGATTTTTTGGCGAAATTTATTGCGAAATTTGAAAAATACGAATATTCGAAATAGCGAATATTCGCCGCGATATTCGAGATATTCGCGAATACTCGAATATGCAATATTCGTAGCGAATATGCGAATATTCGTGAGCAACACTACAAACAATTACACCAGGCACATAGCAATGTGATTTAAGGGAGATAGTAAGGCTAAAGAACTTATTTTTGTTATTTTCGATATAATAAGGGCAAATTATTTAGTCACATCACCCCCTGCCTCCATCCCCCTCTGCCACCAACACCCCCTGCCTTCACCCCCATCTGTGGTGCCACAATCTCCCCCTGCCTCCAATCTCCCCCTGCCTCCAATCTCCTACTGCCTCCAATCTCCCCCTGCCTCCAATCTCCTTCAGCCTCCAATCTCCCCCTGCCTCCAATCTCCTTCTGCCTCCAATCTCCCCCTGCCTCCAATCTCCCCCTGCCTCCAATCTCCCACTGCCTCCAATCTCCCACTGTCTCCAATCTCCCTCTGCCTCCAATCACCCCCTGTCTCCAATCACCCCCTGCCTCCATCGTCCCCTGCCTCCAATCTCCCCCTGCCTCCAATCTCCCCCTGCCTCCAATCTCCCACTGCCTCCAATCTCCCACTGTCTCCAATCTCCCTCTGCCTCCAATCACCCCCTGTCTCCAATCACCCCCTGCCTCCATCGTCCCGTGCCTCCATCCCCCTCTGCGGTGCCACCAACAACCCCTGTCTCCATCCCCACCCTCTACGATGCCACCATCCCTCTCTGCGGTGCCACCAACACCCCCTGCCTCCAATCACCCCCTGCCACCAACACCCCCTGCCTCCAATCACCCCCTGCCACTAAAACCCCCTGCCTCCAATCTCCCCCAGGCCCCCTGCCTCCAACCACCCCCTGACTCCATCGTCCCCTGCCTTCATCCCCCTCTGCGGTGCCACTGCAGCCACCATCACCCCCTGCCTCCAATCTCCATGCGCAGTTCCAAGCCGAACCGATCTTGCCTATTTTTACTGGCACATTCCCGCAACTACGGACATTTACGAACGGGGGGGGGGGGGGGAGTGCCTGTTTTTACGAACTGTCCGTAGAAATAGGGACGGTTGGCAACACTGACACACGGTCACACAAAAGTCCTCTGAACTTTCGACCGCCAAGAACGCGGTACAACACTACGACGACCTGAGAAAATGAAGTTCGATGCTTCCAAGCCTGCGCCGAATTGTTTCCAAGCATGCGTCGGAATTTTGCTCGACAGAATTGCTACAGACGATCGGATTTTCCAATAGGAATTTTTTTCCGTCTGAAAATTTGAGAAGCAGCTCTCGATCTTTTTGTTGGCGGAAATTCCGACGGTCGGAATTTCCGTTCAAAAGCTCACATCGGACTTTTGCTGGCGGAATTTCCGATCGTGTGTAGGCTCCATCGAAATTTTGCTGTCGGAATTTCCGATCGTGTGTAGGCTCCATCGGACTTTTGCCGTCGGAATTTCCAATCGTGTGTAGGCTCCATCGGACTTTTGCTGTCGGAATTTCCGATCGTGTGTACGGGGCAAATGCTTCTCATGGGACATTCAGGAGCGGTGTGAGTTTATTGACCTTCATATCCCGGTAATGATGGCGCTTCACAGTCTGCTGTTTTACGAGGCCACATATATCCGTGTCCCTGAGAGGCAGGAGGAGGTCCTGAACCCGTGGCTTCCATTTCAGAGGTCACCAGCTTGTGTTTCTCTGGATCCATCCCAGGAACTGATCGCTTTATTGGTACCTGTCAAGTCGTCCTTTTTTCCGGTAAACTGCAACAATAACATTTCTCCTTATCGGAGGTCAGTCTATGGAAGGAGCCGAGGCAAAGCGAGATGAATACAAAGTCATTGCTGTGGAATACAATAGAGGTATATCGATGATCGTCTCATTTACGAAGATCCCGTGTAGCAATGCAAATTTAGGGCCAGATTCTCAGCTGAGATACGACGGTGTATCGCAGTTTTTTGAATTACGCGGCCTTACGACGCCGCATTTACGATACGCCGCCAAAAAAAATTACGGAGCAAGTGCTTTGAGAATACGGCACTTGCTCCAGTAATTTGCGTAGGCATAGTGTAAATGCGATACGATACGCTACGCCGCCAGATACGCCATTTTTTGAGAATCTGGCCCATAAAGCGGAAATCTAGACAAACACATGGGGCCAGATTCTCAAAAAATGGCGTATCTGGCGGCGTAGCGTATCGTATCGCATTTACACTACGCCTACGCAAATTACTGGAGCAAGTGCCGTATTCTCAAAGCACTTGCTCCGTAATTTTCGGCGGGGTAGCGTAAATGCGGCGTCGTAAGGCCGCGTAATTCAAATAGTGAAGGAGGGGGCGTGCTGTATTTAAATTAAGTGCGCCCCCGCATCAAACGAAGTGCGCATGCGGCGGCCGGGAAAAAAGCCCAGTGTGCATGCTCCAGCTCACGTCGGAAAGCGTCGTTGAAACCGTCGTCAAAACGACGTGATCGTCACTTACGCAATTCCCTATTCGCGAACGACTTAGTAAAACGACGTAACCGACGGAAAAAGACGACGCTGACCGGACCCAATACTTAACATGGCAATGACGGAGCTTCGGAAACATACCCCTCATATAGCAGGGGTAACCTTACGCGTACGCAACGTACGTAAACTACGTTGCCGCGTTGCAAAAACGTTCGGGAATCGGCGTATTGGGCTCATTTGCATAGGCAAATGAGAAAACAACGTAAAGGCCACCTAGCGGCCGGCGTTGTCATTACATCTAAGATCCGACGGTGTAATTGCTTTACACCTGTCAGATCTTTAGTGTATCTATGCGTAAGTGATTCTTATGCCGCGTACACACGGTCGTTTTTTGCGATGAAAAAAACGACGTTTTTTGTGAAGTAAAAAACGACGTTTTTTGTGAAGTAAAAAACGACGTTTTTGAAACGTCACTTTCAAAGACGATGTTGCCTACACACCATCGTTTTTTTCACAAAAAGCGAGGTTACGTTCACCACACTTTTCCATTGAAGCTCGCTTCATAACTAGCTTCTGGGCATGCGCGGGTTGAAAAACGTCGTTTTAAACGACGTTTTTGCTACACACGGTGACTTTTTGTGAAACAAAAAACGACGTTTTGAAAAACGACACAAAAAATTCAAGCATGTTGGAATTTTTTTTTGGTCGTTTTTTTTAAGACAAAAAACGACGTTTTGCCCACACACGATCAATTTAAATGACGTTTTAAAAAACGTCGTTTTTTTTCATCGCAAAAAACGACCGTGTGTACGCGGCATTAGAATCACTCGCATAGATACCCATTGAAAGAAACTGCGATACGACGGTGTATCTGAGATACACCGTCGTATCTCAGCTGAGAATCTGGCCCATGGACTATTTAAGGCTGCATTCACACCTTTGCGTAGGCGATTTGCGGCGTATTTGCGGCGTCAAAAAATAGGCGTTTTGTACGGCGATTTGCGGTGACAAAACGCGTCGTATGTTAACGGCGTTTTTTTTACAGTCATTGTCGGCTATGCGGAACGCCAAAGCCGCCTGATACGCGCGTCGAAAAAGGGTCCGGGACTTGTTTGAAAGTCGTCGTTCTGCGTTCTATCGACATACGGCGTTCTGCGTTAGGAGATGTGAACAGCCTCCATAGAGAACAATGCAATTTCGACCCTCCGGCGTATTGTAGCGTCGCGCTTCAGGCGTAAAAACGCCTAGGTGTGAATAGAGCCTAACACATGGTGGCGGTGATCCACACTCTTGTGTCTTATTGTACCAGTTATAAACTATTTTGGGTCAGATTCAGGTAGAGTTACGCTGGAGTATCAGTGATACGCCAGCATAACTCACACTTTGAGCCGGCTTATCTGTTTACTGTATGCAGAAAACAAGATACGCCGGGATTGAGTTCAGATACGAGCGGCGTAATTGTATTTCGTCATCGTATCGGAACTGCAATTTTAAAATGGCCGCTAGGGGCGTTCCCGCTGATTTACGCCGATAATATGTAAATCAGCGAGATACGGCAATTCACGAACGTACACGGGCCCGACGCAGTCACTTTACGACGTTTCCGTAAGGGGTTTCCCGGCGTAAAGATAAAGCAACAAAAAGCAGGCGTATCCTATGTTAAGTATGGCCGTCGTGACCGCCTCGAATTGAAAAAGTTGAACGTCGTTTGCGTAACTCGTCCGTGAATGGGGATTGACGTCATTGACGTTCACGTGGAAAACACCGTCCTAATGTGGAGCATGCGCACTGGGATACATTGACGGCCTGCACATGCGCAGTGCGTTCACGCCTAGTTTAAATACTACACGCCCCCCAACCCGCCCAATTTGAATTCCGGCGGCCCATTTTCGCTACGCCGCCGCAACTTTAGGAGCAAGTGCTTTGTGAATACAGTACTTTCTCCTAAAGTTTCGGCGGAGTAACGTAAATGAGCAACGTTACGCCAGAATAAATATTCGCCCATCTACCTGAATCTGGCCCTTTGTGTTCATTTGCTGAAGAAAGTTGTTTTTGTTTTCTGGAGTTGTTTACAAAAAAATAAATTTTTACGAGCGTCTGGTGGTGACTCTGACCCCCGTATCACACAACGTATATATATATTTTCTGTTATTACCAGGCTCATGTAGATTAGCAATAGAATGACGTACGTTATCATAAACGTATGAGTTCACATGGAGTAGATTACATACAATGAGTCAGGTGCTTAGTGACGGTAAATTCCTCCAGACAGGGGAATGAAGGGGATCATGGAAGGGATTAGAAGAACAATGGTAGGGATACGGCTTCAGGCACCTGTAATAAATCTGCTCTCCTCCCGGGATCTCTGGTGAGATAATTATATCACCAAGATGGAGTGTAATGGGGAAAAAACAACAATTGTGTCCCGCATGTCACATTACATAATGCCTGGATATCAGATAACGACTCTCTGCCTGGGGTGGCCTCCTGCCTCTGACCTTCTCTTAATTAGTTTGATACCCATCGGCAAGGGAACGCCGCGTCCTCTTCTGAGCATTCAGGGAAGGGAATTCAGTCTTTGTGTCACAGTCATGTCTCTTGGTGAGCTACGACTCTTCCCTTCCACTAAGTCTCCGGATATCCCCCCATCCTTCCAGGAAAGACGTCTATAGAAGAGAAGGAGACATCTGGAAACTCGGAGGCCCTCCTCTCATACCAGGGGTGGACTGACAACTCATGGGGCCCCCGGGCAATAGAAAATTATGGGGCCCCCGGACTTACAGATGGCCACCACGCCTGGAGGCAGTGCAGAGGCGGGGCAGCTAAAATCTCTGGATTTTCACATCAAAAGCATGTCGGTTTCGGACATTTCAGGGACAGATGTAAAAAAAACAGATTTTTACATACTATCCCTGGTTTTACTGAGCCTGGCAACCCTGATGGGGCCCCCTAGTGGCATGGGGCCCTCGGGCAGTGCCTGAGTGACTCAATGGTCAGTCCACCCCTGTCTCATACGTACCACTCCCTCTACCAGCCCATTCTATCCCTTCCATCTCTCCTTCATCCTGGCCTAGGCCAACAAGGCTCATGCCCTGAGGGTCACCAGTCATCTCTATGACCGTGGGAGGCCCGAGCGCAATGTTATGATGTCACGCCCGGTACTCGGAAGTAAACAAAACCGCAATCGCGGCTGTCGGCATGAGATCGAAAAAAAAAAAAAAATCACGATTTCATGCTTGTAAGCCTGGAGGAGAGATGTGAGGTCTTATTGACCCCGCCTCTGTCCATAAAGAGGACCTGTCACAGTGATTCCTATTACAAGTGATTTTTACATTCCTTGTAATAGGAATAAAAGTGATCAAAAAAAAGTGTAAAAATAAAAAAATTAAGTAAAAATAAAAAAAAAATGTTTATGTTTTTTAAACGCCCCTGTCCCCGGTAGCTGGCGAGCAGAAGCGAACACGCATGCAAGTCCCGCTCACATATGTAAACGCCGTTCAAACCCCACATGTGAGGTATCGTCGCGTGCGTTAGAGCGTGTGCAACAATTCTAGCACCTAGACCTCCTCTGTAACTCGAAAATAGTAACCTGTTAAAAAAAAATTAAGTGACGCCTATGGAGATTTTTAAGTACCGAAGTTTGGCGCCATTCCATGAGTGTGCGCAATTTTAAAGCGTGACATGTTAGGTATCTATTTACTCGGCGTAACATCATCTTTCACATTATACAAAAAAATTGGGCTAACTTTACTGTTTTGTTATTTTATTAATTAATGAAACCGTTTCTTTTCCCCAAAAAAGGCGTTTGAAAAAGTTGCAATGACCGCCATTTTATTCCCTAGGGTGTCTGCTAAAAAAAAAAGTATATATAATGTTTGGGGGTTCTGATTAATTTTCGAGCAAAACAATTGTGATTTTTACATGAAGGAGAGAAGTGCCAGAATAAGGCCCGGTGGTCAATTGGTTAAGGGAGATCAGCTGGTGGTGGATTCCCAATATAACATTCTCAAGGTGGGACAACAACGTGAAAAAAGGGGCGGGACCTTATGACACCAAAGGCGCATATCATAGATGCTGTTGGTAAGCGTGCAGTTTGTACACTTTGTGGTGGAGCACTTATATGAGAAGCATTTGAGGCACCTTCAAAGTGCTTGTTAACCCACTTTTTGGACTTCTACCTACAGGAAAGCCTAGAATAAGGAGTTTTTTTTTTATTGCCCCCTTCCCTGGTTGGTCCAGTGTGGGCATCCGAGGGGAGGGGGTTGGGGGGCTGCGCTGATAAACAATCAGCGCGAACCCCTCAGGAGAGACGCCGATCGGCTCTCCTCTACTCGTGTCTGTCAGATGCGAGTGAGGAAGAGCCGATCAATGGCTCTTCCTGTTTACATCATGATCAACCGTGATTGGACACAGCTGATCACGTGGTAAAGAGCCTCGGCCGGAGGCTCTTTACCGAGATCGGAGATGCAGGGTGTCAGACTGACGCACCGCATCACCGATCGCCGGCGGACTACAAGTGAAATATCTCCTTAACGGTGCACGTTTAGGAGATATTTCACTTGCAGTCCGCCGGAAATGCAAACGCTGCGTGCGACGGGAAGAAACAAAACAAACGTGCCATTTCTTCCCCAGCATATGCCGACGCATTTTACTTACGCCGGCGTAGCATGGGGGCGCAAATATGGTACGGACATGTTGCTTCTCCTATTGATTAGGCATTCATATATGCAAATGAGGGAGATACGCCAATTCACGAACGTACTTGCGCCCGGCGCATGATTTAAGCGGTTTGCGTAAGTTTTACGTCCAGCATAAAGTTATTCCCCAAAGAGGCGCAACCCATGCACAGGTATGGACCAGGGAACACAAGCCTACGTATTGTACGTTGGACGTCTGTGAATATGGGCTGACGTGGGTCTGACTGGGCGTAGGTTACGTTTGCGGCGTACACAGTGATCCGGCGTATCTTAGGCAGTTTTTCCGACGTGGTTGTGAGCATGCACACGGGGATACGTCCACGTCTCGATGCATGCGCAGTTCGTTTCAAGTACTTGTCTGGCACCCAGCCCATCATTTGCATGGGGTCACGCTTCATTAGCATGGATCACGCCCGCTTCTACCTACTTCTACTTACGCCAGCCTGCGCCTTCTAAATATACGCTACGCCGGCGCAGAGTTGGGAGCAATAGCTTGCTGAGTTCAGTGCATGCCTCTCCGTGCTGCGCCGGCGTAGCGTACTATGTGATCAATTTATGTTTATTGGGATTTTTCTTTTTTTTTATAAAATATATAGCAGAATACATTTTGGCCTAAATTGATGAAGAAATTAGATTTTTCGTTTTTTATTGGATATTTTTTTTTTAATCATCAATAGTCGTAATAAAAACTGCAGAGGTGATCAAAGCTCTATTTGTGGGAAAAAAAGAACATAGAATTGATTTGGGTACAGCGTCGCACGACCGTGCCATTATGAGTTAAAACAACGCAGTGCCATATCGCAAAAAAATGGCCTGGTCACGAAAAGGGGGGGAGGGGGGTAAATCTTCCGGAGCTGAAGTGGTTAAAGTGTATTTTGTCCCCCAAAAAAATTTGCACGGTGCAAATGCCGTGTGACGTACAAAATTGGAACACCCACCATTCTATTCTCTGGGGCCTCTGCTTTAACCACTTGCCATCCCGGCCATTGTAGAATGACGGCCACAAGGTGCCGGGAGGCCATCTATTGACGTCCTTGGCTCCTCCCGGCCACTGGGGTGCGCACTCAGGTGCCGATGCGCATGCCTGGTGGCCGCCATGTGCGCCGGGTACCCCGCAATTGGCAGTCACAGAGCCAAGGACGTGGTCTGTGTGTAAACACAGAGCTCCACGTCCTGCCAGGGAGAGGAGACTGATGCTGTGTCCCTTGTACATAGGGACACAGATCAGTCACCTCCCCCAGTCACCCCCCTCCCCTCCACAGTAAGAATCACTCCCAGGGAACACATTTAACCTAAGGTGACCAGATTTTTAAAATGAAATCCGGGGACATATTTTTTATTTACTAGTAATGGCAACAATCAGCGACTCTCTGCCCGTTGCCGCCGCCGCCCGCCTCACAGCCTCTCAAGTCTTAAGCCCCATACACACTATCAGTTTTCCTGCAGGTTTTTCTCTTCAGGTTTACCAAAACCATCTAATATGGAGGTCAAACCCTAAGGCCGCGTACACACGATGAGACATGTCCGCTCAAACATGTACGACGGACCGTTTCCAGCGGACATGTCTCATCATCGGACGAAAATCCCCTCGGGCTAGGGACGCGGTGACGTTGACGCCGCCACGTCACCACTCCAGGAAGTAAAATACTTCCACGCATGCGTCGAATCCATTCGACGCATGCGCAGAGATTTCTGTCCGCTGGTTAGTGTACTAACCAGCGGACATATCCGACAGACATGTCTCCGGCAGACAAATTTCAAAGCATGCTTTTAAATTTGTCCGCTGGGAAAACCTGTCCGCTAGCCCGTACACCCGATCGGAGATGTCCGTCGGACCAGTTTCAGCAGATATATTCGATCGTGTGTACGCGGCCTAAGAGTTTCAATTTGTATGAAATCGGACAGGCCCTTGCACTACATGGTTTTGGTAAACCTAAAGAGAAAAACCTGCAGGAAAACTGATAGGGCCAGATTCAGGTAGAGTTACTCTGGAGTATCAGTGATTCGCCAGCATAACTCTCACTTTGAGCCGGCGTTTCTGTTTTCTGTATTCAGAAAACAAGATACGCCGGGATTGAGTTCAGATACGAGCGGCGTAATTGTATTTCGCCGTCGTATCGGAACTGCAATTTTAAAATGGGCGCTCGGGGCGTTCCCGCTGATTTACGCCGAGAATATGTAAATCAGCGAGAGACGTCAATTCACGATCGTACGCGGGCCCGACGCAGTGACTTTCCGACGTTTCCGTAAGAGATACGCGGCATATGTTAAGTATGGCCGTCGTCATCGCGTCGAATATAAAAAGTTTAGCGTCGTTTGCATAAAACGTCCGTGAATGGGGATTGACATCATTGACGTTCACTGACAGAATTTGGAGCATGCGCACTGACAGTCGACGCATGCGCAGTACGTTCGCCGCGGGATCGCGCCTAGTTTAAATAATACACGCCCCCTACCCGCCCAATTTGAATTCCGCCGACTCATTTTCGCTACGCCGCCGCAACTTTAGGAGCAAGTGCAATGTGAATAACAGTACTTGCTCCGAAAGTTTCGGCGGAGTAACGTAAATGAGAAACATTACTCCAAAATAAAGATCCGCTCTCCTACCTGAATCTGGCCCATAGTGTGTATGGCGGCGTACATACGACCGGCAGAATCCAGCAAGAACCTCGATGGGAGACGTATTCTGCCGAGGAAACCGGTCGTGTGTACACTTTTCGCCGAGCAACCCGTCGAGGAACTCGTCGAGCCAAAAAGAGAGCAGGTTCTCTATTTCCTCGTTGTTCAATGGAAAAATTTGGCTCGACAAGCTTTTTAACTGCCGAACTAGGAGCTCGACGGGCGGAACGATGAGTTTCGCCCGACGAGTTTCTCGGTCGTGTGTACGCGGCCTATGGGGTTTTACTCTTCGGTAGACATGTGCATTTCTTTTCGTTACGAATTCGAACAAATTTTTCATTATTCGGAAATTCGGATGCACCTGAATTTCCGAATTACAAAATTAACGAATTTAAAAAAATTAGAAAAAACGCGAACGAAATTCAAATTCGAAACGAATTCAAAATTCTATTGGAATCGAATTCGAAAACAATTCTAATCGAAAACAAATTCAAATGAAAATTGAAAGCAAGTTTGAAGCAAAATCTAAAAAATATAAATGGATTTCTGAAAAAGAATACAATAAAATGGAATATAAAATAATAAAACAATAGAATGAAAATCAAAGAATAGTAAAGAACAGAATAGAATTTAATAGAATGTAATCAAATACAAATACATACAATCAAATCCGGTGGATTAATAATTTCCAATCCAGTTGAAATAATTTCAAATCCGGTTGAAATATTAACGATAGCGGATGAAATATTATTGAATTCTGTTGAAATATTATCGAATCCGGTAGAAATTTTTCGAATTCGACCGGGTATTTTCGAATTTCTATCAAAAACAAATTTAACGAATTTAACTTAACGAAATTAATTAAATAACGAATTAAAACGAAACGAAACACATTTTTTCCTTTTGCACATGTCTACTCTTCGGACCCCGGCTACTACTGCATGGGGAGCGGAGGAAGATCACTCCACCAGGGAAGGTAAGGAGATAGGCAGGTGGCTGGCCAGGATTTGAGCCAAGGCAGAAGAACATGCACCCGAAACTGAAGAAATATTCCCTCCACTCCGACCAGCATCAGAAAGGGGCACAGATAATGGGAAAAATACAACCCCCCTATGCTGGTAGGCACAGCAGAGCGGGGGTGTGTAATTCTATTTTTTTTATGTTAATTCTGCACTTATTGGGCTAGATTCACGTAGGAGAGCCCATCTTTAATTTGGCCTAACGTATCTCATTTACGTTAGGCCGCCGCAACTTTTTCAGGCAAGTGCTTTATTCACAAAGCACGTGCCTGTAAAGTTGAGGCGGCGTAGCGTAAATCACCCGGCGGAATTAAAATTTGGCGGGTAGGGGGCGTGTATCATTTAAATGAAGCATGTCCCCGCGCCGAACGAACTGCTCATGCGCCTGCCGTGATTGGTTCCAAGTGGGCGTGCTCCAAATCACGTCGCTACTTATCAATGAAAGCGACGTGAGCGTAACGGACGCCCAGCTCAATTGTGAATGGACTTACGCAAACGACGTAAATTACGTCTGTTCCGACGTCCATACTTAACATTGGCTGCGCCAGCTATAGCAGGGATAACTTTAGGCCGTGCGTAAGTCTTACGTAAATTACGTAACCAGATACGCCGGCCGGGGGCGCACGTTCGGGAATCGGCGTACAGGCTCATTTGCATATTTTAGACGGGAACGCCACCTAGCGGCCAGCCTAAAATATGAAAATAAGATTCAACGGCGTAAGAGACTTATGCCAGTTGGATCTAACGGAAATCTATGCGTAACTGATTCTATGAATCAGTCGCATAGATAGGAGGGCTCAGACGCAGAGATACGACGGCTTATCTGGAGATAAGCCGTCTTATTTCTTTCCTGAATCTGGCCCGTTGGGGCAGATTCACGTAGATCGGCGCATTATCATTCCGGCGTAGCGCACCACTTTTCCGTTAGACTTGCGCAATCTAGCCGCGTAATACCGCGATTCACGAAGCTTTTGCGCAAGAGATTGCGCAAGCGTAAGGTTTTTTCCTGAGGCGTAAGGAGGAGTAATACAAATTGGGAGGGACGTGGGCGTGTTACATTGAAATGAGCCGTGACCCCATGCAAATGAAGGGCCGGCCGACTCGCGCATGCGCGCGTGAAGGAAACCATGTCAGCTCCGTTGTGCGCATGCTCACAACTCGGGAGCGGCGCAATCAGTGAAATTGGAAATGGACTAGGGCAACTTTATGAACTACGCAGACAGCATAAATAGACAGACACAAATGCACTTCCTTTGCAAAAATACATCCCTTTGTATCCCTCCCTCTACAGCAAGGTGCTTTTGTTTGTTTGTGACGTGTCTTTGAGATATTTGGGGACTGTTTTGCAGAGTGATTTTTGTCTTTTATGGGTTTTCTTTGTTGTTATTTTGTTTAAATTATATTTTTGCTGGGCATTTTTTTTTTTTGCTCGTCATTTATTTAATTTTTTTGTTTCTGTTTGTGTATGATTTTGGAATGTGGGGGTGATATTCCTCGGGAAAAGGGGTGTCACCCTCATTTGTGGTGGAGAAGTGATCCCCAGGTCTGTGTGAATGGTGTATGAATGTACAGTGACATAGATTGGAGCCGTGGCATGGCGTTGCAGCTCACAAGTCCTGCATGGGGACTGGTGCCAATCCAATGTGATAACGATGTGGTGTGTGTGTGCTAGGGACCACAGTGGTGTGCATGCATGCATTCTCATTGTGCCATGATTAATGTGTGTGTTTAACGTGCAAAGATGCATAATGTGAGCTGCCATGAGATGGGGTCATGAGATGGGGTACCAGTGCATATGCAGAGTCACCTTGAAGGGAAAAGACAGGAGGATGTTAGTCATGCATGTGCCACTTGTGAGGTGTGCATCACGGGAGGGGATAGTCATGCCTGCCACCCATGTCACTCACCAACCAGCCAGCTGTCCCCATACATGTTCTGTTCAAAATCTGTGGGGATGGGGCTCTGATTGTATATGTAGCTGTCATGGGTGTCATGGGTAGTGTCATGTGTTGGGCTGCTGATGTCCTCCTGCAGGGTTGTGGTAATTCCAGGATGGCATGAGGGGTGAATCTGAAGATGCGAGACACCTCAGAATCACTCATGCCAAAGATGTCTATGCGTGTGTGATATATCAAGTGAAGAGTGAGGGGCTTGTATCAGATAAGAATATTGTATTAGATTAATTTAAATTGTAAATTTTATATAAGCAAATAAAAAAAAATAAAAAAACATCTCCCGTGCCCTCCTTAGTGCCATCCTCCGTGCCCTCATCCTTCTTTGTTCATCTAAAGTCAGTAGTATAGCTATGCGCGACGATGCCCCTGGCATGTTGGCATACAGATTGTTGGGCAACACGTGTGACTGCTGAACTCCTCACTAACAGTGTTGCTTTATCTGACAATTAGACTTTTTTTCAAAATTTAGACCAGCTTTTTGGTCCTCTAACTTTAGACAGAACATTTTGCTGTTGCGCACATCGCGTAGCCTGCGCAGCAACTGCGTTTTTTTGTGAATCCCCGTAACTCCCTCATTAGCATATTTGACTAGCAAATCAATGGTGTGTCTAGCGCAGTTTTGCGCGAAGGGAAGCGAATGTCTAATTCAATTACGCCGGACCAAAAAACGTAGATTTCTGGCGTATATTGTTTTGTGAATCGCGTCCAACTATACGCACGCGCACATTTAGACTTACGCACGCGCAACAGCAGTTGCGCAGGCGTAATCGCTCTGTGAATCTGGGCCATTGTCTTTGAAATTGCCCCTGCCCCCTATTAAATCCAATCTGGGGACAAAACCAGGGACAGACTTGGTCCGGGGACAGTGTGCTCAATCAGGGGACTGTCCCCTGAAACTAGGGATGTCTGGTCACCCTAATTTAACTCCTTGATCACCCCCTAGTGTTAACCCCTTCCTTGCCAGTCACATTTATACAGTAATCAGTGCATATTTATATATAGCACTGTTCGCTGTATAAATGTGAATGGTCCCAAAAATGTGTCAAAAGTGTCTGATGTGTCCGCTGCAATATTGCAGTCCTTACAAAAATCGCAGATAACCGCCATAACTAGTAAAAAAAAAAAAAATGGCATAATTTTGTCTCCTATTTTGTAAACGCTATAACTTTTGCACAAACTAATCGATAAACGCTTATTGCGATTTTTTTTTACCAAAAATATGTAGAAGAATACGTATCGACCTAAACTGAGGGAAAAAAAATGTTAAAAAAAAAATTGGGATATTTATTATAGCAAAAAGTAAAAAATATAGTATTTTTTTCAAAATTGTCGCTATTCTTTTGTTTATAGCGCAAAAAATAAAAACCGCAGAGGTGATCAAATACCACCAAAAGAAAGCTCTATTTGTGGGAAACAAAGGACGCCAGTTTTGTTTGGGAGCCACGTCGCACGACCGCGCAATTGTCATTCAAAGCCTGACGGCGCCGGAAGCTGAAATTTCGCCTGGGCAGGAAGGGGGTATATGTGCCCAGTAAGCAAGTGGTTAATATATATATATATAATGTTAGGGGAATTTTCAGTATTTTTCAGGCAAAAAATACAGATTTTTCATGTATGTGAGAAGTATCAGAAAAAAGAGCCTGTGTACCGTCATACTCCGCTCCCCATCACAGACTGCTGCGGAAGTGCTGTGGCGGCCAACTGCGCATGCGCGATGCGTTCCAATGCATTTACAACACCTGCACACCAGCGAAACCTCGTTCGGCATCCAGGCTCTTTGCTTAACATCCCCGTGGATTGGAGGATTTTAAAAAAAGAGCAGGAGGCCGAGCGAGTGGAGCGAGCCGTCCAAGCGAAGCGAGGACGCGAGGCCCACTGGCCACTTTCCCCTAAGTCCACGTCGCTCTGAATGACGGCTTCGCTGGTGTGCAGTGTCGTAAATGCATTGGAACGCATCTCAGATGTGTTTGGAACGCATCGCGCATGCGCAGTTGGCCGCCGCAGCACTTCCGGAGCAGTCTGTGATGGGGAGCCGAATATGACGCGTCACCTGCTCTTCAAGCGGTTAACAATCACTGTGAGGTAAACACTGCAGTAATAATTCACAAAAATAATAATAGTTTTTATTATTTCCCTCTTTTTACAACAGCAGAGACATCTTCACACACAAATAGTATTGCTGGGGGTTTCTGCAGCTTTTGTAACGGAAGTGACGTCACGTCGCGGCCATCTTGCTACACCCCACGCTCATATAAAAGGTTTCCTAGACAACGCCACACTTCCGGTCTGAACGTTTTATATCCCTTTCTAGGCACGGCTGCCCTTAGAACTGCCTGAGCGGCAAATGGTAGAATGCTACACAGGTTAGACGGAAAAATAAGATAAACAAACAACAAATAGAAAATATCTATCTGTTTATTGGAACGAGAAAAAATAAAAGTTGCTCACGAGTGCAAAAAAACTAAAATAATTGTGTTATTGTGCAGGCAGGCATGTGATGGGCAGCCCTCAGGTGAAGGGCCCCCGTGTTGTGACTATAGGGGAGGAGAAGGGGGAGGGGAAGTGTTGTTGCAGGTCACATTGAGGAAGGGGGCAGCCATGATCGCCCGAGTGCTCGGACCCCGCTATCAGCAGCTGGCCAAGAACTGGTGAGAGACGAACATTCGCTGCACGTGTTGTCCTGATTGTGATGTGAAGCATTATTGATCTCAGGGGGGGAGATTTACAAACACTGTGAGAGTGTGAAATCTGGTGCAGATGTGCATGGGAGCCAATCAGATCCTGACTTCAGCTTGTTCAATTAAGTTTTGAAAATAAAACCTGGAAGCTGATTGGTTCCTATGCAGAGCTCTCCAGATTTGGCATTCTCCAGTGTTAGTGAATCTGTATCTGAGAGGTTCACCCCCCCCCCCCCCCCCTGATCAGAGGATGTATTATTGTATTATATGGTGTATTGGAGATTCCTATAATGTATTTCATGTCTCTCCCCCCTCAGGGCCCCCACTCTCTTCACATGGGGGTCAGTCGGAGGCGTTGGACTGATTTGGGCCACAGACTGGAGGCTCTTCCTGGATTATGTTCCCTATGTTAACGGCAAATTCAAGAAGGACGAATGAATCGCCGGATTTTACTTTACGTGAGTAATGTGTGTGATGGGGAGGAGCTACTTGACCTCCAGAAGGTTCCCCCCCCCCCTTTTTGCTTGTGAACCACCCCCCTGTGTATATGGGGGGGGGGGGCGGCTCCTCCAGGGGAAGTTATGTACCTGTACGTGACTGACTATTCCAGGTTTGCAGTGTGCACACGTGCCCCCCAGCTCCCGCTGTTATTGGACACAGTGGGCCAGCAGACCCCCTATGACTGACAGGACCTGCCGATCTTTCACAAGGGAGGCAGAACAAGTCCTGACCACCCGTCCCCCCCCCCCACCTCTCGCTGCGCCTGTCTCTCCAGCCCCCGAGTCCTGACCACCCTCCACCCCTGCTGTGCCTGCTTCTCCAGACTCCCAACCACACCCCCCTCGCTGTGCCTGTCTCCAGCCTCAAGTCCTGACCCCCCCCCCCCCCCCTGTATCGCCTGCCTCTCCACCCCTGTGTCCTGCCCCCTCTCTGCACCTGCTGTCCACCCTCGAATCGCAACCCTCCCTGCGCCTGTCTCGCCAGCCTTGGGTCCCGAATCCCCCCCCCCCCCCCCTCGCTACGCCTGTCTCTCCAGCCTCTGGTCCTGAACCACCCCACCCCCCCCCCCCCCCCCCCGTTGCGCCTGCCCCTCCGCCCTCGTGTCCTGCGCCCCTCCCTGCGCCTGCTGTCCACCCTCGAATCGCAACCCTCCCTGCGCCTGTCTCGCCAGCCTTGGGTCCTGAATCCCCCCCCTCGCTACGCCTGTCTCTGCAGCCTCTGGTCCTGAACCAACCCACCCCCCCCCGTTGCGCCTGCCCCTCCGCCCTCGTGTCCTGCGCCCCTCCCTGCGCCTGCTGTCCACCCTCGAGTCGCAACCCTCCCTGCGCCTGTCTCGCCAGCCTTTCCAGCCTTGGGTCCTGAATCCCCCCCCCCCCCCTCGCTACGCCTGTCTCTCCAGCCTCGTGTCCTGAACCACCCCACCCCCCCCTGCGCCTGCCCCTCCGCCCGCCCCTCCCTGCGCCCCTCCACCCTCTGTCCTGCGCCCCTCGCCTGCAGCCTTAGGTCCTGAATCCCCCCCTCGCTACGCCTGTCTCTCCAGCCTCTGGTCCTGCCTGCGCCTGCCCTCCCTGCCCCCTCCCTGCCTGCCCCTCCGCCCTCGTCCTGTGCGCCTCTGCCGCCCCTCCCTGCGCCTGCCCTGTCCCTGCGCCTGCTGTCCACCCTCGAGTCGCACACTCCCTGTGCCTGTCTCTCCAGCCTTAGGTCCTGAATCCCCCCTCCCCCTCGCACCTGTCTCTCCAGCCTCTGGTCCTGAACCAACCCACCCTCCCTGCCTCTTCCAGCACCCTTGGGTCCTGAATCCCCCCCCCCCCCCCCCCTCCTCGCTAGCCTCGCCTGTCTCTCCCTGCGCCTGCCCCTCCGCCCTTGTCCTGTGCCCCTCCCTGCGCCTGCTGTCCACCCTCGAGTCGCAACACTCCCTGCGCCTGTCTCGCCAGCCTTAGGTCCTGAATCCCCCCCTCGCTACGCCTGTCTCTCCAGCCTCTGGTCCTGAACCAACCTCACCACCTGCTGTCCACCCTCCTCACCCTCCCTGCGCCTCTCCCCCCTTAGTTGAATTCCTCGCCTGCCCCTCCGCCCTTGGGTCCTGCCCTCTCCCTGCCCTCTCCCTGCGCCACTCCCTGTGCCTGTCTCTGCTGTCCATCCCCCCTCCCCCCCTCGTCTCTCCAGCCTCTGGTCGCAACACCTGCTCCACCCTGTGCAACCCTCCCTGCACCTCTCTCGCCAGCCTTAGGGTCCCCCCCCCCCCCCCCCTGACGCTGTCTCTCCAGCCTCGGGTCCTGCCCTCTCCCTGCGCCTGCCCCTCCGCCCTTGGGTCCTGCGCCCTCCCTGCGCCTGCTGTCCACCCCCCTTCCCCCCCCCTCGCCAGCCTTAGGTCCTATCCCCCCTCGCACGCCTGTCTCTCCAGCCTCTGGTCCTGAACCAACCTCACCCCCGTTGCGCCTGCCCTTCCGCCCTCGTGTCCTGCCCCCTCCCCACCTGCTGTCCACCTCACCCTCCCTGCGCCTCTCTCCCCCTTAGGTTGAATTCCTCGCCTGCCCCTCTGCCCTCCGCCCTTGGTCCTGCCCTCTCCCTCCGCCCTGCTGTCCACCCTCGAGTCACCTGCTCCCTGTGCAACCCTCCCTGCCCCTTGGGTCCGAATTCCCCCTTCCCCCCCCCTCGCTACACCTGTCTGAATCCCCCCCCCCCTGGTCCTGAACCAACCTACCCCCGTTGCGCCTGCCCCTCTGCCCTTGGGTCCTGCCCCCTCCCTGTGCCTGCCCCTCCGCCCTCGTGTCCTGTCTCTCACCTGCTTTCCACCTCGGGTCCTGCCCTCTCCCTGCGCCTGCCCCTCCGCCCTCGGGTCCTGCGCCCCTCCCTGCGCCTGCAACCCTCCCTGCCTCTCTCCAGCCTTTTCCCTCGATCCCCCCCCCCCCCCCTCGTCGTCTCTCCAACCTCGGGTCCTGCCCTCTCCCTGCGCCTGCCCCTCCGCCCTCGGTCCTGCGCCCCTCCCTGCGCCTGCTCCACCCCTGCGCCTGCGCCTGTCTCGCCAGCCTTAGGTCCTGAATCCCCCCCTCGCTATGCCTGTCTCTGCAGCCTCTGGTCCTGAACCAACCTCACCCCCTGTTGCGCCTGCCCCTCCGCCCTTGGGTCCTGCCCTCTCCCTGCGCCTGCTGTCCACCCTCGAGTCGCAACACTCCCTGTGCCTGTCTCGCCAGCCTTAGGTCCTGAATCCCCCCCCCCCCCCCTCGCTACACCTGTCTCTCCAGCCTCTGGTCCTGAACCAACCTCACCCCCGTTGCGCCTGCCCCTCCGCCCTTGGGTCCTGCCCCCTCCCTGTGCCTGCCCCTCCGCCCTCGTGTCCTGCCCCCTCCCTGCACCTGCTGTCCACCCTCGAGTCGCAACCCTCCCTGCGCCTCTCTCGCCAGCCTTAGGTCCTGAATCCCCCTGGTCCTGAACCAACCTCACCCCCCGTTGCGCCTGCCCCTCCGCCCTTGCGTACTGCCCTCTCCCTGCGCCTGCTGTCCACCCTCGAGTCGCAACCCTCCCTGCCCCTCCCCAGCCTTTTCCCTCGAATCCCCCCCCCCCCCCCTCACTACGCCTGTCTCTCCAGCCTCGGGTCCTGCCCTCTCCCTGCGCCTGCTGTCCGCCCTCGAGTCGCAACACTCCCTGCGCCTGTCTCGCCAGCCTTAGGTCCTGAATCCCCCCCTCGCTATGCCTGTCTCTCCAGCCTCGGGTCCTGCCTCCTGCCTCTCCACCCTCGTGTCCTGCCCCCCTCCCTGCTGTCCACCCTCGAGTCGCAACCCCTCCCTGCGCCTGTCTCGCCAGCCTTTCCAGCCTTGGGTCCCCCCCCCCTCGCTACGCCTGTCTCTCCAGCCTCGGGTCCTGAACCACCCCCCCATTGCCCCTGCCCCTCCGCCCTCGGGTCCTGCCTCTCTGCCCTCGGGTCTTGCACCCGCCTCTCTGCCCTCGGGTCCTGCCTCCTCCCCATTTAGAGTAAAATAAATACAGATTGGGATATTCATACAAAAATTAAAAACTCAAAGTGTATATGATACAATAAACACAAAGTGCAAGTGGACGAAACACAAATAATGACCCATTCCATTTAGAACCTCTTATTGTGTTGATCTCTGTGGATAGACTGGGATAATTTAGTGCATCTGTACCATGTGATGGTTGTGGCCAATCATAGCTTCACAATAGTATATGCTGCATGAATGGATGCCCTTCAAAAAAAGCTTGCTTGAAACAGTTCTAAGCAATAACAAAAAAAAATCCTGATTGCCTCCCCAGAGCGGTGCTGTCACTATGGTAACGCTGTACTGCTCTAGTCATAGTATTTTAAAAGGGGGGGGGAGTAAGTTTACCATTGAATTTATTAAGGATGGAGAATGACTTTTGGATATGCAAAGAGTTTGCTTGACTATACTTCTACTTGAATGGTGACCATGGTATGGAGCAGGGTTCTCCAAACTACGGCCCTCCAGCTGTTGCGGAACTACACATCCCATGAGGCATTGTAAAACTCTGATATTCACAGACATGATGGGAATTGTAGTTCCTGAACTGGAGGGCCATAGTTTGGAGACCCCTGGTATAGAGGAAAGTGATGGATTAGGTGTTTAACCACCTAAGGACCGCCTCCTTCACATTTACGTCGGCAGAATGGCATGGCTGGGCATAGGTATGTACCTGTATGTCCCCTTTAAGTGCCCAGCTGTGGGTCGCCCGCACCCCGGTCCTTCGCTCCGTGACTTGATCCACGGGACCCGCGGGACGATCGCCGCCGTAGTCCCGCGATCGGTCACCTGAAGTTCAAAAACAGGGAGAGGTGAGTGTAAACAAACCTTCCCTGTTCTTCTGTGTGGCAGTGCCACCGATCGTCTGTTCCCTGATATAGGGAATGACGATCAGTGACGTCACACGTCCAGCCCCACCCCCCTACAGTTAAACACACGTGAGGTCACACTTGACCCCTACAGCGCCCCCTAGTGGTTAACTCCTAAACTGCAATTGTAATTTTCGGTTTTTAGTGCATTTTTATAGCACTTTTCGCTGTAAAAATGACAATGGTCCCAAAAAATGTGTCAAAATTGTCCGATGTGCCTGCCAAATTGTTGCAGTCACGAAAAAAATCACTGATCGCGCCATTAGTAGTAAAAATAAAAATGTATATATTAAAGGGGAGTTCCACCCACAATTTCACTTTTTAAATATAAATACCCCTGTAATACACAAGCTTAATGTATTCTAGTAAAGTTAGTCTGTACGGCCCTGCGCAACTAGGTCTGTGCGCAGGCGCCGATCCGTTACCCGAGTTTGTTAGGTTGTTAGCCGTCCACCGCGGGGGCATTTATAATCTAGAAATGGATCTGCCATGGGAGATATTATATTTAGGGTGAATCTTAAGTGTGGGCATCATGAAGCCCAGACTGTATGACTTCCTGGATTTCAGCTTTGCATATCTCGCACATGCTCAGTGCTGCACAAGCAATGTAATAGGTTTCAGTCAGGTTTGCAAGGACTACTGGGAAACATGATGCCTATCCCAGAAACCCTTGCAAATACCCATGCGACTTAATAGCCTAGGCCAATAAGGAGGAGGAAGTAATGAAGGACTACAAAATAAATAAAAATTGTCCATTCTTAACACGGAGATTAGGGCATGCAGCACAGACAAACATAAAAAAAATGGGTGGAACTCCACTTTAATAAAAATACCATAAAACTATCCCCTATTTTGTAACGCTATAAATTTTGCGCAAACCAATCAAACACTTGTTGCGATTATTTTTTAATTTTTTTTAACAAAAATATGTAGAAGAATACGTATCGGCCTAAACTGAGAAAACGTTTTTTGTTTTGTTTTTTAATCTTTTTTGGGGGATATTTATTACAGCAAAAAGTAAAAAATATTGTTTTTTTTTTTTTTCAAAATTGTCGCTCTATTTTTGTTTATAGCGCAAAAAATAAAAACCGCAGAGGTCATCAAATACCACCAAAAGAAAGCTCTATTTGTGGGGAAAAAAGGACGTTAATTTTTGTTGGGGAGCCACGTCGCACGACCGCGCAATTGTCGGTTAAAGCGGTGCAGTGCCGAATCGCAAAACCTTTGACAGGTCCTTTACCTGCATAATGGTCCGGGTCTTGAGTGGTTAAGATGGGAAAGATTTGGGGTAAAGAGATACTTTGTATTTTATATTTATAGTGATCTGTTTTTATTTTTCAGCGTGAAGACTTTTCTGTGAATGTCCTTTGCTCTCCCGGTGTTCTGTGACCCGCTGCCGATATCTTCCTTGAAAACATGTCTTGAACAGTTTCAAATAAAGTTTTTTTTCCTTTTATTTACATCTTTGGTTGGTTTGTTACTTTCATGGGAATGTGTTTTTACATACTTGAGCTGTATGTGGCTGCACAGAAAAGAGGAGGGGGGTGGGGAGGGGAGAAATGTTCTGTGCTACAAATCCAATCCTGGGGCTTGAAGGGTATATCCAGGGAATTGGAATGGGAAAAAGCTTGCCTGGATTGGGGGGGGTGTTCACACTTCACTGCTGAAGAATATCCTAGCACAGTCATGGTGAACTTTGGAACCCCCAGATGTTTTGGAACTACATTTCCCATGATGCTCCACTACACTGCTGAGTGCATGAGCATCATGGGAAATGTAGTTCCAAAACATCTGGGGTACCAAGGTTCACCATCACTGTGCTAGAAAGACGGGTGGAAACTACTGCTGGTTGACGTTGCAGGAAGTTCTAGTGGCCCACCCAGGAGCCATGTGTTGGTAGAGCTGCCACCATAGGGGCCACTGGTTTTTGAACCCCCCCCCCTTCAAGCAGCAAAGATGCTAACAGCCCCCCAAGCAATAGTCTATTCACTCTGGCTTGGTTTTTTTTTCACGATGGGGAACAGAGGACAGTCTTTCTAGCAGAAGCAGTAGTGGGTAATGGTGAACAGTCCGGCTGAGGGCCATGGGTGAAGTCTATAGGCATTGGTTTACTGTGCACAACGATCATTACCTAGTGCAGCGTTTAGCACACCGTCTCGGATCAACTGAAGGTCATTTTGAAAAAAATGCAATATTTTTTTACTTTTTGCTATAAGGTATTAGAGGTCGACCGATATGGGTTTTTCTCTGGCCGATGCCGATATTCAGATTTTTTTTGGGCCGATATGTTAAGCCGATCCCCCCCCCTTCATCTCATAAAATCTAACAGTTAGACCCCTTTCACACTGGGGCATTTTCAGGCACTTTTGGGCTAAAAATAGCACTTGTAAAGTGCCTGCAAAACTGCTCCCCTGCAGTCTCAGTCTGAAAGCCCGAGTGCTTTCACATTGAGGCGGTGCGCTGGCAGGACATTAAAGAAAAGTCCTTCAAGCAACATCTTTGGAGCGGCTCCTCCACCACTCCTGCTCATTGAGATGAACATCTGCAAAACGCTTCTGCAGTGGCGCTACATGGGAGCATTAACCCTCTTAATCAGCCGCTAGCTGGGATATAAGCACCCCGCTAGCAGCCAAATAGCACTGCTAGAATGATGGTCCAGTGTTTAGGCAGCGGAGTTCTGTGGAAAAAATTAATAAAAGTCAGCAGCTACAAATACTGCAGCTGTTGACTTTTAATATATGGACACTTACCTGTCGTGGGTGGCCACAATGCTGGCACCTGAAGCCGATCTCTCCCTCGGGTGCTTCGGCCACCATCTTCCGTAAGAGAATCAGGAAGTGAAGCCTTGCGGCTTCACTTCCTGGTTCCCTACTGTGCATGCGCAAGACGCGCTGCGCAATCCCACTGCTCCCTGCTGTCTTCTGGGACCTGTGCGTCTCCCAGAAGAAAGCTGGGGGCGGATTAAGCACCAGATGTGGTGTAGGTCACCACAGTGATCTATGCCCGGAAGAGGGAGCAAATACCTGGGATTACGCAGGTATGTGCCCCCCTTCCCCCTAAAAAGGTACCAAATGTGACACCAGAGGGGGGGGGGGGGGGGGGGATTCGGAAAAGCGGAAGTTCCATTATTGCACTGCTAAGTAATACAGAACATTTCTTACATTTAAACACAACAAGCCTCCAATCAGTGTACTTGTAGGTGTAATTTAGATATAAAAAAAATATATTATTTATAAAATATATATATATATATCCAATACACAAAAACAGGTAATGAAAACTTTTGGACAAAAAAAAAATAGGCTAACTTTACTGTTTAGTTTTTTTTTTTTTTTTCTTTGTTAAAGCATATTTTCTCCCAAAAAAAATGCGTTTGAAAGACCGCTGCGCAAATACCGTGTAACATTAAATATTGCAGCAATCACTATTTTATTTCTTAGGGTCTCTGCTAAAAAAAAAATATATAATGTTTGGGGGTTCCAAGTGATTTTCCAGCAGAAAATACAGGTTTTTTACTTGTAAGCACCAAGTGTCAAAAAAGATTTAGCCTTTAAATGGTTAAACTGAGAGCTCTCCTTCACGGGGTTCAGTTAATTGATAAGTAGCAACATTGTATATCTTTTCTCAAAACTTGGCAGGCTGCCCAGAGTCTCCTCCACCGGAAACTTCAGGCAACTTGCATTGACTTCTATTATAGAAGCTTTAGTCGCGCTGCTGAAGTTAAAAAAAAAAAAAAATCGGCTTTCTTACAGCACAAATCGGCCGATGCCGATTAATTAAAAAACGCAAAATATCGGCCGATATATCGGCCAGCCGATATATCGGTCGACCTCTATAAGGTCTGCCCAAAAAAATATATAAAAAAAAATGTTTTCCTCAGTTTAGGCCGATACGTATTCTTCTACCAATAAGCGCATATTGATTGCTTTGCGCAAAAGTTATAGTGTGTACAAAATAGGGGATAGATTTATGGCATTTATATTAATAATTTTTTTTTTTACTAGTAATGGTGGCGATCAGTGTTGTTGTTTTTTTTAATCATGATTGTGACATTATGGCCAACACATCGGACACTTTTTTTTTTTTAAAGACATAACACTTACATGACTCGGCACACCACCTAGTCTAGCAATTCGGCCAACATGGCCGGCAGAACAAAAATACAACACACACCACCATTAGATGGCAATAATACTAAACAGAAAAACAAGAAAATTACTAAATCCCCCCCACTCAATTCCCCTCACCCTAACATTGCGGGTCCGGATGAGTAAATTGCCTCCTCCCCTGCACATATTGATTCCAGAACAAGGGTCTAGCTCAGGGGTGGCCAACCAGTGGCCCGCGACCTACTGCTCTGGAATGGTGGGTTGGCAAGCCCAGATCGCAGGTTGCCAACCCACCATACCACAGCATCAGTGTTGTGAATGAAGCTGGTGGTAGAGGAAGAAAGCGGCTGTGGAATATAGCCCCATAAGCCGATGCTTCCTCTACAGAGCTGGCTTTTGCTACAGGTGGAGTCTATGGCAAAGTTCAGCTAATCCGCAGGATAGACGCAGATGCACTACGCTGCACCCGCGGTGTGGGTAAACCGCAGCACATCAGTGTAAAAGCAGTCTTAGGCCCTTTTCACATGATCAGCCCAACCAAATGGGGCCTGTTTAGGCCTGCCTACCTCCAATACGAAAAACAGAAGGGAATTCGCCCCCTTTCATCTGGGCGGATCGGAGGGCCTATAGATTAGCCGTGACCTGTCAACTGCCCGCTCTACTCATTGTGGCCCTCGACTGGTTACCAAGTTGCTTAAGTGGCCCTCGCTCTTCGAAAGGTTGGGCACCCTGGTCTAGCTCCACCCCCATATGAAAATACCACACACATTCACTGGACCATCCCAACCACCTTATTTCCGAAATTACCTAGACCCACAGTTTGATCTGAATCATACCAGGTCCTCCACACTTTCTCAAATTTCTTTTTACAGCCTCTATCTAGACCAGTGGTGGTGAACCTTGGCACCCCAGATGTTTTGGAACTACATTTCCCATGATGCTCCACTACACTGCAGAGTGCATGAGCATCATGGGAAATGTAGTTCCAAAACATCTGGGGTGCCAAGGTTCCCCATCACTGCTCTAGACATATAAGTTGCCTTGTAGAACAGTAGTATTGTGTTTATCAACCCCTTCCAGAACGCTAACTCCGGGGGGCTCCAGATTTTCTTCCAACGGAGCAGGATAGCCTTCCTCCCATAAAATAACAAAATATTAAGTAATGTCCTATGAGCCCGTGATAGAACCACCTCCTCCACCAAACACTGATTGTCAACGGAACTGGAACCTGGAGGACCTTGGCTATACAAGAAGTGATCCCCGTCCAGTACAACTGAATTTGGGGGCAACTCCAAAAGATATGATGAGCGTCAGCTGGTGCAGAAGAGCATGGCCAACACTCCGGAGGGACAGAGGGATAAATCAAGGCCAACCTAGCAGGAGTATAGTACGCTCTCTATTAGAGGTCGACCGATATGGGTTTTTCTCTGGCCGATGCCGATATTTGGAAAAACGGGGCGGACGATGGCCGATGTATGATTCCGATATTTTAGGCCTATTTCTTTTTTTCAATATAAGAAAATCTAGGGTGGAAAGGTGGGTATTGTTTAGGGTGGAGAGGAGATTATTGTTTAGGGTGGAGTGCAGACTATTGTTTAGGGTGGAGTGCAGACTATTAGTACCGGTATAGCCCATCAGTATCCATTATAGCCCACCAATGGAGCCTATCGGTGCCACCTCAGTGCGCACCAGTTCATCGCCTGTCAGTTCCACCTAGGGGTGCAATGGATCACTGCCGATCCGTAATCCGAACGGGTCACCCCCTTCGGATCGGCACGCTATGCGATCCGAGGATCGCCACTGCGGGCATAGCATTAGGAAAGGCCACGGCTTCGGCCTAGCTCCGGAGCCGCGGCCATCTTGGTACACCCGGCGGCCCTCCTCTGTTTACACCCACAGAGGAGGAGCCCGCGCTCGAGGCGCACACACACGCTGCTAACGGGGTCACTGCAAGTACTACGGGGGTGCCTGTACAACGGGGGGGGGGGGGTCACTGTGCCTGTACTACGGGGGGGGGGGGGTCACTGTGCCTGTACTACGGGGGGGGGTCACTGTGCCTGTACTACGGGGGGGGTCACTGTGTGCCTGTACTAGGGGGGGGGGGTTCACTGTCTGCCTGTACTAGGGGGGGGTTCACTGTCTGCCTGTACTACGGGGGGAGAGATGTGGATATTACAGTGGGGGAGTTTTTTTTTTTGCTGATCCGGAAATGATCCGATCCGTGACTCCCGATCCGTGAGTTTTTTGATCCGTTGCACCCCTAGTGCCATCTCATTGCCCCCAAACAGTACAGCTCATCATTGTCATTCACTGCCAGTCTGCCACCTCATCAGTGCCCACCAGCGAGCGCTCCCAGCTCCGTTCCGTCCCCTCCCCTCGCCTCTGCCTACAAACCCCAGAATGCAGCGCAGCAAATAACAGCCAATCGGCGGCCGCCATCTTCCTCCACTGGGGGAAAGCAATAAGTCAGACAGCGGCTGCGATAACAGCCGTTTAGAATGGATTTCCAGCCAGCACATCTCCACCTTTGATCCCTCACTCACAATCGGCCTTTTTGTGCATAAAAATCGGCCGATGCCGATTTCTTTAAAAACGTGATATATCGGCTGACCTCTACACTCTATGTAGGAATTTAAACTGGATCAGTCTGTCTCTAGCTGCCACTAGATGTTGAAATGGGCAATCCCACACATCATCCCAATCCTCCCCCTGTATTCCCAGTGCCTCAGCCTCCCAGCGTACATTTGAGCATTGCCTTGGGGCTAATATTAAACAGCGCTTTATATGTCACTGACAAGGTTTTGGGCACCTCCTCCGTCATAAGGAGATCCTCCAACGCAGAGGGAAAGGATTCCACACTCCCAGTCTTAAAGCGGGTTTGGAAAGCATGTCTCAATTGGAGATACCTGAAGTATTGAGAATTTGGAAGGTCATGCTTAGTCTTGAGTTGGTCAAATATGTCAACAGTACTCTGTCCCGTGTAATGTCTTTGAGCAGTTTAACACCCCTACCCACCCACCCCATGGGATCTTCAAATGCATAAAACTGGTGTAGTTTCGGTTGATCCAAAGGGGGGCTGAAGGAGAGTACCCCAAGTAGCTTGGACAAGCCAGCTTCACTGCCTCTTCCCACACTTTAACCGTGGCCACCATTGATTCAGTAAGAGGGAGATCCTGCTTAGTACCCCTGTGAATGGCCAACCGAAGGGATTCGTACGACCCCCAGGTGAGCCGCCTCCAGAGGCCAAGTACCCAGCATCAGAGACCAGCCATATATGCACGAAGACCAACTGACCCGCCAGATAATATTTACGCCAGTCTGGTACCTCTACGCCACCCCATGGTTCCTGTAGGACTGCCAGGCTTATTCTAGGCTGTTTAGGAGCCCAAAGAAAAGTGCTAGGGAGTCCATCCAATTTCCTAAAAAATGACTTAGGAATCCACACTGGAGCATTCCTTAGAAAATACAAAATTACTGGCAGAATTTTCATTTTTAAAAGGTTGACTCTACAAAGAGTTTCTGCCAAACCAGCGTTTTGTGCTTAAAAAGGTTCAAAAGGGGCATCAGGTTACGTTACGTCTGCTGTGACCTTGATCCCAAGGTAAGTGATCTGAGACACCCATGGAAGACTTACCCCAGTCAGGGGCGGACTGACAACTCATGGGGCCCCGGGGCAACAGAAGATTATGGGGCCCCCAGGCTTACAGATGGCCACTAAGCCAGGAGGCAGTACAGAGGCGGGGCAGCTAAAATCTCAGGATTTTCACATCAAAAGCATGTAGGTTTTGGACATATCAGGGACAGGTGTAAAAAAAACACAGATTTTTACATACTATCCCTGGTTTTAATGAGCCTGGCAACCCTGATGGGGCCCACTAGTGGCATGGGGCCCTCGGGCAATGCTCGAGTTCCTCAATGGTCAGTCCGCCCCTGATCCCAGTTAACTTTAAGTCCAGAATATGTAGTAAACGTATTCATGATACCCAACACAGCCTCCAACTACTCCCCTGGGTCCTGCAAAAACAATAAGAGGTTGTCAGCATAGAGAGCCAACCCCTCATATCGGACACTTTTGACGCCATTTTGGGACCATTGTCATTTTTACAGGGATCTGTGCTATAAAAATGCACTGATTACTGTAAAAATTACACTGGCAGTGAATGGGGTTAACCAGTAGGGGGTCGCTGAAGGGGTTAAGTGCGACCTAGGGAGTGATTATAACTGTTAGGGGGCGTGGTTTGGTGTGACACGTCACTAATCACTGTTTCCGATGACAGGTAACAGACGATCAGTGACAGTGTCATTAGTAAGAACGGGGAGATGTTTGTTTACACTTGCCTCTCCGCGTTCTTCAGCTCTGTGACCAGATTGCGGGACACCGGAGGCGTTCGGGTCCGCAGGTCCCGCGAGCACGGTCACGGAGCTCCTGACTGGGTCCCATCTTAAAGGGGACGTCCCTGTATGCCCTTATGCCCAGCCGTGCCATTCTGTCGACGTATATCGTCGTGCAACGGTCGTCAAGTGGTTAAAGCGCACGATCCTGCCGAGCTCGCGCGCAGAAGCGAACGCATACGTGAGCAGCGCCTGCATATGAAAATGGTGTTTAAACCACACATGTGAGGTATTGCCGCGATCCTTAGAGCGAGAGCAATAATTCTAGCCCTAGTCCTCCTCTGTAACTCAAAACATGCAACCTGTAGAATTAAAACGTCGCCTATGAAGATTTTTAAGGGTAAAAGTCGCCATTTCACGAGCGGGCGCAATTTTGAAGCGTGACATGTTGGATATTAATTTACTCGGCGCAGCGTTATCTTTCACAATATAAAAAATAGAATTGGGCCAACTTTACTGTTGTCTTATTATGTGTATTTTTTTTTTTTTTCAAAAAAAGGTGCGCTTGTAAGACCGCTGCGCAAAAAGTGACAAAAAGTATTGCAACGACCGCCATTTTATTCTCTAGGGTGTTAGAACCCCCAAACATTATATATATATATATATATATATATATATATATATATATTTTTTTTTTTTTCTAAGTAATATCCTAGCAAAAAAAAGTTTTTTTAACTTGTAAACACCAAATCTCAGAAAGAGGTTCGGTCCTTAATTGGTTAAACTCTCTGTGATATTTTCCTTCACTTTCAAATCTCATTGATAACTTTAAAAAAAAAAAACTCTTTGTCTTCATTGTGTGTTTTTTTTTTTTTTTTCGTTGTCCCGTAATTCCCGCGACTTTTAATATCGTTCCATTTCTCTGCAGGGTCTGCCTCGTCCTATATATCTTGATCCAATCTTCCCACACATAGCACAGTTTAGCGGCCGTGTCAGAGATAATATTCATGTGATATATAACGTCGGACAGGAGCGGAATATTATAATCCGCCGGGATTGTGATGATAATGGGTTAGAATGTGGATCTTCTGGAGGTCACCTGACCCTTCGAAAATGTGGGGGGGGGGGGGAGGGGAATTTTCAATGTCCTTCTCAGCTCTGGGGTCACATTATGTTCTCTTGGGGTGGCATGTTAAGAATATTTATATATACAGTGTGTATAATAATATATATTTCGGATTTAAAATGCCAACGGCAAAGAAAAGAACGTCTGTTTGGCCACCAGACATTTCTTATTTCCTGGCGTGACATTTTCATAGCGGATCCTTCGCGCTGTGTAAAGGCAGATGGGCCCTGACAAGGTCTGTAAAACGCGTCCCCGAATGGTACATTAAATTTATGCAGGAAAAGCTTTGCCTGGATGAAGGCGCCTTATGACACAAAAGACAAAAAAAGAAATAAAAAAAAAAACGAATTTATTTTCAGTAGCAATTAATTGTGTTTAAAACAATTCTGTTAAAACGTTAAATAGTATCAAAAATTATGTGAGCAGACTGCAGTTCCTCTTCTTTAAAGCGGAGCTCCGCCGATTTTATATAAAAAAAAAAATGTAACCGCTTAAGGTCTGTACAAATATAGGAGGTCTGGATGGAGATCTTGATGGATAGAGGTCTTTACAAATAGAGGAGGTCTGGATGGATGAAGGTCTTGATTGATAGAGGTCTGTACAAATAGAGGAGGTCTGGATGGAGGTCTTGATGGACGGAGGTCTGTAGAAATAGAGGGAGGTCTGTAGAAATGGAGGCAATATGGATGGAAATCTGTATAAATGGAAGAGGTCTGGATGGAGATCTGTACAAATGAAGGAGGTCTGGATGGATGGAGGTCTGGATGGGGTTCTTGATGGATAGAGGTCTGTACAAATAAAGGAGGTCTTGATGGACGGAGGTCTGTATAAATGGAGGCGATATGGATGGAGATCTGTATAAATGGAAGAGGTCTGGATGGAGATCTGTACAAATGAAGGAGGTCTGGATGGAGATCTGGATGGATGGGGTCTTGGATGGATAGGGTCTGGATGGGGTTCTTGATGGATAGAGGTCTGTACAAATAAAGGAGGTCTTGATGGATGGAGGTCTGTATAAATGGAGGCGATATGGATGGAGATCTGTATAAATGGAAGAGGTCTGGATGGAGATATGTACAAATGAAGGAGGTCTGGATGGAGATATGGATGGGGGTCTTGATGGATAGAGGTCTGTACAAATAGAGGAGGTTTGTACAAATAAATGAGGTCTTGATGGATGGAGGTCTATATAAATGGAGGCGATATGGATGGAGATCTGTATAAATGGAGGTCTGAATGGAAGGAGGTCTGAATGGAAGGAGGTCTGGATGGATGGAGGTCTAGATGGATGGAGAAGGTCTGAATGGATGGAGGTCTGGATGGATGGAGGAGGTCTTGATGGATGGAGGAAGTCTGGATGGATGGAGGAAGTCTGGATGGATAGAGGAAGTCTGGATGGATGGATGAGGTCTGGATGGATGGAGGAGGTCTGGATGGAGGGATTGAGGAGCTCTGGATGGATGGAGGAGCTCTGGGTGGATGGAGGAGCTCTGGATGGAGGAGGTCTGGGTGGATGGATGGAGGAGCTCTGGATGGATGGATGGAGGAGGTCTGGATGGATGGATGGAGGTCTGGATGGATGGATGGATGGAGGAGGTCTGGGTGGATGGATGGATGGAGGTCTGGATGGATGGATGGAGGAGCTCTGGATGGATGGAGGAGCTCTGGATGGATAAAGGACGTCTGGATGGGCTTTAAGTTTTGCTGTTCTCTCTCTCTATTAAATAAAGTAGAGCAAGTTCCTCATTTTCCATTTGTGTGACATTTTTGCCCGTGACCCCGGCGCTCCCACATTTGGGTTGTCACTCTTGTAGATGCTAATTGATTTCCTTAGCCGTAGGCAGACCGATCTCCGGCTGGTTAGAGGAAATGTGAATGGAATAGCCGGCGGGAGATCTTCTCAGTGACCCGAATCTGCCTTTAAACACAGAGGAAGGAATTTATTCCGGAGTCCCGCTAATTACAATGAACAGCCCGGGGATTTCACCGACTTCGCAGGGAAATGTGGGCAGGGCCTCACCATTCACATTCTTTTTATATTTGATCTCCGGCCTTTCCTTCAGTCTTGCACAGTTGTGTGTATATATATATATATATATATATATATATTTATTTATTTATTTTTTTAGATACATTGAATTGAGGAGACAGATTTGGAGTGCAAGCCTTGAAATATTCCCAAAAAATTCTGAGTCTTTGGGTTGCGCGCCCCGCGGGCTAAATCATTTCCATACGCGGCGGGCAGGCGACTTTCACAGCCGCTTCTGCAATACGCAGTGAATATGATATGGAATGGATGTGAATTCCATGCGATCGTTTCTCTCATACAGGTGAAGGATTTCCATTTGCACAGAATGACGATCTGAGCCATTAATGTCGTCTTTATCCGCCTCTAATAATGTCGGAGGGAATCTGTCTTCATACCGGAATCTTCTCTCCTCTCCGCACATTAATGTACATAAAGACGGCGGCACACACATATATATATAATATAATATAATATATGAATATCGTCCCCTGCGGGGAGACGTCGCCTCCCAAATGGTCTCCTGAGTGTTTTACAATGGAGACGCTAAGTGGCTGTAATGCGGCTCCTCCATCAACGCCAACGCTCCGACCTCCGCTCAATGCCCCCCCCCCCCATTCCTTCTTCCTTCATGGAGACCCAGGAAAACCGCAGGGAAAATATTCTCATGGAGATCCTTTTAGTTTCTGTTTTGGGGTCCCGTGATTCTTGCAGCACCAGGACTCTGATGGGGAGCCTGATGTTAGGAGGGCTCTGATGGGAAATCTAATGTAGGGGGGGGGGGGGGCCCTATGTAATGCGGAGTCTGATGGGCAACCTGATGTAAAGGGGAGCTCTGATGGGGACCTTGATATAAGGAGAGACTCTGTTGAAGATCCTGATAAAAGGGAGGACTCTGATGAAGATCCGATGTAAAGGGGGCTCTGATGGGGACTCCAATGTAAGGTGGGACCCTGATGTGATGAGGACTTTGATGGAGAACCTGATGTAAAGGGGAGGTCTGATAGGGACCTTGATGTAAGAAGCGACTCTGATGAAGATCCCGATAAAAGGGAGGACTCTGACGGGGAGCCTGATGTTAGGAGGGCTCTGATGGGAACTCTAATGTAGGGGGGGCCCCCTATGTAATGCGGAGTCTGATGGGCAACCTGATGTAAAGAGGGGCTCTGATGGGGACCTTGATGTAAGGAGAGACTCCGATAAAGATACTGATAAATGGGAGGACTCTGATGGGGAGCCTTATGTAAGGAAGGACTCTGATGGGGAGCCTGATGTAAGGGGGGCTCTGATGGGGGCTCTAATGTAGGGGGGACCCTTTTGTAATGAGGCGTCTGATGGGCAACCTGATGTAAAGGGGAGCTCTGATGGGGACCTTGATATAAGGAGAGACTCTGTTGAAGATCCTGATAAAAGGGAGGACTCTGATGAAGATCCGATGTAAGGGGGGCTCTGATGGGGACTCCAATGTCATGTGGGACCCTGATGTGATGAGGACTTTGATGGGGAACTTAATGTATAGGGGAGCTCTAATGGGGACCTTGATGTAAGAAGAGACTCTGATGAAGATCCTGATGTAAGGAAGGAATCTGATGGGGAGCCTGATGTAAGGGGGGGGCTCTGATGGGGACTCTAATGTAAGGGGGCCCTGATGTAATGAGGACTCTGATGGGGACCCTGATGCAAGGAGAGACTCTGATGGGGAGCCTGATGTAAGGGACGACTCTAATGGGGACTCTAATATAAGGGGTACCCTGATGTAATGAGGACTCTGATGAGGACCCTGAAGTAAGGAAGTACTCTTATGTGGAGTCTGATGTAAGGAAGTACTCTTATGTGGAGTCTGATGTAAAGGGGGGCTCTGGTGGGGACCTTAATGTACGGAGAGACTCTGATGAAGATCCTGATAAAAAGGAGGGCCCTGATAAGGATCCTGATGTAAGGAAGGACTCCGATGGAGAGCCTGATGTAAGGGGGGCTCTGGTGGAGACTCTAATGTAAAGGGGGACTCTTATGTAATGAGCACTCTGATGGGGAGCCTGATGTAAGGGAGTACTCCTGATGGGGAGTCAGATGTAATGAGGACTCTGATGGGGACCCTGAAGTAAGGAAGTACTCGTATGTGGAGTCTGATGTAAAGGGGGGCTCTGGTGGAGACTCTAATGTAAGGGGGGACCCTGATGTGATGGGGAGGGGAACCTGATGTAAAGGGGGGCTCTGATGGGCACCTTAATGTACGGAGAGACTCTGATGAAGATCTTGATAAAAAGGAGGGCCCTGATAAGGATCCTGATGTAAGGAAGGACTCCGATGGAGAGCCTGATGTAAGGGGGGCTCTGGTGGAGACTCTAATCTAAAGGGGAACTCTTATGTAATGAGGACTCTGATGGGGACCCTGATGTAAGGAGAGACTCTGATGAAGATCCTGATGTAAGGGGGACTCTGATGGGGACCCTGATGGGGACCCTGATGTAAGGAGAGACTCTGATGAAGATCCTGATGTAAGGGGGACTCTGATGGGGACCCTGATGTAAGGAGAGACTCTGATGAAGATCCTGATGTAAGGGGGACTCTGATGGGGACCCTGATGGGGACCCTGATGTAAGGAGAGACTCTGATGAAGATCCTGATGTAAGGGGGACTCTGATGGGGACCCTGATGTAAGGAGAGACTCTGATGAAGATCCTGATATAAGGGGGACTCTGATGGGGACCCTGATGTAAGGAGAGACTCTGATGTAAGAAGGACCTCTGATGTAAGGAGAGACTCTGATGTAAGAAGGACTCTGATGTAAGGAGAGACTCTGTCGTAAGAAGGACTCTGATGGGGAGCCTGATGTAAGGGGGTCTCTAATGGGGACTTTAATGAAAGGGGGGACCCTGATGTAAGGGAGTACTCCTGATGGGGAGTCTGATGTAATGAGGACTCTGATGGGGAACCTCATGTAAAGGGGGGGCTCTGATGGAGACTCTAATATGGGGGGGGGGGGGGGGCGCTCATCCTGTGAATATTTGTAAATTTGGATTTCCTGCCTGGACCGGAGTTGTCCTTTCAGAAGGAATATTATTGTGTGTATGGGGGGGGGGGAGGTGCGGCGTGGAGTGAGAGACCACGGGGCCCGGCGTTCCGTTGTTTGGCCCCCCGGGGGAAAACTTCCTGCAGGAAAATGTCAATCAAATCCCAGCGATTGGCCCGTCGGCTGCGGCCGGCCCAGCGCTGTCAGTGTGACGGACAGACGCCGGACAGGGAGCCGGACCCGAGGCGGAATTAATTTTTTATTCCTGTAACCTATTTCTGCCATCCTGACTTTTCATAGTGAGATTCCGATCTGCCGATCTCCCGCAGGACAGCCAGGCACCTGAGCGACGCGGCGAGTCATTGTACTCCAAGGCAGGCCGAGCATCAGATATGTTTTCATGTCAGGTGTGCGCAATGCTGAGCGATGTCCGGGTGTCCGGGTCGTCATTCCCCCTCACCAAGGTCACGGTACTCCGCCTGGCAAGGCCTTTATCTGCTTTCCTCCCCAGAAGAACAAAGCCAACGTTGTTCAGGCATCATTCAGGGTCACCATCTACTTTCTGGACTCAGATTCCAGCTCAGAGATGACTCGGTTATGTCGATCCCAGTGCCTGTGCAGTGTTTACAAATGTCTGACACAGATCGGCCCCCTGCTGCAGCCTCTCAGATTGTGACTGGATACATAGATACAATGTTGCAGTCTGATCACTGAGGGGGGGGGGGGGGAGACTGAGGAAATGCTCCCTCCTGCCTGCTACAAAGATACAACATTGCAGTCTTATCACTGGGGGGGAGAGGATGATGAAAGGGAGGACTGTGATGGGGATCCTGATTTTAGGAGGACTTCCATGGGTACCCTTATGTAAGGAGGGTGGGGGCTCCAAAGGACTCTGAAGGGGATCCTGATGTTAGATGGCTTTGGTGGGGACTCTGGTGATCCTAATGTAAGGAGGACTCTTATGGAAACCCTGATGTAAGAGGGACTCTGATTGGGAACCTGATGTAAGAGGGACTCTGATGAGAACCCCGATGTAAGAGGGAGTCTGATAGGGACCCTGATGTAAGGGAGCATTCTGATGGGGAGCCTGGGATTCTAATGTAAGGAGGGACTCTCTGATGGGAAGGCTGAGATAAGTGTGTGTGTGGGGGGGGGGGGACTCTGATTGGGACCACCTTGATGTAAAGGGGGCTCTCATGGGGAGCCTGGGGTAAGAAGGACCCTGATTCAGAACCTGATGTAAAAGGGACTCTGATGGGGAGTCTGATATAAGGGGGGTGGTGGGGGAGACTCTGATGTGGACCCCGATGCAAGAGGGGCTCTGATGGGGACCCTGATGTAAGAGGGACTCTAATAAGGACCCTGATTTCAAGAGGGACTGTGATGGGGACCCTGATGTAAGAGAGACTCTGATAGGGACCCTGATGTAAGAGGGACTCTGATAGGAACCCTGATGTATGGGGGACTCTGGTGAGGACACCGATGTAAGAGGGGCTCTGATAGGGACTCTGAAGGGGACCCTGATGTAAAAAGGGCCCTGATGGGGACCCTGTTGTAAGAGGGGCTCTGATGGGGAGTCTGATGGAAGAGGGACTCTGATGGAGAGTCTGATATAAGGGGGGTGGTGGGGGAGACTCTGATGGGTACCCTGATGTAAGAGGGACTCTGATGGGGAGTCTGATATAAGGGGGGTGGTGGGGGAGACTCTGATGGGTACCCTGATGTAAGAGGGACTCTGATAGGAACCCTGATGTAAGAGGGACTCTAGTGAGGACACCGATGTAAGAGGGACTCTGATAGGAACTCTGAAGGGGACCCTGATGTAAAAGGGGTCCTGATGTAGACCCTGATGTAAGAGGGACTCTGATGGAGAGTCTGATATCAGGGGGGTAGTGGGGGAGACTCTGATGGATACCCTGATGTAAGAGGGACTCTGATAGGGACCCTGATGTAAGTGGGACTCTGATGTGTACCCTGATGTAAGAGGGGCTCTGATGAGGACCCCGATGTAAGAGGGACTCTGATGGGGACCCCGATGTAAGAGGACCTCTGATGGGGACCCTGATGTAAAAGGGACTCTGATGGGGATCCTGATGTATGGAGGACACTGATGGGGAGTCTGATGTAAGGGGCATGGTGGGGAAACTCTGATAGGGAACCTGATGTAAGAGGGGCTCTGATGGGGAGTCTGATATAAGGGGGGGTTGTGGCGGAGACTCTGATAGGGAATATAATGTAAGGGGGCACCCTCTGATGGGGAGTCTGATATAAGGGCGGGGAAGGGACTCTGATGGGAACCTTGATGTAAAGGGGGACTCTGATGGGTACTCCGATTGTAAAGGAGGACCCTCTGATGGGGAGTCTGATATAAGAGGGGGGGCGCATCTCTGATGGGGATCTTGATGTAAAGGGGGCTCTGTGCCGATCACAGGAAATAATCATATTGGACACATTACTGTGATTATGTGTGATATGAATTTCCTTTTCTGTGAAATGTGGGGGGGGGGGGGATTTGAGACTCTTAGCCCTGGGAACATACAATGAAACAGATTTCCTTCCTCCATCCCCCACATTCTTCAGGCTCCTCGTGTCTCTTCCGCATTATATTGCCCCCCCCCCCCCATCACACTGGTAGAGTCCTATATCTTCCCATATTAAACAGCGATCAGCCTGACAGATCCGGGGCCCCGCACACAAAGAGGTAATTAGCCGGAGATCACCTGTAATGGGCCGGCTGGGTCTACAGGAGGCGCCGGATCTCCATTCATCATATGCAGGTGAGAAGACTAGGATCATTTACCATGCTTGGAGTATGGAGATCTTCATCTGTGATCACTGCCGAGGGAGGGCTTCATTCAACCTATCTTGAAGAAAGCCACCCTGGATCCTAAGGATCCACTTAACTGGCGCCCCATAACAGGCCTAAATGTTCTCTCCAAGGTAATGGAGAAAGCTGTGGTACAGCAGCTGCAACAGCATCTAGATACCCACAACTTACTCGACCCATTTCAATCAGGATTCCGTCCCGGACACGGGACAGAATCAGCATTGCTTAAGATATGGGACGACGTTCTTGAGGCCGCAGACAAAGGAGAATCTTCTCTTCTGGTTCTGCTGGACCTAAGAGCAGCCTTTGATACAGTAGATCACAAGCTGTTATTGACTCGGCTGGCTAAAATAGCCAAAGTCGCAGAAAGCGATCTATCCTGGTTCTCCTCTTTTTTGGAAAACCGATCGCAAATAGTGAAGCTAGGACCCTTCACTTCTGAACAACGCACATTATCGTGCGGGGTCCCTCAAGGATCTCCCCTGTCACTGATGTTATTCAACATCTATGTGCGTCCTCTTTTCGAAATCATCAGCAGCCAAAAACTGCTATATCACTCATATGCAGACGACACGCAACTGTACTTCCGCATTTGCAATAAAAAGGATCACCACCTCAACCTAGAGACATGCCTCTCTTTGATAGAGGACTGGATGACAAAGAGTTATCTCAAACTCAACAGAGCGAAAACAGAACTTCTTCTGTTTCACGCCAAGTGTAGGAATCAATCAACAACAACCTGGATCCCCCCGCCCATTCTGGGCAAAATCATCACCCCTAGCGCCAAAGTCAAAAGTCTTGGGGTCATCTTTGACTCCGACATGACAATGAACGCACAAATAGGGTCAGTTGTCAGCGGATCTCACCATCTGCTGCGCCTACTACGCAGACTCACGCCTTTTATTCCCAAGAAAGACATATCGGTCGTGGTGGGAGCGATTGTAAACTCCAGACTGGACTATGCAAATGCCCTTTACCTCGGACTCCCCAAGTACCAAATCACTCATCTTCAAGTCGTTCAAAATACGGCCGCCAGACTTGTGACTGGGAAAAAACCCTGGGAATCAATCTCACCTTCACTGAGATCCCTTCACTGGTTACCAGTTAAAGACAGAATCACCTTTAAAGCTCTCTGTCTAACGCATAGATGTATCCATGGGAATGCTCTCCATTATCTATGCGAAAAATTAAAAGTTCACAATCCCAATCGTATTCTACGATCCACCAATCAAAATCGGCTTCAGATACCGAAAGCCAGATACAAGTCCAAAGGAGACAGGAGATTCGCTGTCCAAGGTCCCAGACTATGGAACGCCTTACCAGCCAGCATTCGGCTGGAGGAGAACTACTTAGTCTTCAGGAGAAAGGTTAAGACTCATCTCTTTTGATCTCAAAGGAGACAGGAACAACAAGCGCCCAGAGGCGATTTACTTCGCATGTGCTGCGCTATATAAGTTATTCATTCATTCATTCACTGCCATCCCAACAATCAGAACATCCGCACATATATATATATATATATATACACAGAATGTGTCCCTTTAATATCCGAGTCCACAGAGTTCCCCTTTTACATCTGAATCCGCAGAGTTCCCTTTCACTGTAAGGGGGGACTCTGCAGACTCTGATGTAAGGAGAACTCTGAGGACTCTAACATAAGGGATTCTTTGATGTACAGAGGGCACTCTGATGTAAGGGGGAACACTGTGGACTCTGATGTAAAGGGGAGCTCTGATGTAAGGGGTGCTCGGAGAAACCAGATTTGCTTAATGAAAGGGAAAAGGTGGGATAAGTAAAAAAGAGAGAGAAAAAAAACGAGTGAGAAGAGGGGGGGGGGGGGGGGGGAAGAGAGGTAGAGAAAAGAAATGGAGAGAAAAAAACGGAGAGAGAGATTGAGGCGGAAGAGGAAAGAGGGAGAATAGAAAGAGAAGGGGGAGATAAAAAAGAGAGTGAGAGAGAGACGGATGGGGAAAATGATAGATAAGGAAGAGAGAAGGAGGAAGGGGAGAGAGGAAGAATAGAAAGATATAGGGAGACAAAGGAGGAGAACAAATGCAGAGAGAGAGAGAGAGAGAGACAGAGAGAGAGACAGAGAGAGAGAGAGAGAGAGATAGAGAGAGAGAGAAGAAATTAGATAAAGAGGAGGAGAAGAAAAGAGAGTGGGAAATGAGGAGAAATATGAGAGAGGGATAGAGAAAAACATGGGAGGAAAAAAGGGAGAGGAGAAAGTGGAGCAAGAGAGCAAGAGGGGAGGAAGAAAAAAAAGAGGGATGGAAGAGGAGACGAGATGATGAGATAAACATGAGAGGGAGAGCGAGAGAGAATAACAAGAAATGAGAGAGAGAGAGAGAGAAGGAGGAAAGAGAGAGAGCAAAGAAAGAAGGAGATCTAGAAGGAGAGAGAAAGATAAAAAAAAAAAGAGAAAGTGAAAGCGAGGTGGAGGGGGAGAGAGAGTGATTGGGAGAAAAATTAGAAAGTGAAAAGAGGGAAGAAGCAAAAAAGAGAGAAAATGAGAGTGAGAGGAGTGGAAGAGGAAAAGAGATGGGGCGGAGGAAAACATAGGTAGAGAATGAGAAAATAAATAGAGAAAGAAGGAGAAAAAGAGACATGGAGAAAAGCAAAAAAGTGAGAATGACAAATGGGAGAGAGAAGGGGGAGGAAGAGGAGAGATAAAGAAAGAGGAGAGAGGGAGAGAATAGAAACAAAAGGGGGGAGAGAGAGAGAAAGTTAAAGAAAGATAGAGAGGAGAAATGAGAGAGGGAGAGAAGAGAGACAAATGGGGAGAAAATGAGAGAGGGAGAGAAGAGAGACAGACGGGGAAAAATGAAAGAGGGAGAGAAGAGAGACAGATGAGGAGAAAATGAGAGAGGTAGAGAAAAGAGACAGACGGGGAGAAATTAAGAGAGAGGGAGAGAAGAGAGACAGACGGGGAGAAAATGAGAGAGGCAGAGAAGAGAGACAGACGGGGAAAAAATGAAAGAGGGAGAGAAGAGAGACAGATGGGGCGAAAATGAGAGAGGGAGAGAAGAGAGACAGATGAGGAGAAAATGAGAGAGGTAGAGAAAAGAGACAGACGGGGAGAAATTAAGAGAGAGGGAGAGAAGAGAGACAGACGGGGAGAAAATGAGAGAGGGAGAGAAGAGAGACAGATGGGGAGAAGTAGAAAAGGGAGAGTAAAAAGAGAGAGAGAGAGAGAGAGGCAATGAGATGAAGAGGAGGTTAAAAAAAAGAGAGAGAGAAAATAGAGGGAGGGGTGGAGGAGGAGAAAAGGGAAAGAAGAAAAGAGAGAGGGAATGGAGGATACATGATAGAAAGAGAAGACAGGCAAGAAAGAAAAAGAAAGAGGGGAGAAGGAAAAAGGAGAGAGTAAAGAGTGGAAAAGAAAAGAGAGAAAGAAAGACAACATGTGACATTCTAATCTATACTTGGATTGTATATCAGGAAGGGATCGGAAGGGTTAAGCTCTATTTTCTGCCATATCCCGCCCCCTATTAGATGCAATCAGTGAGCGGAGGGGGGGGGGGGGGGAATTGTTGTGATCAGATAGGTGACCTTTGGATAAAACACGCTGACCTTTATGTAACTGTTTGCTGTATTTTCTCAGAATCCCGGAACATTGATAACTGTCATATTTCCTCTTATTCTTCTTCTTCCAGGAACGGCCGTGACCAATTTTATAATAAGGAAGGAGCAATGTGCAGTAGCAGCCAATTATAAGTCAGCTTTCACAGACAATGATCCGCATTCTTTGTATATCATTACTGCTCTTCCACCGCCTTGCAGTGTAAGGCCGCGTACACGCGAGGAGATATGTCCGCTGAAAACGGTCCGATGGACCGTTTCAGCAGACATCTCCGCTCGTGTGTATGGGCTAGCGGACAGATTTCTCCACCTGACAGATTTCAAAGCAAGCTTTGAAATCTATCCGGTGGGAATCTGTCCGCCCGACATGTCTGCTGGTTAGTACACTTACCAGCAGACATGTCGGCCCCCACCGCCGCCGCGCCGCTGCCGAATTAATTCGGCGCATGCGCGGAAGTGTTTTACTTCCTGGTGCGGTGACGTGGCGGTGACGCGGCGGCGTCAACGTCACCGCCGCGTCACCGCGCCGTCCGGCGGCGGGGAATTTGATCCGATGGTGTGTACACGCCATCGGATCAAACTCCCGATCGGACATATCCGATGGAAATGGTCCGCGGACCGTTTTCATCGGATATGTCCGATCGTGTGTATGGGGCCTAACACAATCCAAGAAGAAAAAAGTTATATTGCAGCTTACTGGTCCTTGGATGAGATGTCTGCATTAGTTTTATCATTTTCAGGTTCGATTTCCCTTTATTTTTATCTGGTGATCCTGCCAGTGCCACACTTCCTGTCCGAGGGTGACAACTCATTTTCTGCTTTTGTTGTCCGCACTACATTGGTGTGAACTAGGGCTGGTGGAATCCATGTGAAATGCTGCCCATGCTTTTGTGATGCAGAAAAAAATGCACTGGACTGCATCCAACCCTAAGGTAAAAAAAAAAAAGTCCAGCTCCCCCCGCTAGGGTCACCACGTGTCCCGGATTGCCCGGGACGTTCCCGCATTTTGCAGGTCTGTCCCGGGCACCTTCACACTGGGACAATACAGTGTCACGGAATAAAACTGACACAGCCCCCCCCCCCCCCGGGCCAATCTGCTGCCCCCAAAAAAGGCCGCCACATCACCGCTTTACTCACTGACAGTACTTGTCCTGGCCGGGAATGCCGGGGGGAGCACAATCCCCGCCCCCTGCTTGTGATTGGAGAAATTATAAATCCCGCCTCTTGTGTCCAATCACTGTGCTGATTTATGGGAAGGGGGGGTGTCCCTGAATGGTAGTTTGGAAATGTGGTCACCCTACCCCCCGCTAACCCCCCATTATACTTACCTGAGCTCGATCTTGATCCAGCTCTGTGCCTGAGAGCATAGGCCTCGCTCCTCATAGGGCATTGTTTTTTTTCAGCTGCTGTCAATCACAAGTCACCCTGGAGCGCGCCTGCACGAGAGCGCCCATAGCAGGCTGCCTGATATAGTGGGCACTCAGAGGGTGGGGAGGAGCGGGAGACATGAGAAGAGGGGGATTGGGGCAGCTCTGTGCAAAACCATTACACTTGGTATACATGCTTGTTATTAACCCCTTGCCGACTGCTGCACGACTATATGCGTCGGCAGAATGGCACGGCTTGGCAGATCGACGTATATTTACGTCGCATTTAAGGCCCGGAGTTGTGGGCGCGCCACGTTCTCCGTGAGTCTAACCACGGGTACCACGGACTTGATGTCCTGGGATCATGGGATGTGAACAAGCATTTCCCCGTTCTGCCTAGTGACAGGATACTGATCACAGCTCCCTGTGATCGGGAGCAGTGATCAGTGTCGTGTCACACGTAGCCCCACCCCCTACAGTTAGAACACACCCCTAGGACACACTTAACCCCTTCACTGCCAGTCTCATTTACACAGTAATCAGTGCATTTTTACAGAACTGATCGCGGTATAAATGTGAATGGTCCCAAAATAGAGTCAAAAGTGTTCGAAAGCATTGGATTAAAAAAAAAAAAGCCATTGATGTAATGCTTTAAAAAAATAAATAACATTATTTACATTGGGCGTGAACCGGTGCCATCACGTCGCTCCTGTCCTCTTAGGCCGGTGATGACGAAACTCGCATCTCAGATTTTTTGGAACTACATTTCCCATTTCCATTTCAGCCAAACACTAACCATGAGTGAAAGAAATGTTTTTGTGTTATCATTCATATTCTCTGAAAAATGGCCAAGAAATCATAAATTCTGCCAGGGTATGTAAACTTATGAGCACAACTGTAAATCAGACCAAGATGAGGATGACAGAGGGACAGAGGAAATCGGGGACAGTCCCTCGAAATCTGGGGCAGTCTGTCAGGTCACCTGTGGCCAGATGACAGATGCACCACGTTGTAGTCAGGAGTGCACCACAAGGCAGTGAACCCTATGGCCGACTGCTGCCGATGGAACACAGAGTGGATATGGAAGGCAGGTCCACTGCACCACAAACAGGGATCCCACAGGAAGCTTGAGCCCACAATTCTCCGGGGCTCGGAGTCTAAGATTCAGCAGGTATTCACCAGAGCCTCTAGTGGTGAGGATGGCCTTAGCTGCAACTGAATCCAGGTCGCGGCCCCCAGAGTCCCCCAGCTCACGCTCCGTAGGGCATAGAGGAGAGAGGGGAAGCAGCCACTCAGGATACAAGAGATAGTGAGGGGTAAGCCAAGGTCAGGGCGACAAGCAGACAAGGATAAACAAAGGACAGGCCAAGATCGGTACACAGAGATAAACGTAGCACATAGCAAGCAGGAACACAATGCTTAACCACTTGCTTACTGGGCACATAAACCCCCTTCCTGCCCAGGCGAAATTTCAGCTTCCGGCACTGCGTCGCTTTAACTGACATTTGCGCGGTCGTGCGACGTGGCTCCCAAACAAAATTGACGTCCTTTTTTCCCACAAATAGAGCTTTCTTTTGGTGGTATTTGATCACCTCTGCGGTTTTTATTTTTTTGCGCTATCAACAAAAAAAGAGCGACAATTTAAAAAATATATATATATTTTTTACTTGTTGCTATAATAAATATCCCAATTTTTAAAAAAAAAAATTTTTCTCAGTTAAGGCCGATACGTATTTTTTGACGTATTTTTGGAAAAAAAAAAAAAAAAAAAAAATCGCAATAAGCGACTGGTTTGCACAAAAGTTATAGCGCCTACAAAATGGGGAACAGAATTATTATTTTTTTATTATTTTTTTTACTGTGATTTATATTGGGACTGCGATATTGCGGCGGACATATCGGACACTTTTGACACAAATTTGGGACCCTTCACATTTATACAGTGATCAGTGCTATAAAAATGCACTAATTACTGTATAAATGTGACTGGCAGGGAAGGGGTTAACACTAGGGGGTGAGGAAGGGGTTAAATGTGTATCCTGGGTGTGTTCTAACTGTGTGTGGGGAGGGGGGTGACTGGGGGAGGTGACCGATGCTGTGTCCCTATGTACAAGGGACACAGATCGGTCTCCTCTCCTCTGACAGCACGTGGAGCTCTGCGTTTACACACAGAGCTCCACGTCCCTGCTGTCACCTGCTGTGTTCCCGCCGATCGCATGTACCCGACGGACATCGCGGCCGCCAGGTACATGCATCGGCTCTTCAGCGATGCGGCGGGACAGTGTTTACCCGCGGACTTTAAATCACGTTCAAAGACGTCTACTTGGCGCCTCAGGTCCGCGCTGTTGACGTATTTTGTCAATAGCGCGGGTCTGAAGTGGTTAACAAACAAAGTTGATCAGCAAGTCAGACCTGCAGTGCACTGGTTAATATAGAGTTCCTGATATGGCCTGGGGTGGAGCCATACAGGTAGGAGAGATGATAAAAGCACCCAGGTGAGAGTGTCTGGCCTCTAAGGTGAACACATGGAGAGGAAGGTAAGCTGCCAGACATTACTGTATATCCATGACACAGTCCCTCGAAATCAGGGACAGTTGGAAGCTATGGTATAATAGGAAATTCCTATATCTAGTGCACAAAGAATAGCCTAATACCTTTTGATTTTTGCCGTATTTTAATGTACATTCAGTGAGAAAATTACTTGGCAACTTTATTTTTTTCTAAAGACACCCCATAGAGTTTGCATTGAAACTGTCATTCTGCTTTTAGCTGTAGAATGACCTCGCCGTGTACAGAACATCGGAAGAGTAAATATAATCAGCGTGAATTCTTGTTTTCTAGGGCCGATTTTTCAGCTTTTCTCCATTCACACCCTTTAATCATATTTATATTCCGTTTGGATGTCGGTTTTCCTTGCCCTTCGGTTACCGAATACAATTGCTCTCCAGCTTGTTAAATCGGCCTCCTCGTTTAAACACGGCTCTGGAAAAAAAAAATGTAACGTGAACGGCGGTGTCAATGCCGTAACTTTACGTTAATTGAAATTTGGATCCTGATCTTAACGATACGGTGGGAGGCCGTGGTGCAGACACTCACCTTTCCAGAGAAAAATAAAGACTCACAGAGACTGGGAAGTTAATTAGCGAGATTGTGAGATACGGGGGCAACTGTCACTTCAATACTGCGTGTAAAAGAGAATAAAGTTATGCGGAAAACCTTTGGGTGATAAACACGCTGAGCCAAGGCTGCCTGCCCGGAAGAATCGCATCCTGATTTTTAGATTTAATATTCTGCAGGCTCGGGCGACTCGGTGGAGGGAATTTTAGCATTGTGTCTGTATTGAATTTAGATTCTATCTAGTTAGCTGTGACCTTGTTGGTTATTTTTTGTATTTTTTTTTTTTTATCAGATCAGTATCTTGGTGCATCCTTTTTTTTTCTAGGTCTACAAAGCAGATGCAGGTTTCTTCATGGAATGAAACACATCTGTAGCATTCCCCTGATCCCCCCAAAGAATGGATGGATGCCAGTTTATTGACTTTCGCTCAACATTTCTAGGAGAGCCATGGGCATCCATGGACTTGGCAGCAGACGCATAACTTTAGCGTCCTGGTACAAGAAATTTTAAAGGACTGGCTAGGGCCCCTCTCACTAAGTCCCGGACTCTTCCCTCCTTGCCGGGGCTCTTCCCTCCTTGCCGGGGCTCTTCCCTCCTTGCCAGGGCTCTCCCCTCCTTGCTGGGGCTCTTCCCTCCTTGCTGGGGCTCTTCCCTCCTTGCCGGGGCTCTTCCCTCCTTGCCGGGGCTCTTCCCTCCTTGCCAGGGCTCTCCCCTCCTTGCTGGGGCTCTTCCCTCCTTGCCAGGGCTCTCCCCTCCTTGCTGGGGCTCTTCCCTCCAAGCCCGAAGCTCTTCCCTCCAAGCCCAAAACTCTTTCCTTCAAGCCCGGAACCCTTCCCCCCAAGCCCAGGGCCCTTACCTCCAAGCCTGGGGCCCTACCTTCCAACCCTGGGACCCTACCCGCCAAGCCCAGGGCTCTTCCTTCTAAGCTTGGGACTCTTCCTTCCAAGCCCGGGGCTCTTTCCTCCAAGACCGAAGCTCTTCCCTCCAAGCCTGAAGCTCTTCCCTCCAAGCCCAGAGTTCCCTCCCTATTACCTCCAAGCCCGGGGCTCTTCCCTTTAAGCCCGGGGCCCTACCCTCAAATCCCGGGGTCCTACCCTCAAAGACCGGGGCCCTTCCCTCCAAGCCCGGGGCTCTTTCCTCCAAGCCTGGGGCTCTTTCCTCCAAGCCTGGGGCTCTTTCCTCCAAGCCTGGGGCTCTTTCCTCCAAGCCTGGGACTCTTTCCTGCAAGCCTGAGGCTCTTTTCTCCAATAAAAGTGATGGCGAACCTTGGCACCCCAAATGTTTTGGAACTATATTCCCCACGATGCTCAACTACACTGTAGAGTGCATAAGCATCATGGGAAATATAGTTCCAAAACATTTGGGGTGCCAAGGTTCGCCATCACTTTTATAGGGTGTACAGCGGAGACTACAAGTGGCCGATTCAATGCACAGACATGGCTCAGTGTTTGTCACCACCAGGAAACCAGCCCTGATAAACGCCATGCAGCCATTGCTGGAGAGCATGTCGTGGGCGTAATGCCTCGTACACACGTCCGGACTTTCCGAGGAAAAAAGTCAGACTGGCTTTTTTTCTCGGAAAGTCCGGCCGTGTGTAGCCTCCTTTGTCAAAAGTCCGACGGACCTTTAGATAGAGAACCTGGTCTCTTTCTTTCCGACGGACTCACAGCGGACTTTTGCGCGGTCAAACGTCCGACCGTGTGTACGAGGCATAAAGAGGCTGTAGGACAGGGATCCTCAAACTACGGCCCTCCAGCTGTTGTGGAACTACACATCCCATGAGGCATTGCAAAACTCTGACATTCACAGACATGACTAAGCATGATGGGAATTGTAGTTCCTGAACAGCTGGAGGGCCGTAGTTTGAGGACCCCTGCTGTAGGAGATCTGCAGCACTGAGGTGCAAGAGGATGAAAACCAATCTTTTATTATGAAATGACAATTGTTTATTCAGGACGAAATATCATTGAGATTGGTATCAGGTGATCCTCATTTTACTGTGAATATTATTAGGCCGGTTTGAGTGGAACGCGCGGCGGAGGGCGAAACCGCGATGAGCCGTCATCCTGAATACTTTCATATTTCAATCATCGTCGTCTGTCAGAAGCCATGCCAGGAATATGTCACAGCGCACCTCCATAATTAAGGCAAATGATTCTGCCAATTCGGATGGATTTTGGCGTTCTCCGCCCCCCTCCCGGCGCGGCTCCTCACTTCTGCAAGTTAAAAGCTTTCCGCTAATCAATAAACTTCGAAATCAATTCCCTTTTTCTTTTCCCTTTTTTTTTTTTCATCAGAAAAGCTTGCAGCAGAGAAGCCGCTCCCCAGACGCCTCTCCTTTCCCGCTGCAAAATGAGAGCGGCGGTTTTTACGACTTTTTTTTGATGCGTTAAAAATGACAGGCAGGAGCACCCAGGCCTCCCAGGAGCTTGAGATGTCGTCTCCGACTTCCTCCGTTTCATCTTGACAAACTAGACAGAAAGCTCCTTTTGTTTCTTGGCCGCGCTCGCAGTTTTCCACACACGCTGCACTTTTAGCGAAAGTTTGAAAAACGCTTTTCTGAGAGTCTATCAGCTGACTCTCAACATTGCAGAGGAGTGCGAGGAGTGCGAGGAGGAGGCGTTTTACTGCTCGTAAAATAATAGAGCTCGCCGCAAGGACAGAAATTCTCAGCTGCCAAGCTGTGAAATCTTTTCTTGAAATGTTAAAGGTGAAATAAAGTCTATTTTATATATATATATATATATCTATACGGTATATAGATTATAGGCAGGGCCGGACTTACCATTGGGCTTGACTGGGCTCAAGCCCATGGGCCCCGCACAATAAGGGGCTCCGGAGGTCCCCAGGGGCCCCGGACAGCAACCCTCACTTTTTTTATTTATTTTTTATAAAAATATGATTTTTTATATATTTTTATATATATATATATATATAATTTATTATTTATTTATTATTATTATTATTATTATTATTATTATTAAAGGGCCCAGAGATCTCCAGGGCCCCCTGAGGGCAACCCCCCCTTTTTTTTATAAAAAATTGTAAATTTTTTATATATATATATATATATATATATATATATATATACATATATATACATATATATATATATATATATATATATATATATATATATATATATATATATTTTTTTTTTTTTTAATTAAAGGGCTGAGAGGTCCCCAGGGCCCCATGTGGCAGACCCCCTTTTTTTTTTAATAAATGTTTATTTTTTTATTTTTGTTTATATATTTTTTTTTAATTAAAAGGCCCAGAGGTCCCCAGGGCCCCCGGATGGCAACCTCCCTTTTTTATGTATTTTTTATAAATGTTTATGTTTAATATTTTTTTTATTAAAAGGCCCAGAGGTTTATTTTTTCTTTTTATTCATTTTATTTATTTGATCCCCAGGGCCCAGGATGGCTACCCCCTTTTTTTTATATATATATATATATATTTTTTCTTTATTTGTAAAGGCCCCCCCTGCTTCTCAATTTGCAGCAGCCCCCCCCCGCTTCTCAATTTTAGGCAGCAGCACCCCCCCCCCCCCGATTCTCTGCTCCAGGTGGCCTATGCCTTAAGCGGTGTGGGGATGTCTGCTGTCCCCCCCCCCCGCTTAACAACTTTAATGGCTCCAGGGGGCCCCTTCAACACTCAAGCCCAGGGGCCCCCACCACCCTAAGTCCTGCCCTGATCATAGGCATGCGCAGCCTATCACATTAGGGGTGTGCAAACTCAAACTCACATTACCGATAACTCACAATGTTCATTCAGAAAGGGAATATGTAATTTACTGGCCCCTTCCCCCACTCATCCTAAAACATTTCCGCAGCAACAGCCGACGGTAGAGGAGGGAAGTTGGGAGCGCAGTGGTAGTGGAGGGCAGTGGGCAGGCATTGGGACTACAGGGAGTTTCCCGGTGGGCCGATGACTCGGTGGGCCGGTTTCAGAGACAGCCTGTCAAAGTAATGGCTGCGCGGCTCGCCCCTCCACTTCTTGCAGAGATGTGGGAAGGATGAGAAAAATACAGAGGAGGATAAGTGAAATAATAAAAGAGGTGAGTGAGGACTCCTTATGTTATGCTACTTATGTTTTGTTTTTTTTGCATTCATTCTGTGGGGATGTTTTTCAGCGGCAGGAACTGGGAGACTGGTCAGGATGGAGGGAAAGACGAACGCAGCAATGTACAGAGACATCCTTGATAAAAACCTTCTCCAGAGAGCTCTGGACCTCAGACTGGGGTGAAGGTTCATCTTCCAACAAGACAACAACCCAAAGCACACAACCAAGATAACAAAGGAGAGGCTACGGGACAACAATGCCGCGTACACACGGTCGTTTTTTGCACGTCGTTTTTTGTTTCACAACCCAAAGCACACAACCAAGATAACAAAGGAGAGGCTACGGGACAACTCTGAGAATGTCCTTAAGTGGCCCGGCCAGAGCCCAGACTTGAACTCAATAGAATATCTCTGGAGAGATCTGAAAATGGCTGTGCACCGACCCCCCCCCCCAATCCAACCTGATGGAGCTTCAGAGGTCCTGCAAAGAAGAATGAGAGAAACTTCCCAAAAATAGGTGTGCCGAGCTTGTAGCATCATATTTAGAAAGACTGGAGGCTGTAATTGGTGCCAAAGGAGCTTCACCAAAGTATTGAGCAAAGGCTGTGATACTTATGTACATGGGAGGAGCCTGTGATACTTATGTACATGGGAGGAGCCTGTGATACTTATGTACATGGGAGGAGCCTGTGATACTTATGTACATGGGAGGAGCCTGTGATACTTATGTACATGGGGAAAAGCCTGTGATACTTATGTACATGGGAGGAGCCTGTGATACTTATGTACATGGTCAGGAGCCTGTGATACTTATGTACATGGGGAAAAGCCTGTGATACTTATGTACATGGGAGGAGTCTGTGATACTTATGTACATGGGAGGAGTCTGTGATACTTATGTACATGGGGGGAGCTTGTGATACTAATGTACATGGGAGGAGCTTGTGATACTTATGTACATGGGAGGAGCCTGTGATACTTATGTACATGGGAGGAGCCTGTGATACTTATGTACATGGGAGGAGCCTGTGATACTTATGTACATGGGAGGAGCTTGTGATACTAATGTACATGGGAGGGGCCTGTGATACGTATGTACATGGGAGGAGCCTGTGATACGTATGTACATGGGAGGGGTCTGTGATACTTATGTCCATGGGAGGAGCCTGTGATACTTATGTCCATGGGAGGAGCCTGTGATACTTATGTCCATGGGAGGAGTCTGTGATACTTGTGTACATGGGATTTTTTTTCCTTTTTTACTTTTAATACATTTGCAAAGATTTCAAACAAACTTCTTTCACGTTGTCATTGTGGGGGATTGTTTGTAGAATTTTGAGGAAAATAATGACATGAAATCCATTTTGGAATAAGGCTGTAACATAACAAAATATGGAAAAAGTGAAGCGTTGTGAATACGGTGGAACCTCGGATTGCGAGTAACGCGGTTAACGAACGTTTCGCAAATACGAATGCTGTATTTTTTAAAAAAGATCCTAACTCGGTTTGCGAGCGTTGTCTCGCAAACCGAGCAGAATTCTGGCCAAATCGGTGTGTAGTACCGTTTTTGGCCTGAGGTGGTGGGGGGGGGGGACACCGGAGCCGAGCGGAGCCAATCATAGCTGATCTGTGCCATTCGGAAAGACTCGGAAATAGTACGTTCCCGAGCCTTTTCATGGTTTGCCGTGGTCAGCCGAGCGGTCCTCGGGCCTTTCCGGTTGTTTCCAAGGCTCTCCGGCGCCCCCCGCCTCTGGCCGCAGCCGGTATTGCATGCCATTGAAGTCAATGCAGAACAAATTATTTTTGTTTCCATTGACTTCAATGGGGAAACTTGCTTTGATCAGCGCCGGTGCATCCATAGAGGGCGCAGGAGCGCCGCCCCCTCTCTCTTCTGCACCGCCACTGAAAAACAATACATAGATTCATGCATTCCATGAATCCATGTATTGTTGCTGCCACCCACTATTCAGATGGCCGGCCCCCTGGTGAGCACCAGCCATCTGAATAATGGCAGCTGGTTGGCTTTGGAAGTGCCTATCAGAGCCACTGGCCTGAGGGCTGTAATCGGCTTCCAAATAGTTAACCAGGGGACACACGGGGGATGCGTTCCCTGGCTAACACTGACAGTCGTCTCAGCCAATCAGGGTCACCGGTTCTGGTAACCTGATTGGCTGAAGTGTCATCGGCAGGAGAAGACTTAGGCCTCGTACACACGAGGGGATATGTCCGCTGAAAACGGTCCGATGGACCGTTTCAGCAGACATCTCCGCTCGTGTGTATGGGCTAGCGGACAGATTTCTCCACCCGACAGATTTCAAAGCATGCTTTGAAATCTATCCGGTGGAATCTGTCCGCCCGACATGTCTGCTGGTTAGTACACTTACCAGCAGACATGTCGTCCCCCACCGCCGCCGCGGACCGTTTTCATCGGATATGTCCGATCGTGTGTACGAGGCCATTGAGGGACGGTGGAAGGAGGATGGCTGACCCCAGAAAGGTAAGTGCCGGACGGGGGGGGGGGGGGGCAATATGGCAGCATTTTACAGGGCACAGTGGCTACAATTGATGGGCACAGTGGCTACAATTGATGGGCACAGTGGCTACAATTGATGGGCACAGTGGTGACAATTGATGGCACAGTGGTAACAATTGATGGGCACAGTGGCTGCGTTTGGCATGGCACAGTGGTGACAATTGATGGGCACAGAGGCGACAATTGATGGCACAGTGGTGACAATTAATGGCTGTGGCTGCGTTTAAAGGCATGGCACAGTGGTGACAATTAATGGGCACAGTGGTGACAATTGATGGGCACAATGGCGACAATTGATGGCACAGTGGCTGCGTTTGATGGCATGGCATAGTGACGACAATTGATGGCACAATGGCTGCGTTTGATGGCACAGTGGCTGCATTTGATTGCACAGTGGCTGTGTTTGGCATGGCACAGTGGCGACAATTGATGGGCAGAGTGCTGACAATTGATGGCACAGTGGCTGCGTTTGATGGCATGGCACAGTGGTGACAATTGATGGGCACAGTGGCGACAATTGATGGCACAGTGGCTGCGTTTGATTGCACCGTGGCTCTGTTTGGCATGGCACAGTGGTGACAATTGATTGGCACAGTGGTGACAATTGATGGCACAGTGGCTGCATGTGATAGCATGGCACAGTGGTGACAATTAATGGGCACAGTGGCAATAAATGATGGCACAGTGGCTACGTTTGATGGCATGGCACAGTGGCGACAATTGATGGCACAGTGGCTGCGTTTGATGGCACAGTGGCTGCATTTGATTGCACAGTGGCTGTGTTTGGCATGGCACAGTGGCGACAATTGATGGGCAGAGTGGTGACAATTGATGGCACAGTGGCTGCGTTTGATGGCATGGCACAGTGGTGACAATTGATGGCACAGTGGCGACAATTGATGGCACAGTGGCTGCGTTTGATTGCACCGTGGCTCTGTGTGGCATGGCACAGTGGTGACAATTGATTGGCACAGTGGTGACAATTGATGGCACAGTGGCTGCGTGTGATAGCATGGCACAGTGGTGACAATTAATGGGCACAGTGGCAATAAATGATGGCACAGTGGCTGCGTTTGATGGGCACAGTGAGGCTGCAATTGTATTTTTTTTTTCAGTTTGTTTGCACCCCCTTGATATGCAAGTACTTTGGATTACGAATATTCTCCTGGAAAGGATTATGCTCGTAATCCGGGGTTCCGCTGTACTTTTTTTTTCTCTGCAGGACAGTGCATGTTAATGCAGCATTATCTAGATGATAATTAGTGGAAGACATTTGATAACAATGTAACATATTGGCTTTTACAAAAGCTGCATCTGCTGGAACCTTTTTTATTACCGTCTAATTAAACGGGTCTCTCCAGGAATGGCGCTTCTTCCTGGAGGTCACGTCTTCTGAAGGGCATTTTTACTGACGACAGCTGGGAGTTTTCATCTTTTTAGAAACGTAATGGAAATGAGAAGCACACAAAGGATGATTCATAAGCGCGGACAAATAATGGGCTTTATATTAAAAGGACACAAATCCTTTTCATTTCTGTGTTGGGCTAAAAACTTCTCCTCTTTTTAAGAGAAACAAATTGTATTTTCAGTGAGTGATACATTGTTATCAATGTAATATGACAGAAGATTAGAGTGTGGCTGGAGTGCTGCGATATATAATAGCCGTATCATCACTAGTGTTGCTCACGAATATTCGCATTGCGAATATTGGTTACAAATATTGCATATTCGAGTATTCGCGAATAAATCGAATATCGCGGTGAATATTTGCTATTGCGAATATTCGTATTTTTTCAAATTTATTTTTAAAACAGATCACATCCTAGTGATCTCCATCGACGTCTAAAAGCATTGCTGGTATGATTAGAGACCCTGGGCCGAGTAGCTGAGGCGATCCTTTTATGTTGCCGAATATTCGCAATGCGAATATTCGTATTACGAATATTCGCGAATGCGTTCTCTGCCCTTCTGTGTTTTGTGTATAAAAAAAATAAATTAGCTTTAGTTTAGTCATATAAGTTTGTGTAAGTAGAGTTAGTGTTTAGTGCCTATTAGGTTAGTAATCCAGGAAATGATCTCCATTTTCGCGTGTTGACGAGAATTTCGCAATCAATTTCGCATTCGCACTAGCGAAATTTCGCAATTTTTCTTTTTGATAAAATATCACGAATATTCAATATTAACGAATATTCGCGAATATTCTTCTATATATTCGCGAATATTCTTCTATATTTTTGCGAAATATCGCGAAATCGAATATGGCGTATTCCGCTCATCACTAATCATCACTGTCTATGAGAGGAGAACTTGTTGGTGCGCATGGAATACGCCCAATTATATGAGATCTACAGTGGGGGAAGCACACAAACATTTCCTTTCGGAATTTCGGTTTCGTCCAAAAAATGTATTTATTTAGTTACTCACGAAATTCGTTTTTATTTTTTTAGTTTCGTTAAAAAATTCATTCGTTTGAAAACCCGAATTGACCCCTTCACGCCGATATACGTAGACGGAAGGGCACCGCTGGGCACGGCTGGGCACAGGCACGTACCTGTTCGTTGCCTTTAAGACCCCCAGCGGCATGCTCGCGACCCAGTCCGAAGCTCAGTGACCGCGCCCGTGGGACCCGAACGCCGCCGGTGTCCCGCGATCGGTCTCCGGAGCTGAAGAGCGGGGAGAGGTGACACACCTTCCCCGTTCTTCTGTGTGGCAGTGACACTGATCGTCTGTTCCCTGATATAGGGAACGACGATCAGTGACGTCACGCCTACAACCACGTCCCCCTACAGCAAGAATCACTCCCTTAGGGCACACTTAACCCCTTTTCACCCCCTAGTGGTTTACCCCCTCACTGTCAGTGTCATTTTTCACAGTAATCAGTGCATTTTTTTAGCACTTTTCGCAGTGAAAATGACGATGGTCCCAAAAATGTGTCAAAAGTGTCCAATGTGTTCGCCTTAATGTCGCAGTCACGAAAAAATAATTATAATAATACAATTATTAATAAAAATGCCATAAAACTATCCCCTATTTTGTAGACGCTATGGGGTAGATTCACGTAGCCCGGTTTAAAATTACGCGGGCGAAGCGTATCTTGTTTACGCTACGCCGCCGTAAATTAGCTTGGCGAATGCTGTATTCACCAAGCTAAGTTACGGCGGCGTAGAGTAAATGGGCCGGCGAAAGCCCGGGTAATTCAAATGTGGATGAGGTGGGCGTGTTTTATGTCAATGTGTTGTGACCTGACGTTTTTTACGTTTTCTTTTTTGTACTGCGCATGCGCCGCCGTGGACGTATCCCAGTGAGCATGCTCCAAATTACGACGCAAAGACGCATTTGTTTTCGACGTGAAGGTAATCGACGTAAAGCCCCATTCACGGACGAGTTACGCAAACGATGTAAAATCTGAAAAATTCAACGCGGTCCCGACGTCCATACGTAACATAGGATGCGCCATCTTTTTGGTGGTTTATCTTTACGTAAACGGCGTAAAGTCACTGCGTCGGCCGGGCGTACGTTCGTGAATAGGCGTATCTCGCTGATTTACATATTCTAAACGTAAATCAGCGAGAACACCCCTAGCGGCCAGCGTAAAGTTGCATTTAAGATACGCCGGCGTAGGAGACTTACGCCGGTCGTATCTTAACTATATTTAAGCGTATCTCACTTTGAAAATACGCTTAAATATACGACGGCGCAGATTCAGAGTTATGCTGGCGTATCCACTGATACGCCGGCGTAACTATACCTGAATCTGGCCCTATAACTTTTGCGCAAACCAAATCGATAAACGCTTATTGCGATTTTTTATTTTTTTATTTTTTTTACCAAAAATAGGTAGAAGAATACGTATCGGCCTAAACTGAGGGAAAAATAAAATGTATATCTTTTATGGGGATATTTATTATAGCAATCTAATTTTGTTTATAGCGCAAAAAATAAAAACCGCAGAGGTGATCAAATACCCCCAAAAGAAAGCTCTATTTGTGGGGAAAAAAAGACGCCAATTTTGTTTGGGAGCCACGTCGCACGGCCGCGCAATTGTCAGTTAAATTGACGCAGTGCCGAATCGCAAAAAGTGGCCTGGTCTTTGACCAGCAATATGGTCCAGGGCTGAAGTGGTTAAAAAAACTTACAAACATACAATATATAAAAAAAAAAAACATAGTTACATATATACAAAATAAATAAATAGCATAGAAACAGGCAATGGCTTTTTTTGCCAGAAAAATATAAAGAAAACTAAATATACAGATATATTGTCAAAAGTATTGGGACACCTGCCTTTACACACACGTGAACTTTAATGGTATCCCAGTCTTAGTCCGGAGGGTTCAATATTGAGTTGGCCCCGCCCTTCGCAGCTATAACAGCTTCAACTCTTCTGGGAAGGCCGTCCACAAGATTTAGGAGTGTGTCTATGGGAATGTTTGACCATTCTTTCACTCCACATCCCAAAAACACGTAATCAGCGACATCAGTATCAGGGGCTTTATAGCTGCTGGTAATCCAGGACTGATTCATTTTGATAAATGTCAGACGGTCCACCGAGTCTGTGGACAGACACATTCAAGAAGTAACAAAACCTCCAGAAAAAGACATCCCCTAGTTCAGGGTTTCTCAACCAGCGTTCCAGAGGTAGCTAGGGGCTCCTTGAGCAATGAGCAAGTATCACTCCCTTAGGGCACACTTAACCCCTTTTCGCCCCCTAGTGGTTAACCCCTTCACTGCCAGTGTCATTTTCACAGTAAGCAGTGCTTTTGTTTAGACCCTTTTCGCTGTGAAAATGACGATGGTCCAAAAAATGTGTCAAAAGTGTCCAGTGTGTCCGCCATAATGTCGCAGTCACGAAAAAAAAAAAAAAAAAAAAAAAAAAAATTATTAATAAAAATGCCATAAAACTGTCCCCTATTTTGTAGACGCTATAACTTTTGCGCAAACCAAATCGATAAACGCTTATTGCGATTTTTTTTTTGTTTTTTTTTTACCAAAAATAGGCAGAAGAATACGTATCGGCCTAAACTGAGGGAAAAAAAATGTATATCTTTTTTGGGGATATTTATTATAGCAAAATTGTCGCTCTATTTTTGTTTATAGCGCAAAAAATAAAAACCATAGAGGAGATCAAATACCACCAAAAGAAAGCTCTATTTGTAGGAACAAAATGATAACAATTTAGTTGGGGTACAGCGTAGCACGACCGCGCAATTGTCATTCAAAGTGCGACAGCGCTGAAAGCTGAAAATTGGTCTGGGCAGGAAGGTGTATAAGAGCCCCCCGGTATGGAAGTGGTTAAAATAGCAAAAAGTAAAAAATATTGCTTTTTTTTTTTCAAAGTTGTCGCTCTATTTTTATTAGCGCAAAAAATAAAAACTGCAGAGGTGATCAAATACCACCAAAAGAAGCTCTACTTGTGGGAAAAAAAGGACGTCCATTTTGTCTGGGAGCCACGTCACTTAACCACTTCCATACCGGGCACTTACGCACCTTCCCGCCCAAGCCAATTTTCAGCTTTCAGCACTGTCGCACTTTGAATGACAATTGCGCAGTCATGCTACACTGCACCCAAACAAAATTGGCGTCCTTTTTTCCCCACAAATAGAGCTTTCTTTTGGTGGTATTTGATCACCTCTGCGGTTTTTATTTTTTGCGCTATAAACAAAAATAGAGCGACCAATTTTGAAAAAAATTTTTTTTTTTAATTTTTTTCTGTTAACTTTTTTGTAAATAAGTAAGTTTTCTCTTTCAATTACGGGCACTTATATGGCGGCACTGATGGGCACTAATGAGGTGGCACTGATGGACACCAATGAGGTAGTACTGATGGGCAGCGATGAGGTGGCACTGATAGGCGGCGCTGGTATGCGGCACTGATGGGCACTCATAGATGGCACTGATGGGCACTCATAGGCGGCACTGATGGGCACTCATAGGCGGCACTGATGGGCACTCATGGGCAGCACTAGGCACTCATAGGCGGCACAGAATGGCACTCATTGGTGGCACTTATGGGTGGCACTGATGGGCACTTTTGGGTGGCACAGATGGGCACTGATAGGTGGGCACTGGGCATGGATTGGCACTGAGAGGTGGCACTGATGTATCTGTTGCCAGTCAGTGCCCGTATGTGGGCACTGACTGGCATCTTTCTTTTTTTTTTTACTTGGGATGTATTTTTTTTATTTTTATCCTGATTTTTTTTTTTTTGCCCTGCCAGTGTGGGCATTCCCTGGTGGTCTAGTGTGGGCATCCGAGGGGCGGCTGCGCTGATAAACAATCAGCACGACCCCCCCTGTCAGGAGAGCTGCCGATCGGCTCTCCTGTACTCGCATCTGTCAGACGCGAGTGAGGAAGAGCCATCTACGGCTCTTCCTGTTTACATCGTGATCAGCTGTGATTGGACACGGCTGATCACGTGGTAGCGAGCCTTCACCGGAGACTCGTTACCGAGATCGGAGGTGCAGGGTGTCAGACTGACACCCCCCATCAGCGATCGCCTGGAGAACGTCCAGTCAAGATTTCATAACCACTTCCCCGCCGTCAATCTCCTATTGACCGGGCGGGAAGTGGTTAAAGCGACATAGTAAAGCAGGAACAAAAATTGCCTCTGCATATTGGTCCGGGTTTTAAGTGGTTAAGGTTGAATCTGTTAATTGAAGGCTTATTGTGTCTGTCGGACGTTCTAAGAAGGATTGATGAAGCGGCTAAACTGTACGACGCCGCGATTGTACATTTCCTGACAAATGCTCCACCCAGAGGCGGTACTACCACAAGTCAAACTATGAACAGACGGTCAGGCATTTCTCCCCCTGACAGGACCGGGAGCTGTGTGTTTACACACTCAGCTCCCGGTGCACCGTCATACTCCGCTCCCCATCACAGACTGCTGCGGAAGTGCTGTGGCGGCCAACTGCGTATGCACGATGCGTTCCAAACGCATCTGCAATGCGTTCCAATGGATTTACGACAGTGCACACCAGCGAAACCTCGTTCGGCATCCAGGCTCTTTCCTTAACATCCCCGTGGATTGGAGGATGTTAAAAAAAGAGCCAGGAGGCCGAGCGAGCGGAGCGAGTACGTGAGGCCGGATGGCCACTTCCCCCTAAGTCCACGTCGCCCTGAATGACGGCTTCGCTGGTGTGCACTGTCGTAAATCCATTGGAACGCATCGCGCATGCGCAGTTGGCCGCCACAGCACTTCCGCAGCATTCTGTGATGGGGAGCGGAGTATGACGCGTCACTGGTTCTCGCTCTGTAACGAGCGACCGCGAGTGCCCGGCTGTGATCGCGCCCGCCGGGCACGCGCGTCCTTATTGGCTGCTCGGCGAGATGCCGTACAGCTACGTGATCTCGCGCAGCAGAGCCGACCTGCCGCCGTGTAACTGTGGCGGCTGGTCGGCAATCGGTTAATAAACAAAAATGTTACATTTCGTTCTGATGGCCCTGCAGTAATAGGAAGGTGTCAGGGAGCCGCTCGTGTTATCGGTTTGCATTCGTCTTGCACCTTCAGGTTCACTGATTTCTGGACGCAGTCTTAGTGGCCTCCGGTCTCTCGGGCTCGCCAGCGGGATCCATTAGGAATGAGAACGTTCGGGTAACCAGGATTTTTTTTTTTCTCCCATTATAACCAGATTTTTTCCCTCTAGTTGTAAACACGCTGAACAGCAAATACGGCTCCACATTAGATGGCCAATTTAACACATTGATTGCACATAATACATACCATCCCCCCCCCCCTGTGTATAAATAGCGGGTTTTGTAGAAACTGGAAATGTTGACATTTAATCCTTGTCTACTGATACATACAAAGAACAAAACTGCAACAAAATTCACCGAAATACATCATTGTGCGGATAAAATAAGAAAAAATTCTGCTGACCACAAAAAGCGGAGTTACAGATCTTGATCAATCGATCACCCCACCCCCACCTTGTTTTTGGATACCCTTTTATTTATTTATTTTTGTGCCATTTTGTACCTTTTTTTTTTCCCGTTCTCCAGCAGGACTTCCGTCCTAATCTCAGCGCGGCGAGGTAGGTAATTTCAGCATTTGCATCGGCCCCTCCCCCCCGTTCCCGATGCCTTCTGGGACCTGTGTGTGTGTGTCCCAGAAGATAAGGGGGCCATTCAGATAACGCAGCGTGACTCGCGCATGTGCAGTAGGAAACCGGCTCCACTGATGGTTTCCCTTAGTTGCAATGGCGGTGCCTGCATCTGAGCCAATGGACCAATCGCAGCGCATGCCCACGACCCGGTCCGAAGCTCCGTGAATCTCGGCTGCGGGACCCACGGACCTGATCGCCGCTGGAGTCCCGCGATCGGTCCGCGGAGCTGAAGAACGGGAAGAGCCGCGTGTAAACACAGTTTCCCCGTTCTTCACTGTGGCGCCGCCATTGATCGTCTGTTTCCTTTTTATAGGGAAACAAAATCGATGACATCACACCTACACCCACACCCCCCTACAGTTAGAAACACAGATGAGGTCACACTTAACCCCTTCAGCGCCCCCTTGTGGTTAACTCCCAAACTGCAATTGTCATTTTCAAAGTAATCAGTGCATTTTTTAATGCATTTTTTTGCTGTGAAGACAATGGTCCTAAAAACGTGTCAAAATTATCCGAAAATGTCCGCCATAATGTCGCAGTCACGAAAAAAATCACTGATCGCCACCATTAGTAGTAAAAAAAAAATATATAAAAATGCCATAAAACTGTCCCTTATTTTGTAAACGCATTTTTTTTTACCAGAAATATGTAGAAAAATACATATTGGCCTAAACTAAAGATATTGGGTGATATTTATTATAGCAAAAATTTCAAAATTATGATTTTTTTTTCAAAATTATCGCTCTATTTTTGTTTAAAGCGCAAAAAATAAAAACCGCAGAGGTGATCAAATACCACCAAGGTAAAAAGGACGCCAATTTTGTTTGGGAGCCACGTCGCATGACCGCGCAATTGTCAGTTAAAGCGACGCAGCGCAGAATCGCAAAAAAAAAAAAACTGCCTAAAGGTCCGGGTCTTAAGTGGTTAAGAACCTCCTTACTTTTGAAGGACATTTTTTCTTAACAGTGTCACTCACAGGGAGCTGTGGTGGCTCAACGTGATTGGCACTGCGCTGACAAGCCATTCACCTCTGCAGCCAAGGGTTCGGATCCCGGTCTCGGCTACATGTGAATTGAGTTTGGTGGTCTCAGCCCGGCTCCCGGTGGGTGTGCTATGCAAGGTACGCCTGTGCTTAGTACGCCCACCCCCCCCCCCCCACAAAAACCACCACACTTGCACGCACACGAAATTGGTTTAAAAACACACGCACTTTGGCCATGCGGTCTCTTAAAATAAAGAGAGGCGAAGGACCTACGGGGCTGGCTGGGTGGGCTAGGCCCCCTCACTCCCTCATAGGGGGAGTCCCTCTGCCCCATTGGGGTCCCGTTGGGCCCCAGTTGGGCTCCCAAGAGGAGCAGGTAGGGTGGGGTGAGTGGGAGGCCCCCCTTCACACCCACCATTGCCACCAGGGGCATGGAGAAGGATGGCGATTGCCTCCGGGGGGAGGGTCTGCCTACTCCCAACTCCTGCAGTCCGGCTCCTCTCTCTCGAGTTCACGCACAAAATACACTTAAAAAAAAAAAAAAAAAAAAAAAACAGTGTCACTCATCTCACTTTAAGAAGACGAATCCACTCGAAACGTACGTCAGGCATAGACGCACATACGTCACTTCCGGGTCAGCGTCTGGTGGAGCGCAGCTGAAACGCACGCTGAACACCATCACATACACGCGCACACCCGCAGAGCCCATAGAGTGCTATACTCAAATCGGCCTGTCAGATTGTTTGATTTTGTTTTGATTTTACTTTTATATTCTGGCTTTTTTGCTAATGTTTTAATTGGAGAGTTTTTGTAGCTCCTGTTTATCTTGGCCTGCAGCTGCCCCCTGTCAGTGAGTGGCATTGTGGCACACAGGTCTTAATAAATTAAGTGTTTTTTTACATAAAACCTACTGCACCATCGGAGCCTTTATTATTTTTCCTCTGAGGAACGGAGGAACCCCCTATACTTATCCACAAGGAGTAAACTGGTCGGATCAACTACTGGAGAATTATAGTCCTGGGAGGAGTGAACATCAGCTGTGATCGGAGGATTTTGTGACCTATGCCTGTGACCCCTGGTGGGGTTGGTCGTCTGGTGAGTGGGGAACCCTGAGGGGAGCACCGGGACCACCTCGTTGGCTGTCTGGCACTTAGAAGCACCCCCTTCACAGCAAGACTCACACCCCCCCCCCCCTCCATCCATAGTTGGACTATACCACCATTGAATATGACTTGTATATGAGAGACTTTATTGTGCAGCCCTCTGCTTTATTTGCTTTATTTTATCACATTACTTTAACCGGACTACTATTACCATCAATAATATTTTGCTGAGTTGTGATACTGTATTTTTGCTAATCCATTGTGGCACCGATGCATGGTGATTGTCATACAATTTTGGGTTCTGACATTTACTTTTGGGTGTGTCTTTAAACCCCACACACTTACTACACATACTTAGTGTGATTACAGACGATAGAGGCTAGTCTCCAGCCTCTCCCCTGTTCCACTACTAGCTTTACTGTGCACAGCACACAACGGCATATTGTCACGTAGCCTGTCCGAGGCACATTTAGCCATATATTGAGCTCACGCCCCATACTGTACTCGACATACACTCCTAGACTGTTCTATTGCTTGAGCACATATGGTTTTTAATGCAAATTTTTAGGTAGCGCCACTACCCCACTTTTTCCACTATTTACATTCACCTACCTCCTCTTTGAGGGGTTAGGTTCCAGGGGGGCAGCAGCCTTTATTTGTAGTCCTAGCGCAGGTTCCTATCTTATATTTTAACTCATCTCACTTTAAGACCCCGATTCCATCTTCACTATTAAGATTTCTTGGAAGAAAAAGGAAAATAAGAAAAAAAATAAAAAATAAGAATTCATTTGAAACATTAATTAAAATGCTAATTGAAATCAGTCTTGTGTGCTGCTTAAAAAAAGAAGAAAAAAGAAGAATTAGACGGCCTGTAAAGTTTTGATGAATACAGAACGGGATAATCCAGGAGCCGCACATACAGACGCATGCAGATGAAAACACGACGTGAATCATAACGTGTTGATATTGAGAACCAATACAGTAACTCAATAAAACAAGCATCGTGTAGCAGTAATAGAGGGATCGAAGGCCGTATACAAGCAAAGATCAGTGGCATAGCGTGGGTTGTCAGCACCCGGGGCAAGGCAAGAAATGTACGCCCCCTCCACCCACCCCTAACCTGCAGACTTAGACAGTCCCAGAGTCCCTGACCAACCTGATTACTTTACTGACCATTGCACTATACAGTCCACTACAATAATCACCAAACTACACTACACTGACCACCGTACTATACTGTCCACTACACTGACCACCATACTACACTACACTGATCACCATACTACACTACACTGACCACTGTACTGCACTGACCACTACACTGATCACCATACTACACTGGCCACCATACTACACTACACTGACCACTACACTGACCACCATACTACACTACACTGACCACTGTACTATACTGTCCACTACACTGACCACCATACTACACTACACTGATCACCATACTACACTACACTGACCACCGTACTACACTGACCACTACACTGATCACCATACTACACTGACCACTACACTGACCACCATACTACACTACACTGACCACTGTACTATACTGACCACTACACTGACCACTACACTGACCACCATACTACACTACACTGACTACTGTACTATACTGACCACTACACTGACCACCATACTACACTACACTGACCACTGTACTGTCCACTACACTGACCACCATACTACACTACACTGTCCACCATACTACACTACACTGACCACTGTACTGTCCACTACACTGACCACCATACTACACTACACTGACCACCATACTACTCTACACTGACCGCCATACTACACTACACTGACCACTGTACTGTCCACTACACTGACCACCATACTACACTACACTGACCACTGTACTGTCCACTACACTGACCACCATACTACACTACACTGACCACTGTACTGTCCACTACACTGACCACCATACTACACTACACTGATCACCATACTACACTACACTGACCACCATACTACACTACACTGATCACCATACTACACTACACTGACCACCGTACTATACTGTCCACTACATTGACCACCATACTACACTACACTGAACACTACAGTGTAGTGGTCAGTGTAGTGGACAGTATAGTACACTAAACATGGAGGCCGGAGTGTTGGAGGACACACAGAACCTAAAATTAGGAGGAGGCAGCATGAAAATTCGCCCCCCTAAATTTCACGCCCAGGGCAATGGCCCCCCTGCCCCGCCACGATACACCACTAGATTTAGACGTACCGGAGGTTGAAAAGTCAAGAAGAGAATTCAGAGATTTTTTTGGGATGCAGATGATGGAGAGGGTCAGAGAGTCTGGAGAATGGAGGAATCTCTTTTGAGAGATACTAGGATAGCCGAGGAGCTGGAGAAGGACATGGGTCTATTTTTTAGAGAAAATGATAAGGACAACATTGACAGAATGGTCTTATGGGAAACCCATAAAGTATATATGAGAGGAAAATTAATATCGGAAAAGGCCAAGAGGAATAAAATTAGGCAGGCTCAGAAAATAACTCTGCTAGAAGAAATACAGGTATTTGGAACAGAAACATAAAGATAGTCTGGAGGAGGAAACCCTGATTTTACTAACCAGGAAGAGAGAAAATCTACGGGAATTATTGGCTCAGGAAACTAAGTGGGTATTTGACAACACGAATAAGAGGTTCTATGCTATGGGTAACAGAAGATGAAAGAGCGAGCTGGCACATCAGGAGACGCGGCGGAATCCCAGAACTTTGCAAAGGAGTTATGTCTAATGCCACGTACACATGACGGTATTCATGTCATGAAGAAAAACGACGTTTTTCTCAATGTGATTTGTCGTGATTCCTCTCAAGCCTGCCTTGCCTACACACGACTGTGAAAAAAATGCTTGAGCAAAGCGTGGTGACGTACAACACGTACGACGGCACTATAAAGGGGAATTTCCATTTGAATGGCGCCACCCCTTGGGTTGCTTTTGCTAATTTCCCCATCTCATAACTTGCTTCTAAACATGCATCCCCCCATGTTAAAGCCTACAAACGACCGTTTTTTTTACGGCGTGAAAAACGAGAAAAAATAGAGCAGGTTCTACATTTTTTTCGGGCATTTTTCTCATTAAGAAAAATGCTCTGGAGTCTGGAGCCTACACACAACAATTTTCACGACCAATTAAAAAAATTGCATTTTTCTCGAAAAATGAGAAAGGCAAAGGGCCAGATTCTCAAAAGAGATACACCGTCGTATCGCAGTTTTTTTCAATGGGTATCTATGCGAGTGATTCTTAGAAGCACTTACGCATAGATACACTAAAGATCTGACAGGTGTAAAGCAATTACACCGTCGGATCTTAGATGTAATGACAACGCCGGCAGCTAGGTGGCCTTTACGTTCAGTGCCGGCCCAAGACATTGTGCTGCCTGGGACCAAGAATGAAATGCTGCCCCCCCAAATAAATCACGCCCACCAAAAGGCCCCCACATTCATTATTTTATATCATGATAGCTAAAGGGGGCATGTCATAGCTCTATACATGTATAAAGGCGTATAAAGAGAACCTGTCATGGCTCTATACATGTATATAGGAGTATAAAGAGAACCTGTCATGGCTCTATACATGTATATAGGAGTATAAAGAGGACCTGTCATGGCTCTATACATGTATCCAGGAGTATAAAGGAACCTGTGCATTGCTGGCAGCCACAATGTCTTTTGCGCAAAATAACCATGTACACTAATTGTGTTTTTTTTGGTACCAAAAATATGTAGAAGAATACATATTGGCCTAAACTGATGAAGAAATTTGTTTTTTCTTATAGCAAAAAGTAAAATATATATATATATTTTTTTTAAATTGTCGTTTTTTTGTTGTTTATAGCACAATAAATAAAAACTGTCAGTAGGGCAGTGGACGGTGTCAGTAGAGCAGAGGACGGTGTCAGTAGAGCAGTGGACAGTGTCAGTAGAGCAGTGGACGGTGTCAGTAGAGCAGAGGACGGTGTCAGTAGAGCAGAGGACGGTGTCAGTAGAGCAGTGGACGGTGTCAGTAGAGCAGTGGACGGTGTCAGTAGAGCAGTGGATGGTGTCAGTAGAGCAGTGGACGGTGTCAGTAGAGCAGTGGACGGTGTCAGTAGAGCAGTGGACGGTGTCAGTAGAGCAGTGGACGGTGTCAGTAGGGCAGTGGACGGTGTCAGTAGGGCAGTGGACGGTGTCAGTAGGGCAGTGGACGGTGTCAGTAGGGCAGTGGACGGTGTCAGTAGGGCAAAAACCTGAATCAGCTCTACTGAACCCAACCCCATACAAACTGTTCACAAAGTGCCACTGTGCATTCTACAACCCTTTCAGCACCTTTTAATTACAAAAAAGCCCAAAAAATTCAAAGCAATCCACAGGCACCCCACAAATAGAGAAGAAAATAACAGATTAAATATCAGACAGTGCCTGCCCCACCCCCCAAATAGAGACCTCCATTACATCAAGACAAAAAAAAAAACATTACCTTCCAGGAGCCACTGCAAAGATGTGGCCCTCCATTCACTGTCTCGGGAGTGCACAGACAGTGCAGTGTGACCTGGCTGCAGGACATTAGCCCAGCTGGAGCGGGGGAAGAAAGGATGGGTTTGCATGCTGTTTGGGGGTAGCTGATAGAAGGGGGTAGCTGACAGAGGAAGGGGTAGGCGACAGAGGGGAGGGGTGGGTTGACAGAGAGGGGGGGCTGACAGAGAGGGTCTGCTGACAGAGAGCAGAGCTGACAGGGGGGTTGCTGACAAAGAGGCAGAGAGGGGGGTTGCTGACAGAGGGGAGTGGCTTACAGAGAAGGGTGGGCTGACAGAGAGGGGCGGGCTGACAGGGGTGGGTTGCTGACAGAGAAGGGGGCTGATGGAGGGGGGTTGCTGACAGAGAGGTGGCTGATGGAGGGGGGTTGCTGACAGAGAGGTGGCTGACTGGGGGGTTGCTGACAAAGAGGGGGCTGACGGGGGTTGCTGACAAAGAGGGGGCTGACGGGGGTTGCTGACAGAGAGGGGGATGACAGATGGGGTTGCTGACAGAGAGGGAGGCTGATAGAGAGGGGGTTGCTGACAAAGGGGGGTGGCTTACAGAGAAGGGTGGGCTGACAGGGGGTGGCGGGCTGACAGAGTGGAATGGCTTATAGAGAGAGGCAGGCTGACAGAAGGGGGGCACTGACAAGGGGGGTTGATGACAGGGAGGGGGCTGACAGGGGGGGTTGCTGACAGAGAGGGGGGCTGACAGGGGGGTTGCTGACAGGGAGGGGGGCTGACAGGGAGGGGGGCTAACAGAGGGGTTGCTGACAGGGAGGGGGGCTGACAGGGAGGGGGTTTAACAGGGGGGTTGCTGACAAAGAGGCAGAGAGGGGGGCTGACAGAGAGGGGGGTTACTGACAGAGGGGAGTGGCTTACAGAGAAGGGCGGGCTTACAGAGGGGTGGCTTATAGAGAAAGGTGGGCTGACAGAGAGGGGCGGGCAGACAGGGGTGGGTTGCTGACAGAGAAAGGGGCTGATAGAGGGGGTTGCTGACAGAGAAAGGGGCTGATGGAGGGGGGTTGCTGACAGAGAGGGTGGCTAACGGGGGTTGTTGACAGAGAGGGGGGTTGCTGACAGAGAGGGGGCTGACAGACGGAGTTGCTGACAGAGGGGGGTGGCTTACAGAGAAGGGTGGGCTGACAGGGGGCGGCTTAAAGAGAGCGGCGGGCTGACAGAGTGGAATGGCTTACAAAGAGTGGCAGGCAGACAGAAGGGGGGCACTGACAAGGGGGTTGATGACAGGGAGGGGGCTGACAGAGGGGGGTTGACAGGGAGGGGGGATGATGGGGTGTTGCTGACAGAGAGGGGGGCTTGCTGACAGAGGGGAGGGCTTGCTGAAATTGAGGGGGCAAACAGGGGGTGTTGCTGACGGGGGTTGCTGAGCCTGACAGCCAGGGGAGGCTTACAGACGGGCGGGTGGAAGAGCGGATGATGACAGTCACAGACCTCATCCCAGGCAGTCAGAAGGAACAGCGCGCCAGACAAGGGGGCGGGACTCCGGATGGCTGCGAATCACAATCACCCACAGTCACTCACGCACATGTCACGTGTTTAATCCGGACAAGCCCTACGGATGGCCCGCCCGCTCCTGTGTCCTGTCATGTCACCACTACAGCAGCGGCGCCAGGCTCCTGAGAGGCAGCAGTGACTGCCTGCCCTTCTCACTCGCTGACTGCTTCCGCTGCGAGTGTCCTCACGGCAGCCTGGCGCCATGCTCCTCGCAGGCAGCAGAGTGAGCGGAATGGGCTGGTAGGGGCGGCAGAAAGCCGCTCCCCTAAATGTGCCGCCTGGTACCCATGGTACCACCCGGTCCCATTATAGGGCCGGCCCTGCTCCTCCACCTCCTGTTTGAGGATGTCCCACAGATGCTCAATAGGGTTTAGGTCTGGAGACACGATTGGCCAGTCCATCACCTTTACCCTCCGCTTCTTTAGCAAGGCAGTGATCGTCTTGAAGGTGTGTTTGGGGGTCGTTATGTTGGAATATTGCTCTGCGGCCAAGTCTCTGAAGGGAGGGGATCATGCTCTGCTTCAGTATGTCACAGTACATGTCGGCATTCATGGTTCCCTCAATGATCTGTAGCCCCCCAGTGCTGGCAGCACTCATGCAGCCCCAGACCACAACACTCCCACCACCATGCCTGACTGTAGACAAGACACACTTGTCTTTGTCCTCCTCACCTGGTTGATGCCACACACGCCTGACACCAAATGCGTTTATCTTGGTCTCATCAGATCACAGGACACGGTTCCAGTAATCCATGTCGGTAGTCTGCTTGTCTTCAGCAAACTGTTTTCGGACTTTCTTATGCAGCATCTTTAGAAGAGGCTTCCTTCTGGGACGACAGCCATGCAGACCAATTTGATGCAGTGTGTGGCATATGGTCTGAGCCAGTGGCGGCTGGTGCTCAAAATTTTTGGGGGGGCGCAAACGAAAAAAAAAATATTGCAGCCTCACTGTGCCCATCACATGCAGCCACTGTGCCATGCCACCAAATGCAGCCACTGTGCCACCAAATGCAGCCACTGTGCCATGCCACCAAATGCAGCCACTGTGCCACCAAATGCAGCCACTGTGCCATGCCACCAAATGCAGCCACTGTGCCATCAATTGTCACCACTGTGCCATGCCATCAAACACAGAAACTGTGCCATCAATTGTCACCACTGTGCCATGCCATCAAATGCAGCCACTGTGCCATCAATTGTCACCACTGTGCCATGCCATCAAATGCAGCCACTGTGCCATCAATTGTCACCACTGTGCCATGCCACCAAATGCAGCCACTGTGCCATCAATTGTCACCACTGTGCCATGCCATCAAACACAGCAACTGTGCCATCAATTGTCACCACTGTGCCATGCCATCAAATGCAGCAACTGTGCCATCAATTGTGACCACTGTGCCATGCCATCATATGCAGTCACTGTGCCATCAATTGTCACCATTGTGCCATGCCATCAAACGCCACCACTGTGCCATCAATTGTCACCACTGTGCCATGCCATCAAACGCCACCACTGTGCCATCAATTGTCACCACTGTGCCATGCCATCATATGCAGTCACTGTGCCATCAATTGTCACCACTGTGCCATGCCAAACGCCACCACTGTGCCATGCCAAACGCCACCACTGTGCCATGCCATCATATGCAGTCACTGTGCCATCAATTGTCACCACTGTGCCATGCCATCATATTCAGTCACTGTGCCATCAATTGTCACCAATGTGCCATGCCATCAAACGCAGCTACTGTGCCCATCAATTGTCACCAATGTGCCATGCCATCATATGCAGTCACTGTGCCATCAATTGTCACCACTGTGCTATGCCATCATATGCAGTCACTGTGCCATCAATTGTCACCACTTGTGTCACCAATTGTGCCATGCCATCAAACGCCACCACTGTGCCATCAAATGTCACCAATGTGCCATGCCATCAAAAGCAGCTACTGTGTCCATCAATTGTCACCACTGTGCCATGCCATCAAATGCAGTCAATGTGCAATCAATTGTCACCACTGTGCCATGCCATCAAACGCCACCACTGTGCCATCAATTGTCACCACTGTGCCATGCCATCATATGCAGTCACTGTGCCATCAATTGTCACCACTGTGCCATGCCATCATATTCAGTCACTGTGCCATCAATTGTCACCACTGTGCCCCATGCCACTGTGCTCATTGTCGCCTCTGTGCCCCATGCTGCCACTGTGCCCCATGCTGCCACTGTGCCCCATGCTGCCACTGTGCCCCATGCTGCCCCTTTCCCTGTAAAAAAAATCACTTACCTGACGCTTCCATGTCCTCCCTCGATGTCTTCTGCCGCCGTGGAGAAGCTTCAGCCAATCAGGTTCCTGAAAACCAGAATCGGGGAACCTGATTGGCTGAAACGGCTGTCAGTCTAATGCAAGGACCGCAGGTTGCCTGCGCTCCGAGCATAGACTTCCGAGAGCCGGAGGGCGGCACTGGAAAAGCCTATCAGAGCCGCTGGCTTTGATAGGCAGTTCCCCTCAGCCAACCAGCTGCCGCTATTCGGGTAACCGGCGTCCCATGTCCGGTTATACGAATAGACCAGGCAGCTGGCAACAGTAACACACATCCAATGCATAGCATTGAACGTGTGTTACTTGCGAGAGGGGGTGGCGCTGCAGCGCCCTTTATAGACGGCCGCCAGAACTTCGGCTAAAATGTCAAAATGACATTTTAGCCGAATAAAAGTTCTTAAAGGGCCCGTTTTTTTTTTTTTTTTAATTTTTTTTTCCTTGTGACTGCGGGAGGGGGGGGGGGGGCGGCGCCCGTGCGCCCATATGGGCGGGCCGCCACTGGTCTGAGCACTGACAGGCTGACCCCCCCCCCCCACCCCTTCAACCTCTGCAGCAATGCTGGTAGCACTCATACTTCTATTTCCCTAAGACAACCATGGCGGGGCCTGTTCTGAGTGGAACCCGTCCTGTTATACTGCTGTATGGTCTTGGCCCCCGTGCTGCAGCTCAGTTTCAGGGTCTTGGCAATCTTCTTATAGCCTGGGCCATCTTTATGTAGAGAAACCATTCTTTTTTTCAGATCTTAAGAGCGTTATTTGCCATGAGGTACCATGTTGAACTTCCAGTGCCCGAGGGCCCCATGCCACTAGGGGCCCCATCAGGGTTGCCAGCCTCAGTAAAACCAGGGACAGTTTGTAAAAATCTGTGTTTTTTTTACATCTGTCCCTAAAATGTCCATTACCGACATCCTTTTGATCTAAAAATCCCAAGATTATAGCTGCTCCGCCTCTCCAGTACCTTTTCAGTGTGTGTATGTTTACTGTGTGTGTGTACTGTGTATGTATATTCTGTGTATGCATACTGTATGTGTGTGTGTATACTGTAATCTATTGCCTGGGGGCCCCATAATCTCCTATTGTCCAGGGCCCCATGAGCTGTCAGTCCGCCCCTGGGAATAGATTGCACCAAAGGCGGCACTGCTCCATTCTCATAAGCCTCGGCCCCAGAGGCGGGTTGCAATCTCCTTTCCACATCACAAAGAATACCGATAACGATCAATAATAATAATTGTTACTAATCCAGCTTGTTCCTTAGTATATAGAACCATTCCACTCTTCCCATTCGTCTCTTAGATCCATTCCACTCTTCCCATTCGTCTCTTAGGCCGCGTACACACGAGGAGACATGTCCGATGAAAACGATCCGTGGACCGTTTTCATCGGACATGTCTCCTGCAGGATTTTGGTCCGGCAGTGTGTACACACCATCGGACGAAAATCCCCTCGGACAGAGAACGCTGTGACGTATACGTCACCGACGTGCTCAATACAGGAAGTTCAATGCTTCCACGCATGCATCGAATCCATTTGACGCATGCAGGGGATTTCTGTCCGCTGATTAGACGTACTAACAAGCGGACATATCCGACGGACATGTTTGCAGCGGACAAATTTCAAAGCATGCTTTGAAATTTTTGTGCGCTGGAAACCTGTCTGCTAGGTCGTACACACGATCAGATCTGTCCGTTGAAACTGGTCTGCGGACCAGTTTCAACGGACATGTTCGATCGTGTGTACGCGGCCTCAGATCCATTCCACTCTTCCCATTCGTCTCTTAGATCAGTGTTTTTCAACTCCAGTCCTCAAGGCACACCAACAGGTCATGTTTTCAGGCCTACCATTATTTTGCACATGTGATTTGATCAGTTTCACTGCCTTAGTAATCACCACAGCCGTTTCATCTGAGGCGGCGTACACACGACCGAGGTTCTCGCTGGAAACCAGCGAGAACCTCGCTGGAAGCTGCATTCCAGCGAGGACCTCGGCCGTGTGTACACTCTCGGCGAGCTTCCCGTCGGGAAGCCCGTCGAGCAGAAATAGAGAGCACGCTCTCTATTTGCTCGACGGCCCGCCTGGAAGAATGGCTGGTTGCCATTCTCGACGGGCGGGTCACCGATTTCGACGGCCGGCAGGGAACCTCGACGGGCGGAACGATGTGTTCTGCCCGTCGAGGTTCTCTGCCGTGTGTACACGGCCTGAGGGAAATCCTGAAAACTTGACCTGTTGGTGTGCCTTGAGGACTGGAGTTGAAAAACACTGTCTTAGATCTATTCCACTCTTCCCATTCGTCTCCTAGATCCATTCTACTCTTCCCATTCGTCTCTTATATTCATTCCACTCTTCCCATTCGTCTCCTAGATCCATTCCATTCTTCCCATTCGTTTCCTAGATCCATTCCACTCTTCCCATTTGTCTCTTATATTCATTCCACTCTTCCCATTCGTCTCATAGATCCATTCCACTTTTCCCATTCGTCTCTTAGATCCATTCCACTCTTCCCTGTCGTCTCTTAGATCCATTCCACTCTTCCCATTCGTCTCTTATTCCACTCTTCCCATTCGTCTCTTAGATCCATTCCATTCTTCCCATTCGTCTCTTAGATCCATTCCACTCTTCCCATTCGTCTCCTAGATCCATTCCACTCTTCCCATTCGTCTCTTAGATCCATTTCACTCTTCCCATTCGTCTCCTAGATCCATTGCACTCTTCCCATTCGCCTCTTAGATCCATTTCACTCTTCCCATTCGTCTCTTAGATCCATTTCACTCTTCCCATTCGTCTCCTAGATCCATTGCACTCTTCGCATTCGTCTCCTAGATCCATTCCACTCTTCCCATTCGTCTCTTAGATCCATTCCACTCTTCCCTGTCGTCTCTTAGATCCATTCCACTCTTCCCATTCGTCTCTTATATTCATTCCACTCTTCCCATTCGTCTCTTAGATCCATTCCGCTCTTCCCATTCGTCTCCTAGATCCATTCCATTCTTCCCATTCGTCTCTTAGATCCATTCCACTCTTCCCAATCGTCTCCTAGATCCATTCCACTCTTCCCATTCGTCTCTTAGATCCATTTCACTCTTCCCATTCGTCTCCTAGATCCATTCCACTCTTCCCATTCGTCTCCTAGATCCATTGCACTCTTCCCATTCGCCTCTTAGATCCATTGCACTCTTCGCATTCGTCTCCTAGATCCATTCCACTCTTCCCATTCGTCTCTTAGATCCATTCCACTCTTCCCATTCATCTCTTAGATCCATTCCACTCTTCCCATTCGTCTCCTAGATCCATTCTATTCTTCCCATTCGTCCCCTAGATCCATTCCACTCTTCCCATTCGTCTCTTAGATCCATTCCGCTCTTCCCATTCGTCTCTTAGATCCATTCCGCTCTTCCCATTCGTCTCCTAGATCCATTCCACTCTTCCCATTCGTCTCCTAGATCCATTCCGCTCTTCCCATTCGTCTCCTAGATCCATTCCACTCTTCCCATTCGTCTCTTAGATCCATTCCGCTCTTCCCATTCGTCTCTTAGATCCATTCCACTCTTCCCATTCGTCTCTCTCGCACAGACCTTCACGTGTTAATTTCAAAACAAAAAACAACATGCTAGACTCCAAATAAACGCGCCGCTGTGCGAGGGAAGCAAAGCGACTGGAACAAAAACCACAAATGCTACAAAAAGAGGTAAAATATAAAACATGTTTGATCTTCTGTTAAAGAATCAGACATGTGCAGGTGTCTCTCCCTTGGAAGTAAAATGCAGCTCTCCATGTGCCAGACAATGCGATTATTAGATCTCTACCAGCTGCCAACATTGGCAAAAAGTAACATGTGAGCCCGCTGACAATACGTGAATGTGATGACTCCACAAGAAGCGCCTTAGAAAAACTTTATTTTCTGCTAGTTCGCCTTTCAGGAAATTCTCACACTGATTTAGCCAACCTAAGAACCGAGCCTTCAATGTTGTAGTATAATTTAATTTACAGGGGACCAATGCTGACAGAGGACCAGTCCTATAAATGCCACCTATGGCCTAAAGCTTGCCTTTCTTGAGCCTTTTAACATTGAGGACCCCCTGAAATAACCTTCCAGTCTCATGGAACCCCCTGATAATAATTACTATATCTACAGATCACAGTACATTACAGTAGCGGCTGGTGCTCAAAATTTTGGGGAGCGCAAACAAACTAAAGAAAAAAAAAATCAAGCGCAGCCACCGTGCCCAGAAATTGCCGCCACTGTGCCATCAAACGCAGCTACTGTACCCATCAATTGCTGCCAGTGTGCCCATCAATTGCTGCCAGTGTGCTCCATCAACTGCCACCAGTGTGCCCCATCAACTGCCGCCAGTGTGCCCATAAATTTATGCCAGTGTGCCCCATCAACTGCCACCAGTGTGCCCCCATCAACTGCCGCCAGTGTGCCCCATCAATTGCTGCCAGTGTGCCCCATCAATTGCCGCCAGTGTGTCCCATCAATTGCCACCAGTGTGCCCACCAATTGCCGCCAGTGTGCCCATCAGTTACCACCAGTGTGCCCCATCAATTGCTGCCAGTGTGCCCCATCAATTGCCGCGAGTGTGCCTATTAATTGCCGCCAGTGTGCCCATCAATTGCCGCCAGTGTGCCCATCAGTTACCACCAGTGTGCCCATCAGTTACCACCAGTGTGCCCCATCAAGTGCTGCCAGTGGGCCCCATCAATTGCCGCCAGTGTGCCCCATCAAATGCTGCCAGTGTGCCCCCCCTGCCCGGCACTTACCCATCTTGGCACTGTCCTCCACGCCTTTGAGTCCTCCATGTCTTCTCCCATCCTCTTCCTGTCATGTCTGCTATGATTGGACGCTAGGGATGAGCTGAACACCCACCCCCCCGTTCGGTTCGCACCAGAACCTTCGAACGGACCGAACGCTCGAGCAAACATTTACAACCTCATTGACGTCTATGGGACTCGAACGTTCGAATTCAAAAGTGCTAATTTTAAAGCCCAATATGCAAGTAATTGTCGTAAATCGTCTTTGAGAACCCGGGTCTTGTCCCAGGGAACATGTATCAATGGAGCAGGACTCCTGAAAAAACAACCGTTTTTAAAACTTTTTTTCCATTGATACATGTTCCCTCGGGCAAGACCCGGGTTCTCAAAGACGTTTTCACAGGCAAACTATAGACACCCAGCAGGTACAATATTTAAAGGTATTTTTCATTTTTCATTTTTTTTCATTTAAGCATCATTAAAATCACTACAGTGATTTTAATGATGCTTAAAAAAAAAAAAAAGAAAAATACTTTAAATATTGTACCTGCTGGGTGTCTATATCTGTGATAACGTCTTTAAATAGCACAATCACCTGCCTGCCAGTAAATTAGGAAGAATTGATCTAGCTAAACTATACAGTGTATAAATATATGTACAACACCTGGGATGTATATATATCCTCTACACACTGTAACATTAACTGACTAGCCTGCCTGCTCTATCTACCTGCAAAAAATGACAGTCTCTCTGTCCTCTGTTAACTGCTGCAAAACACTACACAAGGCCGCCCTGCAGGCCGAACCAGAACAGGCATCCCCATTGGAAGGTTTCCCCTCTATTCCTGTTTTGGAGACATTTGTAAAATTTTGCATTTATATCCCAGTGGTAATTTACACCGGGACAAACAGAGAGAGTAAATACCCCCCAGCAAGTAGGACTGAAACCTGACGTGGGTTCCACTCCTTTAGTAGACTCAGGGCCGCCATCAGGGGGGTACAGGCAGTACACCTGTAAGGGGCCTGGAGGTCCCCAGGGGCCCGGATGGCAACCCCCCTTTTTATTATTTATTTATTTATTTATTTTGTAAGGGGTCCGGAGAACCCCAGGGCCCCAGATGGCAGCCCCCTTTTTTTTATTTATTTGTTATAAAAATATATATATATTTTTTAATAATTTTTTATTTGATTTTTTTATTAAAGGGCCCAGAGGTCCCCAGGGCCCCGGATGACAACCCCCCCTTAAATAAAAAAATATTTATTTTGATATATTTATTTATCAAGGCCCCGGGTGACAACCCCCTGTTTTTGTATACATTTATATATATATATATATATATATATATATATATATATATATATATATTTTTTAAAGGGACCAGAGGTCCCCAGGGCCCCCGAATGGCTAACCACCCTTTTTTTGGGGGCCCATGCCTGAAGCTGTATAAGGGGCCCCATAATTCCTGATGGCGGCCCTAAGTAGACTCTTCCAAATTCCAGATTTCAATGAAGAGTCTGTTGAAGACTCACTTTCAGTTTTCGACTAGAGTTTACCTGAAAATAAAAATTGTCACATTGGATTAGAATAAACATTTATCTCCTATTGAAATGCATTAAGTGGGCGATTTCTGGGCACCAGAATGCGTCCGAGGCAGAGACGGAGAACGCGACATGACTGTGTCAGTGCCATACACCTGGCATTTGGCATAGGGATTGCATGGGCCTGACATTGCAGATGCTTAATCTGAGCTGATTATAGAATCCAGTGAACAATCGGCGGGCACGCGATTGTTGGATGACTTCTCACGGCATCGTGCCAGAGCCAGTTTGAAGTTTGCCCAAGACTCCCGTCTAATCCTTCATGTGGATAAGCAAGAGAACCGGCAATATACACTCCATACTGTTCCCAAAGTCCGCAGCGGCTGCTTCCCTTCTGTTGTCAATCTGTTCCGTCACTTCGCAGAGACACCTAAACCATCTAGACACAATTGGGAATGGACCAAGCAGGGCCAATGTGCCCAGTTAGTAGAGTGCTATCCTGGCAGAAGTTCTATAAGGATCATGCCTACAGTTTAACCACTTGCTTACTGGGCACATACAGTGCAGAAAATAAGTATTTGAACACCCTGCTATTTTGCAAGTTCTCCCACTTGGAAATCATGGAGGGGTCTGAAATTGTCATCGTAGGTGCATGTCCACTGTGAGAGACATATTCCAAAAAAAAAAATCCAGAAATCACAATTTATGATTATTTAACTATTTATTTGTATGATACAGCTGCAAAGAAGTATTTGAACACCTGTCTATCAGCTAGAATTATGACCCTCAAAGACCTGTTAGTCTGCCTTTAAAATGTCCACCTCCACTCCATTTATTATCCTAAATTAGATGCACCTGTTTGAGGTCATTAGCTGCATAAAGACATCTGTCCACCCCATACAATCAGTAAGAATCCAACTACTAACATGGCCAAGACCAAAGAGCTGTCCAAAGACACTAGAGACAAAATTGTACACCTCCACAAGGCTGGAAAGGGCTACGGGGAAATTGCCAAGCAGCTTGGTGAAAAAAGGTCCACTATTGGAGCAATCATTAGAAAATGGAAGAAGCTAAACATGACTGTCAATCTCCCTCGGACTGGGGCTCCATGCAAAATCTCACCTCGTGGGGTCTCAATGATCCTAAGAAAGGTGAGAAATCAGCCCAGGACTACACGGGAGGAGCTGGTCAATGACCTGAAAAGAGCTGGGACCACCATTTCCAAGGTTACTGTTGGTAATACACTAAGACGTCATGGTTTGAAATCATGCATGGCACGGAAGGTTCCCCTGCTTAAACCAGCACATGTCAAGGCCCGTCTTAAGTTTGCCAATGACCATTTGGATGATCCAGAGGAGTCATGTGAGGAAGTCATGTGGTCAGATGAGACCAAAATAGAACTTTTTGGTCATAATTCCACTAACCGTGTTTGGAGGAAGAAGAATGATGAGTACCATCCCAAGAACACCATCCCTACTGTGAAGCATGGGGGTGGTAGCATCATGCTTTGGGGGTGTTTTTCTGCACATGGGACAGGGCGACTGCACTGTATTAAGGAGAGGATGACCGGGGCCATGTATTGCGAGATTTTGGGCAACAACCTCCTTCCCTCAGTTAGAGCTTTGAAGATGGGTCGAGGCTGGGTCTTCCAACATGACAATGACCCGAAGCACACAGCCAGGATAACCAAGGAGTGGCTCTGTAAGAAGCATATCAAGGTTCTGGCATGGCCTAGCCAGTCTCCAGACCTAAACCCAATAGAGAATCTTTGGAGGGAGCTCAAACTCTGTGTTTCTCAGCGACAGCCCAGAAACCTGACTGATCTAGAGAAGATCTGTGTGGAGGAGTGGGCCAAAATCCCTCCTCCAGTGTGTGCAAACCTGGTGAAAAACTACAAGAAACGTTTGACCTCTGTAATTGCAAACAAAGGCGACTGTACCAAATATTAACATTGATTTTCTCAGGTGTTCAAATACTTCTTTGCAGCTGTATCGTACAAATAAATAGTTAAAAAAATCATACATTGTGATTTCTGGAATTTTTTTTTTTGATTATGTCTCTCACAGTGGACATGCACCTACGATGACAATTTCAGACCCCTCCATGATTTCCAAGTGGGAGAACTTGCAAAATAGCAGGGTGTTCAAATACTTATTTTCTGCACTGTATACCCCCTTCCTGCCCAGGCGAAATTTCAGCTTTCAGCACTGCCTCGCTTTAAATTAAAATTGCGCGGTCGTGCGACGTGCCTTACAAACAAATTGACGTCCTTTTTTTCCCCACAAATAGAGCTTTCTTTTGGTGGTATTTGATCGCCTCTGCGTTTTTTTTTTGCGCTATAAACAAAAAAGAGCGACAATTTTGAAAAAAAACACAGAATATTTTTTACTTTTTGCTATAATAAAAATCCAATTTTTTAAATTTTTTTTTTTTTTCTCAGTTTAGGCCGATATGTATTCTACATATTTTTGGTAAAAAAAACAATCGCAATAAGCGTATAGTAATTGGTTTGCGCAAAGATTATAGTGGCTAGGAAATAAGGGATAGAATTCTGACAATTTTTTTTATTTTTTTACTAGTAATACGGCGATCTGCGAATTTTGTCAGGACTGCGATATTGCGACGGACACATCGGACACTTTTGACACATTTTTGGGACCATTCACATTTATACAGCGATCAGTGCTATAAAAACACACTAATTACTGTATAAATGTGACTGGCAGTGAAGGGGTTAACACTAGGGGTGAGGAAGGGGTTAAATGTGTGTCCTATGAGTGTTCTAACTGTGTGGGGGGAGGGGGGTGACTGGGGGAGGTGACCGATGCTGTCTCCCTATGTACAAGAGAAACAGCATCTGTCTCCTCTCACTGACAGGACGTGGAGCTCTGTGTTTACACACAGAGCTCCATGTCCCTGCTCTAAAACTGCCGATCAGCGTGTACTTGGCGGACATTGCGACCGACGGGCACGCGCATCAGTATCTCGGGGACGCACATGGGGTTCTGTGCTTGGTCCAAGTTTTTAGGAAAGAACTATGCAGTCAATTGACGGCAGCTTGGAAATTCAGATCCCCAAAGCTGCCGTCAATTGAGCATATGCCGGGCCTCAAGTGGTTAATATTTCAAGCCAGTGGCGGCTGGTGCTCCTCATTTTTTTTGGGGGGGAGCAAACCATCAATTGCAGCTACTGTGTCCATCAAACGCCGCCAGTTTGCCCCATCAAATGCAGCCAGTTTGTCCTATAATGCAGTCAGTTGGTCCTATAATGCAGCCAGTTTTCCCCTCAAATGATGCCAGTTTGTCCTCAAATGCAGCCAGTTTGCCCCTCAAATTATGCCAGTTTGCCCCTCAAATTATGCCAGTTTGCCCCTCAAATTATGCCAGTTTGCCCTATCAAATGCAGCCAGTTTGCCCATCAAATGCAGCCAGTTTGCCCCATCAATGCAGCCAGTTTCCCCTTTAAATGCAGCAAGTTTACCCCATCATAATGCAGTCAGTTTGCCCTCAAATGATGCCAGTTTGTCCTATAATGCAGCCAGTTTGCCCCTCAAATGCAGCCAGTTTGCCCCTAAAATGCAGCCAGTTTGCCCCTAAAATGCAGCCAGTTTGCCCCATCAAATGCGGCCAGTTTGCCCCTTAAATGCAGCCAGTTTGCCCTCAAATGATGCCAGTTTGTCCTATAATGCAGCCAGTTTGCCCCTCAAATGATGCCAGTTTGTCCTATAATGCAGCCAGTTTGCCCCATCAAATGCAGCCATTTTGCCCCATCAATGCAGCCAGTTTACCCCATCATAATGCAGCCAGTTTGCCCCATCAAATGCAGCCAGTTTTCCCCATCAATGCAGCCAGTTTGCCCCATCAATGCAGCCAGTTTACCCTATCATAATGCAGCCAGTTTACCCCATCATAATGCAGCCAGTTTGCCCCATCAAATGCGGCCAGTTTGCCCCATCAATGCAGCCAGTTTACCCTATCATAATGCAGCCAGTTTGCCCCCATCAAATGCAGCCAGTTTGCCCCTTAAATGCAGCCAGTTTGCCCCTCAAATGATGCCAGTTTGCCCCATCAAATGCAGCCAGTTTGCCCCATCAATGCAGCCAGTTTACCCCATCAAATGCAGCCAGTTTGCCCTCAAATGATGCCAGTTTGTCCTATAATGCAGCCAGTTGGTCCTATAATGCAGCCAGTTTTCCCCTCAAATGATGCCAGTTTGTCCTCAAATGCAGCCAGTTTGCCCCTCAAATGATGCCAGTTTCCCCTTCAAATTATGCCAGTTTGCCCCTCAAATGATGCCAGTTTGCCCTATTAAATGCAGCCAGTTTGCCCATCAAATGCAGCCAGTTTACCCCATCAATGCAGCCAGTTTCCCCTTTAAATGCAGCCAGTTTACCCCATCATAATGCAGTCAGTTTGCTCTAAAATGATGCCAGTTTGTCCTATAATGCAGCCAGTTTGCCCCTCAAATGTAGCCAGTTTGCCCCATCAAATGCAGCGTTTTCCCCTTAAATGCATCCAGTTTGCCCCTCAAATTAAAAAAAGCCAGCTCCCCTCAAATGCAGCCAGTTTCCCCTCAAATGATGCCAATTTGCCCCTCAAATGCAGCCAGTTTGCCCCCCCCCAGGTCAGTGTTAGGGAAGGGATTCCCTAACACAGCATTGTTTAAACAGTGCGCCCTATGTTTAACCATTTGGAAGCCCATTAGGACACCTGAATAGTGGGCGGCAGCGGCGACAATAGATGGATTCATGCATTACATTAATCTATCTATTGTTGAGTGACAGGTGCAGGAGAGAGGGGGGCGGCGCTCCTGCGCCCCCACTATGGACGCACCACCACTGTTTCAAGCACAGAAAATAGGGGCAGGTGTGCAAGTGAAACAACATGGGGTTCTGTGCTTGGTCCAAGTTTTTAGAGAAAGTATCATTTAGTAGTAATCACCCTCTGCATGATCCTTATAGAACTTCTGCCTGCGTTCCTCAGCTAAAATGTTATTAAGGAGGTAGCATCCATTTTACTGTGTAGCACCCTCCTAGAATAGGTTGCTTGAGATTCTCAGGTAGATTTAGTCTTTTCTGGCTCCTCTGTAAGCTTGGAGCGGTGTGCGATTATTTATGGCTGTTCTGGGTCTCACTGGCTGCAAGATCAACTACTTCTCCCTGCTTTTAGTAGATTCTAGAATGTAGTGGGCTGGAAAAGGTAGGGGTTTTAGGATGGGGAGAGTCACTAAGTGGAGATGCACTTAGGGTTAAAGTTCATAGGTCAAAGGTCAGTTAGGGTTAGGGTAGGAACTTATGCCTTGTACACACGATCGGGCTTTTGCCCAGCCAAATCACATCGGAATTCCGACGGAAATTCCATTGGAGTAAAATAAAACATGTTCTATAATCTAAACGCTGACGGAATTCATCGGAATATCCGAAGAAAAAGTCCATTCGAGTTAGAACTTAGGAAAGGAAAATCCCCCAATTGGGACTTTAACCACTTCCCGACCGCCGCATGTAGATATACGTCCACAGAAGGGCACGTACAGGCAGATGGGCATATATACACGTCCCTGCCTTTGCGCGGGTCGGGGGTCCGATCGGGACCCCCCCCCGCTACATGCGACGGTCGGAAACCCGCAGGGAGCGATCCGGGATGAAGGCGTGGCTATTCGTTTCTAGCCGCCCCCTCGCGATCGCTCCCCAGAGCTGAAGAACGGGGAGAGCCCTATGTAATCACGGCTTCCCCGTGCTTCTCTGTGGCGGCTGCATCGATCGAGTGATCCCTTTTACGGGGAGACTCGATCGATGATGTCAGACCTACAGCCACACCTCCCTACAGTTGTAAACACACACAAATCCTACAGCGCCCCCCTGTGGTTAACTCCAAAACTGCAACTGTCATTTTCACAATAAACAATGCAATTTAAATGCATTTTTTGCTGTGAAAATGACAATGGTCCCAAAAATGTGTCAAAATTGTCCGAAGTGTCCGCCATAATGTCGCAGTCACAAAAAAAAAAAAAAAAATCGCTGATCGGCGCCATTAGTAGTAAAAAAAATTAAAAATAATAAAAATGCAATAAAACTATCCCCAATTTTGTAAACGCTTCAAATTTTGCGCAAACCAATCGATAAACGCTTATTGCGATTTTTTTTTACCAAAAATAGGTAGAAGAATACGTATCGGCCTAAACTGAGGGAAAAAAAAATGTATATATGTTTTTTGGGGGATATTTATTATACCCAAAATTAAAAAAAAATGATTTTTTTTCAAAATTGTCGCTCTATTTTTGTTTATAGCGCAACAAATAAAAACCGCAGAGGCGATCAAATACCACCAAAAGAAAGCTCTATTTGTGGGGAAAAAAGGACGCCAATCTTGTTTGGGAGCCACGTGGCACGACCGCGCAATTGTCTGTTAAAGCGACGCAGTGCCGAATTGTAAAAACACCTCTGGGCATTTAGCAGCATATTGGTCCGGGGCTTAAGTGGTTAAGGGCAACAACTTGAAAGTATAAAAAATAATATTTTATTCAAAATGTATGCAAAATATACAAAAGCATTAAAATATGAATAGTGCGATGGGACGTGAACTCCCAAGAAGGTCCAAAAGAGCCCAACGCGTTTCGGGACAATATCCGTCCCTTCGTCAGGGGCGAGTATCCAAACTCACCAATCACATTGCTGTAAAGACTCATGGTTGAGCAGGCGGGCCCCCACAGAGATAATGATGCCCCTCCTGCACCCAAGAAGGACACAGGTAAGAAGGATCCCCAAAAATTCCCAAAAGATCCAAAACGTACCACCAAGGCACAAACATAGCAGCCAAAGTGCTACGGTCCTCCAGTTCTAAGTGCTGTGCCATTCATCTAATCCCTGGAGTTGCATAGACAGCAAATTGGCCGAAAACCAGCATCCAACCCTTCAGGTATCGTTATCGTCTGTTCTCATCGGTAACCAGAGATCGTCTGTCACTACTGCAGCGCCACCGCCATCAACCACCGTGAGGGTTAGAACTTAGGGTTAGAGTTTTCCCCTTGAAAAATAAGACCAGGACTCAGGAATTGGAATAAGGACCTCCCCAAGAGGTCAAAGGTCAGAAGGCTGGTTCCCATAGGTCAATGGTCACGAGACGTTGCTGACCCACCCCCCACCAAAGTGTCCTGTCCAACCTCAAATAAGTCCCTTGGCCTGAGTGCCCTGTGGGTGGCTGAGGAGGGCATAAAAAGTTTGGGGCCTGCCTCAGCAGGGTTCTCCTCCAGGAGGAGAAGACCAAAGCCCAAAGGTCTGCTGCCCTTCTGGGCAGGATAGCTAAAATTGCAAGAATATCATCGAGGTTCCAGTTCCATGGGAGCTGGGGTGCCTGAAGTCTGCAGAAGTTCATTGAGGTCCCAGCTCAGTGGGAGCTGGGGGGGCCTATTTCCTGGAAGCAGTTGGAGCCAAATCATGGGGGTACATTGAGGATCTGATCCAGAGACTCACCGAAGTGAGTCTGGCCTATCTTGAATGGGGGCATCCAAGTATCCGGGGACATTGTAAGTAGAGGCCTGGAAGTAGGATCCTCATGACTGTGGCTGCTTTTTAAACTAAGGTTCAGAGGCGGCTCTTTAATTAAGCGGTCACCTAAGGCCTCGCACTCTTAGGGGCCTTGCGGCCACCTAATTTCCCTCTGCTCGATCCGTGCAACTTTCTGCAGCCATTTTTATTTGCTTGAATTTTTTTTTTACCCTTTATAGGCATGAGTGGGGACCCCCGTGTCTAAGTTTTGCTTAAGGCCTCACAAAGCCTAGAGCTGCCTCTGCTAGGGTTGCCACACCTGAACACTTTGGCAGAAAAATAAAATAAAAAATTCCGATCCAAACTTGTGTAAAGTTCATCCCTAGTGCTTAGTAACTTTTCTATTCTGTACATATATTCTCACGTACAGCAACCTGTTAGTAAAACCAATGGAATAAGATGGGGGAGGGGAGGGTTATACGTTTCTACTTGCTGCACATGGCTGCCTGACTTGCCAAATAAGCTTTCTTGGTCTCATGATACACAATTCCCAGGAGTCACCGCAAAATATTTCATTTTAACGCTCAACTGGCTAAATACAAATTACAGACGAATCAAACCTTTAAGAGACAGGACACCATGGCAACACAAAGCTGCGGCTCGCAACGGACTCGTTTTCATCAATGGCGCTTTCTTGTCAAAGACGTCGTAATAACAGATAAAAATAAATATGCAAAAAAAAATATATATAATATCCACTTAACCACTTCAGTACCGTGGGTGTTTTTCAGATTCGGTGTTTACGAGACTAAAACATTTTTTTTTTGCTAGAAAATTACTTAAAACCCCCCAAACATTATATATTTTTTTTCTAACACCCTAGAGAATAAAATGGCAGTCATTGCAATACTTTTTGTCACACCGTATTTGCGCAGCGGTCTTACAAGCGCACTTTTTTTTTGGAAAAAATTCACTTTTTTGAATTAAAAAATAAGACAGCAAAAAATTTGGCCCAATTTTTTTATTTATTGTGAAAGATAATGTTACGCCAAGTAAAATGATACCCAACATGTCACGCCTACAAATTGCGCCCGCTCGTGGCATGGCGTCAAACTTTTACCCTTAAAAATCTCGATAGGCGACGTTTAAAAAATTCTATAGGTTGCATTTTTTGAGATACAGAGGAGGTCTAGGGCTAGAATTATTGCTCTCGCTCTAACGATGGCGGCGATACCTCACTTGTGTGTTTGAACACCGTTTTCATATCCAGGCGCTACTCGCGTATGCGTTCGCTTCTGCGCGCGAGCTCGTCGGGACGGGGCACTTTACATTTTAATTTTTTTTCTTATTTATTTTTATATATTTTATTATTTTTTACACTGGAAAAAAAAAAAAGCATGACAGGTCCTCTTACATATGAGATCTGGGGGTCAAAAAGACGTCACGTCATAAAAAAAAAAAGAATTGAAACTGTAATTTTTTCAAATGACAAAAAAAAAAAAAATATGTTTCTGACGTACGTTGTGACGTCACTTCCGCCCAGCAGAGCTATGGGGACGGGTGAGGGACATATTTTCCTCACTCGCATCCCCACACAGCAGAGGAGCGGACCCGATCGCCCCCGCCGCTACCGACGGCTCCGGTAAGCGGCGGAGGGCGCGGGAGAGCGGCGGGAGGGGGGGCCGTCTCCCACCGCTGATAACGCCGATCTCGCTGCGAATCCGTGAGACCGCCGTTATCTTTTACAGGACCGCTCACACTAAAGATAGATATCTCGGTTGTGGCAGCAGCTGCTGCCGTTACCGAGATATCCATCTTCAAAGTGCCGCTGTATAAACTCGTAAGGCGGTCTAGAAGTGGTTAAAGTGGATGTAAAGCCTCTCTCATCCTTTCTAAACTCCTGCCATAGTGCTGATCTTATAAGGATATAGATGCCTCCTGCATGTATCCTCACCTGTCCAATGTCTCCCCTCTGTCTGTTATAAGAACTGAAAAACTGCAGATTCTGTAGGTGGGTCTGTTGTCTGGAGCTCAGTGGGTGGAGTTGTGATGTCAGTAGACTCCCCGCCCTCCTCTACACTCCTCTTGTCAACATGCATTTTTTTCTCTTACACTAAATTCTGCTTTGATCACTAACATCCAGTCAAAATCCAGAAAAGTGACCACATGACTTCAGAAAAGGAGGGAATTAAAAAATAATGCCTGTCTCCAGACTAGCACATGAGATATGTAAATAACCTGTCACTCACAGCAAGGGGGCGGAACGGACTAAGGTTTTTCTCTGTAAGTCCGTTTTATTTCACTGAACAATAAAAGAGGATTGCTCAGAGCTAGATTAACTCTGTGTGGCAAGACTGGGCACAGATGATAGGAAATCTTATACTCTACAATGTGACATAAAAAAAAAAAAAAAAAAAAAATTGGGGTTTACATCTTGCTCCAAAAAATCCCCCCCCCCCTTCATGACCAGGCCATTTTTTGCGATACGGCACTGTGTTACTTTAACTGACAATTGCGCGGTCGTGCGACGTTATACCCAAATAAAATTGATGTCCCTTTTTCCCACACAAATAGAACTTTCTTTTGATGGTATTTGATCACCTCTGCGGTTTTTACTTTTTTCTATAAACACAAAAAAGTCAGACAATTTAGAAATTATATATATATATTTTTTCAAAAGTGTATTTTTGTGCGAGAACTCGAGAGAGAGGAGCCGGACTGCAGGAGTTGGGAGTAGGCAGACCCTCCCCCCGGAGGCAATCGCCATCCTTCTCCATGCCCCCGGTGGCAATGGCGGGTGTGAGGGGGGGCCTCCCACTCACCCCACCCTACCTGCTCCTCTTGGGAGCCCAACTGGGGCCCAACGGGACCCCATTGGGGCAGAGGGACTCCCCCTATGAGGGAGTGAGGGGGTCTAGCCCACCCAGCCAGCCTTGTAGGTCCTTCGCCTCTCTTTATTTGACCGCATGGCCAAAGTGTGTGTGTGTTAAACCAATTTCGTGTGCGTGCAAGTGTGGTGGTTTTTGTGAGGTGGGCGTACTAAGCACAGGCGTACCTTGCATAGCACACCCCCCGGGAGCCGGGCTGAGACCACCAAACTCAATTCACATGTAGCCGAGACCGGGATCCGAACCCTTGGCTGCAGAAGTGAACGGCTTGTCAGCGCAGTGCCAATCACGTTGAGCCACCACAGCTCCCTAGAAAATATATTTAACTCCTTAAGGGCCGCATGTACATTTATGTCGGCAGAATGGCACGGACAGGCACATTGGCGTACCTGTACGTCCCTGCCTAGACATGGGTCGGGGGTCAATCAGATAGCTTCCCCAGTGACCAGGGAAACCATAGAGGAACCATGTTCCTCTTGACTTCCTCTCCAGCTACAATGCCGCTGCTGCAGGAGAGCGCCACCTGCAGTGGAAAAAGTAGACTGCCCCTGCCTACAAAAACCGTTCAACTTTAAATGTGTTTCTTCTCGGAGTTCAGCTTTAAGAGACGAGCAACATAAAATACTTTTACAAATCTATATACATGTCAGCCTTCAAAAATGAGCAATCTCCGTGAGTAACACTTCAGCAGTGGAATGTTTCAGTACAAATACCGAAGGCCCGGCCGTCTTCTGTACATCGACGGAAAAATTCAGAAAATGCAGCGATTTTCTATAATAAACAATTCCATCTGTTATAATCTGGAGAAAATTCTTCATGTAAGTCGGTCTGGCTGCCGACAAATGTATACCGTATAATGATATTTCAGCCGCAACAAGGCAAGAATGATGGGAGGGGGGAACTGCATTAACCAACTCAGCCCTGGAAGGTTTTACCCCCCCCTTCATGACCGGGGCTTTATTTTCTCTTTAGCACTGCGCTACTTTAACTGGCAATTGCTCGTTCATGCCATGCTGTACCCAAACTAAATTTATAAAAAAAAAGAATTCACACAAATAGAACTTTCTTTTGGTGGTATTTGATCACCACTGTTTTTTTTTTCTTTTTTATTATATAAATGAACCACTTAAGGACCGCCTAACGCCGATATACGTCGGCAGAATGGCACGGCTGGGCACATCCACGTACCTGTACGTGATTGTTAAATGCCCAGCCATGGGTCGCGGGCGCGCGCACGCGACCCAGTCCGAAGCTCCGTGACCGCGGCCGCGGGAACCGATCGCCGCCGGTGTCCTGCGATCGGTCCCCGGAGCTGAACAACGGGGAGAGGTGAGTGTAAACACACCTTTTCTGTTCTTCACAGTGGCAGTGTCACTGATCGTCTGTCCCCTTTACAAGCCGTACACTCACTACTACTACATTGTAGATACAAAGTGTCATTTCTTCAGTGTTCAGGGTGTACTTACTTTTGTAAGATACTGTGTGTATATATATATATATATATATATATATATATATATATTTATTTAATTTTTACTGCTTATGTGGAGTTACCCTTTAACCAATTAAGGACCCCTTCATGCCCATATACGTCGGCAGAATGTCACGGCTGGGCACAATCACCTACCTGTACGTGATTCCTTAAGCCCAGCTATGGGCTTGCGACCCGGTCGGAAGCTCAGTGACCACGCCTGTGGGACCCGCAGACCCAAACGCCACAGGTGTCCCGCGATCGGTCACAGGAGCTGAAGAACGGGGAGAGGTGAGTGTAAACATACCTTCCCCGTTCTTAACTGTGGCAGTGTCATTGATCGTCTGTTCCCTGATATAGGGAAAGGCGATCACTGACGTCACACGTCCAGCCACGCCCCCCCTACAGTTAGAAACACACATGAGGTCACACTTAACCCCTTTCAGCGCCCCCTAGTGGTTAACTCCCAAACTGCAATTGTAATTTTCACAGTAATCAGTGCATTTTTATAGCACTTTTCGCTGTGAAAATTACAATGGTCCCAAAAATGTGTCAAAATTGTCTGATGTGTCCGTCGTAATGTCGCAGTCACAAAAAAAATTGCTAATCGCCGCCATTAGTAGTAAAAGGAAAAATTATTAATAAAAATGCAATAAAACTATCCCCTATTTTGTAAACGCTATAAATTGTGCGCAAACCAATCGATAAACGCTTATTGCGATTTTTTTTTTTTTAACCAAAAACATGTAGAAGAATACGTATCGGCCTAAACTGAGGAAAAAAACAAAACGTTTTTTTTATATATTTTTTGGGGATATTTATTAGAGCAAAAAGTAAAAAATATTGAATTGTTTTCAAAATTGTCCCTCTATTTTTTTTTATAGCGCAAAAAAATAAAAACCGCAGAGGTTAGCAGGGGGATTTTCTGGGGGGGGGGGGGGGGTTGTGCTAGAAGGGGAGATTTGGAGGGAAGGTGATAGAATTTGTGCTAGGAGTGTTTTTTTTGGGAGAGGGGAAACAATTTGTGCTAAGAGGGGTATTTTGGGGGGGGGGGGGGTTGTGCTAGGAGGTGGGATTTGGAGCAGAGGGCATAGAATTTGTGCTAGGAGGGGGGATTTGTGCAAGAAGGGGGGGGGGATTTGGGGAGGGGAGAGGATTTGTGCTAGAGCAGTTTTTTTTTTTTTTGGAAAGGGGGAAGGATTTGTACTAGGAGGGGGAGAATAGAAGCTGGAATGGGATTTGAGCTGGGAGGAGGGGGAATTTTTTTTCATTTTTATTTGGGGAGAATATTGGCAGAGGGAATGTATGTGTGGTGATCAATGCTGGATTATTTTATTTGCTGAGACACGAGGCTCACACATTGATTGTGTGTAGCTTTACTTCCTCTGCCCCTCCTGCTGATTCTTGATGTTTAACCCGCCTGTCATCAGAATAAAATATTAAATCTAATAAGCAAAAATGCCGGGGGGGGGGGGGGGGGTGAAGGGAAGGTGAACACAGCATGAGCTACTGGTGGGGCTGCCATTATACATGGACAACTGAGTCATCTCCTGACCCCAAACAAACAACTACATAGAAAAGTAATATAATTATTATTATTATTATTAATAATAAATATATTACTTTTCTATTTCTCTTTTCTATGTAATAATAATAACAATACTAATAGTTTTATCTTTTTCTCTCTGTTTCCATAGCTGTGTATTATTCCCGTATTCCGGTGTCCTTGACATCATTCGGCGCTTGTACATTTTCTGAACATTGTATTCTGATCTTTGCCGGTTCCCAGAACACGACAGAATCGGATCTCACATCCAAAACGTGGTAATCTCCCCCTGCGGACTCTGAGCTGTCAGTCACTGTCTTTCCTCTGACAGAGATCTCCGAGGGTCAGTGAAATCGAATGATACCGCCGGTCTCCGTCCACCCGGCCCGACACTGGATAGGGACTCCGGTCTACATTACCGACCTGTTACCGGCACCGATCTTCTTCAAGGACTTCTCTCCGTTCTGAATATTTCATGCCGGGTCAAAATATTATTTGTTGTCAATAATCTTATGATTGTGAAAACTTTTTGTTAAAAATGTGTTTTCCCACTTCTTGGATCCCCCCCCCTTTTTTTTCTTTAACCAGTTCCTGACCACCTCACACAGACTCAGGCCTTGTACACACGATGGAATATATCCGCTGTAAACGGTCCCCGGACCGTTTACAGTGCATATTTACGCCGGGCTGTTTGATCGGATGGCTGTACACACCATCGGATCAAATTCCCCGCCGGCGGACAGTGCGGTGACGCGGTGGTGACGTTGACGCCGCCACGTCACCGCACCAGGAAGTAAACACTTCCGCGCGCATGCGTCGGATCCATTCACAGGATACGACGCATTGGTTTGCCATACTAACCAGCGGACATATCCGACGGGCAGCTCTCCGGCGGAAAAATTTCAAAGCATGCTTTGAAACTTTTCCGCCGGAGGAATCCGGCCAAAACGGTCCGTTTGCCCCTACAGACCAGCGGATTTTCCGGCTGAAATGGTCCGTCGGACCATGTTCAGCGGAAAAATTCCCTCGTGTGTACAAGGCCTTACTGGGGCACAATGACTCTCCTGGACAAAATCCCGTACTTATAAAGTGCTTATAAAGTGTAGCGGTACCCTCAAAGTGGCTGCTGATTTATTTTGGGCCTACTCTCTGACCCATCCACCCCTTAAAGTGTCTCGAACCCCAAGCACACCAAGCAATTGTAGATGTATTGTGAGTAGGGATGAGCTCCATGTTCGATTCGAACATTGTCTGTTCGTACGTTCGACAAAATTCGAAAAAAAAAACGGGTCGTTCGCGCCAAATTTGAGTGACGCGCAACGGCCCATAATTCACTGCGGCATTGCGCGCTGATGATTGGCCAAGCATGCAATATGACCCTGCATGCTTGGCCAATCACAGAGAGCGCAAAAAACGGAGAGCCATAATTGCCCAAAGCCTGGGTGGCTTTGGCCAATTATGGCTCAGGGCTTTAGCACACGCCCCACACTATATAAGGCCGCCTGCTGGGCCTCGTGTACTGTGTTCCAGCGCTGAACAAAGATCAGTCAGAGAGAAAGAGAGATTGTTTTTTTTATATAGCTAGATAGAGCAGGCAGGCAGGCTAGTCAGTTTAGCTTAATTTACAGTGTGTAGAGGATATATATACATCCCAGGAGTTGTACATATATTTATACACTGTATAGCTTAGATAGATCAGTTCTTCCTAATTTACTGGCAGGCAGGTGATCGTGCTATTTAAAGACGTTATGACAGGTATAGACCAATATTTAAAGGAATTTTTCTTTTCTTTTTTTTTATTTAAGCATCATTAAAATCACTGCTCCTGGAGCAGTGATTTTAATGATGCTTAAATGAATAAAAAATAAAAAATTCCTTTAAATATTGTACCTGCTGGGTGTCTATAATTTGCCTGTGAAAACGTCTTTGAGAACCCGGGTCTTGCCCGAGGGAACATGTATCAATGGAAAAAAGTTTTAAAAACGGTCATTTTTTCAGGAGTCCTGCTTTTTCCATTGATACATGTTCCCTGGGGCAAGACCCGGGTTCTCAAAGACGTTTTCCAACAATAACTTGAATATTGGGCTTTAAAATGAGCACTTTTGAATTCGAACGTTCGAGTCCCATAGACTTTAATGGGGTTCTAAATGTTCGCGCGAACGGGCGGTCTGTTCTAACGTTCTGGTGTGAACCGAACACGGGGGTGTTCGGCTCATCCCTAATTGTGAGTCCTTTTTAAGACCACAATAACACATATACAATATACAATGACATGCAATAATGTTATTACCTTCTTCTGAATGCAGTCTTCAGGAGCAAACACACCTCACACAATGAATATAGTAAACCAAGAGTAACTTTACTTGGCATGTAATAGAAAGAAATAAAACATACAACAGGTCACAATTAGATATACATATATATACACCACTGACTCTGCAAAGAGCCCTTTGCGAGAGTCAAAAGAGGGAGAAAAAAACACACAAAGAACAAAGCTAAAATACTATAAAATCTGCAAATGGCTATAAATAGTCTATGCTCGCGAGCTCCCCCAGTGGGCAACTACTCCAAGTACAGTTGCTAGCAACTTCAGCCAGACCTTGCTGAGATAACTTCAGAATGTTCCTCAGTGTTTAAATCTATTGCAAACTCGTTGGTGCACTTTAACTTGTTTGTAATCCAAAGGGTATGTAAAATAAGTCTTATGGTATGATCAATACAGGAACTTGCGGAATGATCCTTAAAGTGGAAGTTCACCCAATTTTTTTTTTCTAAAAATACCTTGAGCCGACCGGTTAGACTGCGAGGATGCTGGTTTTTTTTTTTTTTTCGTACATACCGTGTTAGCGGTGTTTCATCCCTCCGCTTCCGGGTATGATTCTTGCGTGGCTGGGCGTTCCTAGTTGATGTATGTTCCTCCGACCGGCGCATACTGCGCGACACGACTTTCCGATAGAAGCCGAACGTCATTGCGCAGGCGCCGTATAGAGTCGGCTCTATACGGCGCTTGTGCAGCGACGTTCGGCTTCTTTCGGAAAGTCGTGACGCGCAGTATGCGCCGGTCGGAGGAACGTCAATCAAGTAGGAAAGCCCAGCCACGCAAGAATCGTACCCGGAAGCGGAGGGATGAAACACCGCTAACACGGTATGTACGAAAAAAAAAAAGAAAACCCAGCATCCTCGCAGTCTAACCGGTCGGCTCAAGGTATTTTTAGAATTTTTTTTAACACTTTAAGTTAGCTTTAGTCAGATTGACTAGCGTAACTTTCAAACGTTGAATCTCTATAGTAATATTAATAAGCAGTGCGTTATCTCAATGTATGGAGCATTAAAAGTCACAAGGCTAGGAAAGTATTGAAAGCTTGGGCCACTGCCCTCTCACCCGAGTAGGCCTAGTCCGCCTGAGTTCCTCACGACAAACACGCCAATCGGTGATCACTCTGCAGCACACAGTCTCCGGTTTCTTTCTCGCCACTGTTACGATCGTCAGCTGGTGGAAGACCCCGATCTCCTGAAGACACGAGCGGGATGCACTTGATCTTGTCTCCCTCCGGGGTGGCTGGTCTTCCGGCGAATCCAGGCCCAGGCTTCAGGCCTAGCTGCTTGGCTGAAGTGCTCTCCCCCGTTTCGCAGAGGGAGGAAGGCAGGTCCCAAAAGAGCGAATTTAACTCCTCCCCATCTTTAAATAACCTCCCCCATAAGTCTGTGAAGAGGCGTCATGTGCTCCGAGAAGCCAATGCATTATGGGAACTGTAGTCTATTTCTACTAAAGTCAATAGAGTCCTTTTCTCCTAGTTCCTCTAATCCCACAATGCATTGCTTTTGGAAGAGAAATAGTTATACACATAAATACAATATAGCTGGAACTCCCGGGGAATTTAGGTATGAAAGATTACCAGATAGTCTATGACAGTATGACCCCCGCTACACAGGGTTTCCCTTTGAGCCGCCAGAGGGCGCGAGCATGCCCGCTGCACGGCGGGGGACCCAATGCGCGTGGCCAGTGGTCGCAATCTAAACAAATGGAACGTAACTAATTATTAATAATAAATAATAGTAATAATAATAAAAACATTTTATTATTATTATTTTTTACTTTCTATTCATTTAACTGCTTGCCGACCGCCCACCGAAGTTATACGGCGGCAGGTCGGCACTGCTAGGCGAGAGCACGTAGCTCTACGTCCTATCTTTTGCGGCCGCTAGGGGGCGATCGCCGCCGGGCACGCACGCTCGTTCGTTACAGAGCGGGGAACGGGAGCTATGTGTGTAAACACATAGCTCTCGTTCCTGTCAGCGGGGGAAACGCTAATTTTCTGTTCATACAATGTATGAACAGAAGATCAGTGATTTCCCCTAGTGAGGCCACCCCCCCATACAGTTAGAACACACCCAGGAACGCACTTAACCCCTTCCCAGCCCCCTGGTGTTAACCTCTTCACTGCCAATGGCATTTTTATAGTAATCCAATGCATTTTTATAGCATTGATCGCTATAAAAATGCCAATGGTCCCAAAAATGTGTCAAAATTGTCCGATGTGTCCACCATAATATCGCAGTACCGAAGAAAAAAACGCTGATCGCCGCCATTACTAGTAAAAAAAATATATTAATAAAAATGCCATAAAACGACCCCCTTTTTTGTAAACGCTATAATTTTTGCGCAAACCAATCAATAAACGCTAATTGCGATTTTTTTTTACGAAAAATATGTAGAAGAATATGTATCGGCCTAAACTGAGGAAAAAAAATGTTTTTTTTATATCTTTTTTGGGGATATTTATTATAGAAAAATGTAAAAAATATTGCATTTTTTTCAAAATAGTGGCTCTATTTTTGTTTATAGCGCAAAAAATAAAAACCGCAGAGGTGATCAAATACCACCAAAAGAAAGCTCTATTTGTGGGGAAAAAAAGGACGCCAAGTTTGTTTGGGAGCCACATCGCACGACCGCGCAATTGTCAGTTAAAGCGACGCAGTGCCGAATCACAAAAAGTGCTCTGGTCAGGAAGGGGGTAAATCTTTCCGGGGCTGAAGTGGTTAAATACGGCATTCGTTATTTCGGAAAATTCGTATTCATTACTTTCATAAATAGCCAAATTTAAAAGGAAATTTCAATACCTATATTTAATAGTTAGTTATTAATAGTTTGTTAATTTTCGGATTTCCGACATTTCGAATTTACGAACACCGCATCTAAACGAATGATACGTACCAAATTAATAATATAATAAAAAAAAAAAAACATTTTATTATTAATAATTCGTTACGTTCGATTCATTTAGATATCGCATTCGTTATTTCGGATAATTTGTATTCGTTGCTTTCATAAACAGCCAAATTTAAAAGGAAATTCCAATAATTATAATTGAATAGCTAATTGTTATTTCTGATTTTTCGAATTCTAAATATGAATTTATCCAAAGTTAAGAATTATCCGAAATAATGAATGCTGTATCTAAACGAATTGAGCACAATGCATTATTAATAATAATAATAATAATAATAATAATAAATAACAATAATAAAAACCTTTTATTAGTATTATTTATTATTAATGTGTTCTGTTCCATTCATTTAGATGCGGCATTCGTTATTTTGGATAATTCGTATTCGTTACTTTCATAAACAGCCAAATTTAAAAGGAAATTCCAATAATTATAATTGAATAGTTAGTTATTAGTTCAGATTTTCGAATTTCGGAATTCAAAATATGAATTTATCCAAAGTTACGAATTATCCGAAATAACGAATGCTGTATCTAAACAAATGGAACATAATGCATTAATAATAATAATAATAAATAACAATAATAAAAACCTTTTTATTAGTATTATTTATTATTAATGTGTTCCGTTCCATTTGTTTAGATGCGGCATTCGTTATTTCGGATAATTCGTATTCATTGCTTTCATAAACAGCCAAATTTAAAAGGAAATTCCAATAATTATAATTGAATAGCTGATTGTTATTTCAGATTTTTCGAATTCTAAATATGAATTTATCCAAAGTTAAGAATTATCTGAAATAACGAATGCTGTATCTAAACGAATTGAGCATAATGCATTAATAATAATAATACTAATAAAAAAAAAAAAAAAACCTTTTATTAGTATTATTTATTATTAATGTGTTCTGTTCCATTTGTTTAGATGCGGCATTCGTTATTATTTTGGATAATTTGTAACTTCAGATAAATTCCTATTCTTTACATTCACCAACAGCCAAATTTGAAAGGAAATTCCAATACCTATAATTTAATAGTTAGTTATTAATAGTTAGTTAATTTTCGGATTTCCGAATTTATGAATACCACATCTAAACTAATGGAACATACCAAATTAATAATAATAATAATAATAATAATAATAATAATAATAATAATAATAAATAAATAATAATAATAATAAAAACATTTTATTATTATAAATTTGTAACGTTCCATTCATTTAGATACGGCATTCATTATTTCGGATAATTCGTACTCGTTGCTTTCATAAACAGCCAAATTTAAAAGGAAATTCCAATAATTATAATTGAATAAGTTAGTTAATATTTCAGATTTCCGATTTTCGAATTCCAAATATGAATTTATCAAAAAGTTACGAATTATCCGAAATAACGAATGCTGTATCGAAACAAATGGAACATAATGCTAATGATAATAATAATAAATAACAATAATAAAAACCTTTTTATTAGTATTATTTATTATTAATGTGTTTTGTTCCATTTGTTTAGATGCGGCATTCGTTATTTTGGATAATTCGTAACTTCGGATAAATTTGTATTTGTTACATTTAATAACGACCAAATTTGAAAGGAAATTCCAATACCTACAATTTAACCACTTAAGGACCGCCTCCTGCACATTTACGTCGGCAGAATGGCATGGCTGGGCACATGCATGTACAGGTACATCCTGTGCTAGTGCCCAGCCATGGGTTGAGGGCGCGCGCCTGCGTCCCGGTCCGAAGCTCCGTGACTTCTTGCCGTCTTGCGAGCGCTCCCCGGAGCTGAAGAACGGGTTGAGCTGTGTGTAAACACGACTTCCCCGTTCTTCACTGTGGCGGCGTCATCGATCATGTGATCCCTTTTATAGGGATACACAATCGATGACATCACACCTACAGCCACACCCCCCTACAGTTGTAAACACACATTAGGTCACACATAACCCCTTCAGCGCTCCCTTGTGGTTAACTCCCAAACTGCAAATGTCATTTTCACAATAAACAATGCATTTTAAATGCATTTTTTGCTGTGAAAATGCCAATGGTCCCAAAAATGTGTCAAAATTGTCCGAAGTGTCCGCCATAATGTCACAGTCACGAAAAAAATCGCTTATCGCCGGCATTAGTAGTAAAACATTTTTTTTTTATAAAAATGCAATAAAACTATCCCCTCTTTTGTAAACGCTATAAATTTTGCGCAAACCAACCGATAAACGCTTATTGCGATTTTTTTTAGCAAAAATATGTTGAAGAATACGTATCGGCCTAAACTGAGGAAAAAAAATATTTTTTTATATATTTTTGGGGGATATTTATTATAGCAAAAAGTAAAAAATATTGCATCTTTTTCAAAATTGTCGCTCTATTTTTGTTTATAGCACAAAAAAACCCCCACAGAGGTGATCAAATACCACCAAAAGAAAGCTCTATTTGTGGGGAAAAAAGGACGCCAATTTTGTTTGGGAGCCACGTCGCACGTCCGCGCAATTGTCTGTTAAGGCGACGCAGTGCCAAATTGCAAAACCTGGCCGGGTCCTTTAGCTGCCTAAAGGTCCGGGTCTTAAGTGGTTAATAGTTAGTTATTAATAGTACATTCATTTTCGGATTTCCGAATTTTCTAATTTTTGGAATACCGCATCTAAACGAATAAAAAAATAACACATTCAAATTTTTCTGAAGTTACGAATTCATTTGAAATAATGAATTTCGATCATAATGAACGAAAAAAGAAAAAAAAAAAGAAAAACGATCAAATTTAGTCTAGTTTTTGCACAGAATAAATGTAGAATTTTTATAACAGTACAGTAATAAATATGAAATAAATTTAAAAAACGTGCCGGAGCGTTCCCGGCTCACTTTGAAGCTTCGTGTCATTCACTCAGAGCGATCGCTTTTCTTTTTATATCTGGATACTTGGTGTATAAATGTATGCATTATTCCAACGCGCAGCGCGCCGCGCTGTGATGAATATTCGCCGGGCAAGTGGACAAACTGCAGGTTTTAGCCCCCGAAGCATTCCGCCCCGGTGGCGGCGAGATGAAATTGCACGCCGCTAATGGTTTCCTAATGACATGTTTCTATATGTTCAACACATAAAATTGTACTGTATTTATCACACACGCGACGAATGCTCCGTCCTCCCGGCGTAGATCAGGGTCCCCCCCTCCCCTCCCCCGCTGCTTTGTAATTGTGTCATGTTCACGTCGGGAACGGTCCGCTGCCTGCGTGCGGCAATCAATCACCGGCCTACCATGGAACTGACATGCCGCAGTTAACAGGTCACATTAAAGAGAAGGAATTAACATTTCTTCTTATAGGAGGAAAAAAGAGAAAATAACGTTTTTTTTATTGCTGACATGTAAGTGGAAATTTGATATAAATGGATTTACACGCTTAAAGGGGCAGTGACCACAAATACACAAGTTGTCATTACATGAGTCGGTGGGTTCTGGGAAAGGAGATCCAAAAGAGGCTGATCTTCTAAAAAGGTGCAAAAACGGTGCCTTGAAAAAGTTTTCATACCCCTTGAAATTTGTCCACATTTTGTCATGTTACCACCAAAAAAACGTAAATGTATTTTATTGGGATTTTATGTAACAAGCTCATGGATGTTATATTATGTATGTTCTTTCATTTTCAATAAACAGTTATGGAACTAAATATAAAAATATTATTATACAGCGATTAATCATTTTAATTTTCTTTTACTACATTATATTACAAATTTTAAATATATTCCTCCATAGTCACATTTTAACCACTTAATGAATATTCATAATAATGTAATTGAGATTGCAAATTGAAAATTAAATAAATAATTATGCCTGGGACCCCCGCTTTAACCACTTCAGCCCCGGAGCATTTTGCAGCTAAAGGACCTTTCCCTTTTTTGTGATTCGGCACTGCGTCGCTTTAACTGACAATTGCGCAGTCGTGCAAAGTGGCTCCCAAACAAAATTGGCGTCCTTTTTTTTCCCACAAATAGAGCTTTCTTTTGGTGGTATATGATCACCTCTGTGGTTTTTATTTTTTGCGCTATAAACAAAAATAGAGCAACAATTTTGAAAAAAAAAAAAGCAATATTTTTTACTTTTTGCCATAATAAATATCCCCAAAAAATATATAAAAAATTCTTCTACCTATTTTTGGTAAAAAAATCGCAATAAGCGTATATTGATTGGTTTGCGCAAAAGTTATTGGGCCAGATCCATAGAGAGAGTACGCCGGTGTATCTACTGATATGCCGGCGTACTTTCAAATTACCCGCGTCGTATCTTTAGTTTGAATCCTCAAACCAAGATATGACGGCATCTGGGTTCGATCCAACAGGCGTACGCCTTCATACGCCTTCGGATCGTAGATGCAATACTTCAGCGTCTGCTGGGTGGAGTTCTCGTAGTTTTCCGCGTCGAGTATGCAAATGAGCTATTTCCGACGATCCACGAACGTACGCGCGGCCGTCGCATTCTCTTACGGCGTCTCTAGTCGGCTTTTTCCGGCGTATAGTTAAAGCTGCTTTTTGCGGCGTATAGTTAGACTTGCCATGTTAATTATGGCCGTTGTTCCCACGTCGAAATTTGAATTCCGCCGCCAGAAAAACACTACGCCGCCGTAACTTACGGCGCAAAATCTTTAAAGATTCGAAATTACGCCAGGTAAGGTACGGCGGCGTAGCGTATCTCTGATACGCTGCGCCGATCTATTTCTATGTGGATCTGGCCCATAGTGTTTACAAAATAGGGGGTAGTTTTATGGCATTTTTATTAATAATTGTTTTTTTACTAGTAATGGCGGCGATCAGTGATTTTTATTGTGACTGCGACATTAGGATGGACAAATCGGACACTTTTGGCACATTTTTGGGACCATTGTCATTTTTACAGCGATCAGTTCTATAAAAATGCACTGATAACTGTGAAAATGACACTGGCAGCGAAGGGGTTAACCAGGAGGGGGCGCTATAGGGGTTAAGTGTGTACTAAGAGAGTGTTTTTACTGTGGGGGGGGGGCATAGCTGTGCGTGTGACATCACTGATCATCGTTCCCTAACACAGGGAACAGACGATCACAGACAGCCACACTAGGAAGCACAAGGAGAGGTTTGTTTACACTCACCTCTCCTCGTTCTCCCTCTCTGTGAACCGATCAAGGGACACCGGCGGTGATCGGGTCCCGTGGGCGCGGTCAGAGAGGACAGGACTAGTGGCGCGCTCGTGACCCACGGCTGGGCATCTTACGTCCATGTGCCCAGACATAGGCCGTGGTTCTCAACCTTTCAGTGCCGTGACCCCTTGATAACATTTCCCAAGTTGTGGGGACCCCTAACAGTAAAATTATTTTCATAGTGTGGGTTGTCAGCACCCAAGGCAAGTAATTTGCGCCCCTAACCCACGGCAATTTAGCGCTCCCTGAGTCCCCTCCACTCGTACAGTATTAAAACCTCTTATGGTACATTTTAGGATGTACTGCTCTTTCTCTTTGTTCTCCTTTCTTTCCCTTTTATCTCTCTCTATCCTCATTTCTTGTCCCCCCCCCCCCCAATCCCTCTCTCTAGCAGCCTTTCTTGTTTTTTCTCTTATTCTTTCTCTCCCTTTTTCTTTCGTCCTCCTCCTCTTTTTCTCTCCCTTCCATGTATTCTCTATTTTTATTCCTTGTCTTACTCCTTGGTGGGGGGGATGGGATGAGTGGCAGTGCAGGCGAGGAGTTGGGATGAGTGGCAATGTTGGGGGGGGGAGTTCTGATTAGCCAACTTAGATGCTCTTGATGAAGGTCATCTCCTGATCTGAGAACTGTAGTGGGGACTTTAAATGGCAACTCTAATCACATGTATGTACCTCACTGTGTCTCTGACTTTGTAGTGTCTTGTAGCAGTGACACCTATGCTGAAATCAGGAGATGGGGTCTCCTCCAGTCCCTCCCATCTCACAATCCTCACCAGTCAGCTGACCTCTAGTCTCTGCCCCCCAGCCATGCCGTGAACTGAATAGGCGGCTGCAAACAGGCTGAGTGGGGGGGCCGTGGGCTCCAGGAACAGCCCAGCAGGGCGGTCACTGGCTCCAGAGACAGCCCTGCTGGGCAGCGGCAAGAAGGCTGGGAGAGTGGTGCAGGCTTCAGGAACAGCCCAGGATTTTGTGACCCCTAGCAAATCATCATTTGACCCCCCAGGTTGAGAACCACTGTATTAAAGTGACCGCCATACCGTAGCGGTTCACGCAGCCGAGCCAACCTGCCGAAGTATAACTGCGGCGGCTAATGAGCAACCGGTTAATATCGCTTATACTGCTCCCTTTCAGTCATTCTGTCTCTGATTGAAATCTCTGATGCACGTACAGGAAGGAGTCACCACTTGAGCTACTGAGCTCTGTAAATAACAGTTAATTTTAGCAGAATGGATAAGGAGAACCATGTAATAAGGAGATAACAGCTCCATCTGCTTTTTGCAACAACAAAAAAAATGGTACAAACTCTTCATGCAATATTGCATATTTAATTGCCCAACAAGTTAAAGTGGAAGTAAACCCTTCACTTTGATAGTTACAAAAAACAGTTAACATTCCCGGCATGCCGTAAATGCTAGCTGTCACATTTGTTTGTGCTCTCAACCAAACTGCCAAACCATCCAATGGCTGGTTTCACAACAGGTCACATGTACAGCATCATGGCAGTTGCAGATTAAACAGAAATCAAGATGGCCGCTTCCTTGGCTGAAAACGATAGGAGTGTTTACTTCTAGTGTTGAGCGGAATACGCCATATTCGATTTCGCGATATTGCGCGAATATATAGAAGAATATTCGCGAATATTCGCTAATATCGAATATTCGTGATATTTTATCCAAAAAAATTTTTGCAAAATTTCGCTAATGCGAAAATGATTGCGAAATTCTCATAAACGGAGATCATTTCCTGTATTACTAAACTAATATGCACTAAACACTAACTCTGCACTAACTCTACTTAAAATAAAGGAGAATAAGGGGGCAAAAGAAGGGCGGAGAAGATAATCACGCAATATTCCTATTGCGCAATTATCTTCTCCGCCCTTCTTTTGCATCAGAGCCAATCAGAATAACTTGAATATTCGGCAAAAGGAATATTGCGCGATTATCTTCTCCGCCCTTCTTTTGCATCAGAGCCAATCAGAATAACTCGAATATTCGGCAAAAGGAATATTGCGCGATTATCTTCTCCGCCCTTCTTTTGCATCAGAGCCAATCAGAATAACTTGAATATTCGGCAAAAGGAATATCGCGCAATATTCCTTTTGCCGAATATTCGAGTTATTCTGATTGGCTCTGATGCAAAAGAAGGGCCGAGTAGCTGATGCGATTCTTTTATGTTGCCGAAAATTCGTAATGCGAATTTTCGGCAACATAAAAGAATCGCATCACCTACTCGGCCCAGGTTCTCTCTCTAATCATACCAGCAATGCTTTTAGACGTCGATGGAGATCACTAGGATGTGATCTGTTTTAAAAATAAATTTAAAAAAATACGAATATTCGCCATAGCGAATATTCGCCGCAATATTCGAGTTATTCGTGAATACTCGAATATGCAATATTCGTAGCGAATATTCGCAATGCGAATATTCGTGAGCAACACTATTTACTTCCACTTTAAAGCGGATGTGCGCTCCAAAAAAAATATTAAAAGCCAGCAGCTACAAATACTGCAGCTGCTGACTTTTAATATTAGGACACTTACCTGTCCTGGATTCCAGCGCCGTCCACAGCAGAGGACGAGCGATCGCTCGTCACTCTGCTGCTCCCCCCGCCATCCACGGTGAGGGAACCAGGAAGTGAAGCGCTCCGGCTTCACTGCCCGGTTCCCTACGGCGCATGCGCGAGTCGCGCTGCGCCTGCCGATTGGCTTCCGCTGTGTGCTGGGAGCCGAGAGTTTCCAGCACACAACAGGGGGGGGGGGGGGGTCGAGGGGAGGCGACGACATGCCCGCATTCTGCCCGAGAATGCTGGGCCGGAAGTGGGTGCAAATACCTGTCTTTAGACAGATATCTGCACCCCCCTCCCCCCAGAAAGGTGTCAAATGTGACACCCGAGGGGGAAGGGTTCCGATCAGCGTGAGTTCCACTTTAGGGTGGAGCTCCAATTTAAATATACATGTATGCTTTAGTCTTAGACAAACAAAAAAATAATTCAATAAATATATGCAAATCACAATACATTCTCTTTAAACAAAAGACATAATATCAATGCGATCCTCCTCGGATTTCCCCCCAATGAATCACATGTGAGCCGCACTTCAGCCGCAGGAGACTAAGCGGCCTTATTACAGATTACAATGTTCCCATCATAAACAGCATGAATGGGTCTCTGAGAAGACATAAGAATACATTAGAAGCTTTTGTTTGAAGGATATGGATTCAGTGTTAATAATTCATACAATAAATGTATTTATGAAGATTTCTGCTCTGAAGTACTCCTGCAATGTATTAATTTAATTAGTACATTTATCATTATGGGTCCTTCTCCTGGCGGGGAAATATCGGAGATATATACACAAGAACACGCCATGTTTTATTCATTGTGTACATCCCCTGGACCAGACTCCGGGACACGGGATGAAGAGGAGATCATTCTTACATTGGACCGTAGTTATCAAGATTGACGTAATATTTGCAATGTTATCTCTACTGCAGGCTGGCTCTGTTGTCTCTGCTTAGTTTTGAAACAGCATTGCCTTCAGGTAACACAGCCCCCCCCCCAAAATATGGCCCACGGGGGACCACAAGATTTTACCCATCCCGCAGGTCACCTCTGATCCACTACAAGATTGTACAAGATGTGATAAGGGCTTCTAATATAAAAGGGGGACTCTGATGTGAAAGGGGCCTCTGATGTGGTGGGGGCTTCTTATAGGAAAGTGGGAATCTGATGTGATGGGGTCTTCTGATGTGAAAGGGAAATCTGAAGTGATGGTGTCTTCTGATGTGAAAGGGGGAGTCTGATGTGATGGGGTCTTCTGATGTGAAAGGGGAATCTGAAGAGATGGTGTCTTCTGATGTGAAAGGGGGAGTCTGATGTGATGGGGTCTTCTGACGTAAAAGTTGACTCTGATGTGATGGTGTCTTCCATTGTGAAAGGGGACTCTGTTGTGAAAGGAGGAATGGAAAATGGGACCAAGGTTGTAATGGGGGGGGGGGGCCTCCTAATGTGAAAGGGGACTCTGATGTGGTGGGGTCTTCTGATGTGAAAGGGGACTCTGAAGTGATGGGGTCTTCTGATAGGAAAGGGGGAGTCTGATGTGATGGGGTCTTCTGATGTGAAAGGGGGAGTTTGATGTGATTGGGGCTTCTGATGTAAAAGTTTACTCTGATGTGATGGGGGTTTCCATTGTGAAAGGGGACTCTGATGTGATGGGGGGCTTCTGATGGGAAAGTTGACTCTGATGTGATGGGGTCTTCTGATAGGAAAAGGGGAGTCTGGTGTGATTGAGGCTTTCTGACGTGAAAGTTGACTCTGATGTGATGGGGGCTTCCATTGTGAAAGGGGACTCTGATGGAAATGGGACTTCTGATATGAAATGAGGGCCTCTGATGTGAATGGGGACTCTGATGTGATGGGGGGCTTCTGATGTGAAAGTTGACTCTGATGTTATGGGGGCTACCATTGTGAAAAGGGGTCTCTGATGTGATGGGGGCGTCCAATGTGAATGGAGGACTCTAATGGAAAGATGGGACCATAGTGTAATGGGGGGACTTCTGATGAGAAAGGGGTGCTCTGATGTAATGGGGACTTCTGATGTGAAAGTGGAACTCTAATGTGATGGAATGAGGGGGGCTTCTGATGTGAACTATGGTTTTAATGGGGTCTTCTGATGTGAAAGAGGGAGTCTGATGTGATTGGGGCTTTCTGACATAAAAGTTGACTCCGATGTGATGGGGGCTTCCACTGTGAAAGGGAACTCTGATGTAAATGGGACTTCTGATATGAAATGAGGGCCTCTGATGTGAAAGTTGACTCTGATGTGATGTGGGGCTACAATTGTGGAAAGGGGTCTCTGATGTGATGGGGCGTCCAATGTGAATGGAGGACGCTAATGGAAAGATGGGACCGTGGTGTAATGCGGGGAACTTCTGATGAGAAAGGGGTGCTCTGATGTGATGGAGACTTCTGATGTGAAAGGGGGACTCTAATGTGATGGCATGAGGGGGGCTTCTGATGTGAAAGGTGGCCTCTGATGTGATGGGGTCTTCTGATAGGAAATGGGGAGTCTTATGTGATTGGGGCTTTCTGATGTGAAAGTTGACTCCGATGTGATGGGGGCTTCCATTGTGAAAGGGGACTCTGCTGATGTAAATGGAACTTCTCATATGAAATGAGGGCCTCTGATGTGAATGGGGACTCTGATGTGATGGGGGGCTATTAATGTGATGGGGGTGTCAATTGCAAATGGAGGACTCTAATGTGATGGGGTGAGGGGGGGGGGCTTTTGATGTGAAAGGTGGCCTCTGGTGTGATGGGGACTTCTGATTAAAAAGGGGGAGTCTGATGCGATTGGGGTTTTCTGACGTGAAAGTTGACTCCGATGTGATGGGGGCTTCCATTGTCAAAGGGGACTCTCTGATTTAAATGGGACTTCTGATATGAAATGAGGGCCTCTGATGTGATGGGGGGTTTCTGATGTGAAAGTTGACTCTGATGTGATGGGGGCTACCATTGTGGAAAGGGGTCTCTAAAGTGATGGGGGCGTCCAATGTGAATGTAGGACTCTAATGGAAAGATAGGACCGTGGTGTAATGGGGGGACTTCTGATGAGAAAGGGGTGTTCTCATGTTAATGGGGGCTCTGATATGATGGGGGCTTCTGATGTGAAAGGGGACTCTGATGTAATGAGGACTTCTGATATGTAAGGGGACTTTGATGGAAGAGAGGACTGTATGGAAATGGGGACTTCTTATACCAAAGAGGGGACTTCCTATGTGAAGTTATTTTTTGGAGCATGTTTATTCATTCATTTAAATTTGAATCATTCATTTATAAAATTGATATTTTCAGCCTGTGAATAAATGTAAATGATACAATGTGGCCCTCGCACTGATTGGGAGACCCCGCTATAACAGAAGGTAATAATTTTTGCCCCTTTTAGCCTTCATAGTACCCAGAGCGTATAGCACAGATATTACAGAGCCAGTATTATCAGCGGAGGCCCGTAATGCAGGGTGCAAGGGTGCCACCCCCCAATCCATGTATAGGGCCCCTAATCTACATGTAGGGCGCCGGACGCATGGATTCCAATGTTTTTGTTGTTGTTTTTTTAACGCATAATTTGAGCCTGAGGTTCTAATTGGCTTAAAAAAAAGGGGTAGGCTTGGTGCGCACAGCACGACACTCATCAAGTAACTTCATCAGGGGATCCCCTTAAATCAGGGTCCTCATCAAAGTCCCCTTTAAATTACAATCCCCATTAGAGTCCCCCTTACACCAAGGTCCCTATTACAGTCTCCTCTGACATCAGGGTACCCAATAGAGTCCCCACTTATTTTAGGGTCCCCCATCAGCATTTTTACTTACATCTGAGAACCCCCCCGTCTGGGTGGGAGATAAAGCAGAGACCATAGGCAGCCTCTGATGACTTTAATCCTCAATCGTTGCCCATTGATGATATGTCACTGACCCAAGCTGCAGGTCAGATAAAATTCTGTAGAGGACCAGTTGTGGCCCGTAGGACGTAGTTTGGCGCCCCTTGCTCTGGATCAGCTTATAGAGTGTTTTTTTTTTATTATTGGTTGAACTTAATGAACTGTCTTTCTTCAACTTGACTACCGTGTTCCTATGAAATTCGTATTCCTATTCCTATTAGAATAGAGAAACTCTCTTCCACCCATAGGCACCACAAACACCTTTTTGGCTCCTGTACTACAACCCCCAGCATGGTCCCTCTCACCAGTGTCTGTTATCCGACCTGGAGAAAGAACTGTGATTGGAAGTTCAATCGATTCCCCGGAGGATTCTCCCTAATAGAATCTATATAAACAAAGGGTGGCCTTGGTCAGAAGATGCATTACCCAGACTGGAGTCGCTAATTAACATATCGACCGGAATGTGAAAAACAAGGAAGAACGAAATGAAAGATCCATCCAATCTTTGGTGTAAAGTGAAGCACTTTGAACCTGGAGACTGGAATATTGCTGTGTGGTTTGTTATTGATCTCTGAACTCACCGGAGTCTACTAGGCAGTTTTAGATCTCTTTAAAACAGATTTGTATTCATTAATACATCAAAAAATAACAAGTAGTATACAGTTGTGCTCATAAGTTTACATACCCTGGCAGAATTTTCAATTTCTTTACTTTTCCAGAGAATATAAATGATAACACAAAAACTTTCTTTCACTCATGGTTAGTGTGACAGACTCGGACCCTCTTATGTCTAAAATCATCCTATGTCCACTAGGGGCAAAGGATGACTGAGAAATTATATCTTGGACTGCCTGAGATGGGATTATTATGTAATTATTATCCACAATATATTCCAGGATATCTGTAAAGAACAATTTTCTGGTTGTTGATTCTGAACTTAATGAGTTAATTGTAAGAGTGACTCCTTCATACTGTTAGATGCTAATAACCTCACCTCCAGCCATCTCTCTGTTCTCTGTGCTAATTGACCATGCTATTGCGTGAAGATGTCCTGTGTTTACACTTATGATAATGTGTATTGTATAGCAGGTGAGAGGAGACGGGACGTCTACCTTGAAAGGTCATATCTCGGAGTCACGTCATCTGGGTAAATGATTAGTTAATTAGCTCATGTAAATTTATGTTCTGGTTACCTCTTTAAACTGTATATAAGGTTGTATTCTCGGACCTTTAGGCAGCTAAAGGACCCGGCCAGTTTTTGCGATTCGGCACTGCGTCGCTTTAACTGACAATTGCGCGGTCATGTGACATAGCTGCCAAATAAAATTGGCGTCTTTTTTTCCCCACAAATAGAGCTTTCTTTTGGTGGTATTTGATCACCTCTGCGGTTTTTATTTTTTGCGCTATAAACAAAAATAGAGCGACAATTTTGACAAAAATGCAATATTTTTAACATTTTGCTATAATAAATATCCCCCCAAAAACATATATAACATTATTTTCCCTCAGTTTAGGCCAATACGTATTCTTCTACCTATTTTTGGTAAAAAAATCGCAATAAGCGGTTATCGATTGGTTTGCGCAAAATGTATAGCGTTTACAAATTAGGGGATAGTTTTATTGTATTTTTATTGCATTTTTTTTTTTACTACTAATTGCGGCGATCAGCGATTTTTTTCGTGACTGCGACATTTTGGCGGACACTTCAGACAATTTTGACACATTTTTGGGACCATTGTCATTTTCACAGCAAAAAATGCATTTAAAATCCATAGTTTATTGTGAAAATGACAATTGCAGTTTGGGAGTTAACCACAAGGGGGCGCTGAAGGGGTTATGTATGATCTAATATGTGTTTCTAACTGTAGGGGGGTGTGGCTGTAGGTGTGACATCATCGATTGTGTATCCCTATAAAAGGGATCACACGATCGATGGCGGCGCCACAGTGAAGAACGGGGAAGCTGTGTTTACACACAGCTCTCCCCGTTCTTCAGCTCCGGGGACCGATCGCGGGACTCCAGCGGCGATCGGGTCCGCGGGTCCCGCAGTCACGGTGCTTCGGACTGGGTCGTACCTGTACGTGCATGTGCCCAGCCGTGCCATTCTGCCCACGTAAATGTGCAGGAGGCGGTCCTTAAGCAGTTAAACCCTCCATGTTTAGCACACAAACAAGTCTTGTCTCGTTGTGTGTTGAGGGAAGCTGGAATATCTGATATCTATATCCAGATTGATTGGAAGCGGTATATGACGGAACCACTCAAGCGTAGTGTGGGACGTTCCGTTACAGTTAGTGTTCGGCTTAAGCCATTTATTATCATACAACTGTGTTTACTCTTTTTATATCATAATCACAACAGAAACTACCCAAATTACCCTGATCAAAAGTTTACATACCTTGGTGATTTTGTCCTGATAACACGCACACAAGTTAACACAAAGGGGTTGGAATGGCTATTAAAGGTCACCATCCTCCCCTGTGATCTGTTTGCTTGTAATTTAGTGTGTGTGTATAACGGGTCAATGAGTTTCTGGACTCCTGACAGACCCTTGCATCTTTCATCCAGTGCTGCACTGACGTTTCTGGATTCTGAGTCATGGGGAAAGCAAAATAATTGTCAAAGGATCTACAGGAAAAGGTAGTTTGAACTGTATAAAACAGGAAAGGGATATAAAAAGATATCCAAGGAATTGGGAATGCCAATCAACAGTGTTCAAACTCTAATCAAGAAGTGGAAAAATGAAGGGTTCTGGTGAAACCAAACCACGGTCAGGTAGACCAACTAAAATTTCAGCCACAACTGCCAGGAAAATTGTTCGGGATGCAAAGAAAAACCCACAAATAACTTCAGGTGAAATACAGGACTCTCTGAAAACATGGGGTGTGGCTATTTCAAGATGCACAATAAGGAGGCACTTGAAGAAAGATGGGCGGCATTGTCGAGTCTCCCGAAGAAAGTCATTACTATGCAAATGTCACAAAGTATCCACTTTACAATACGCCAAACAGCACAGAGACAAAACTCAAAACTTCTGCCACAAAGACATTTGGAGTGATGAGACCACAATTGAGATTTTTGGTCACAACCATAAACACTACATTTGGAGATGAGACAACAAGGCCTATGATGAAAGGTCGGGAGAAGGAGGAAGAAGAATGAAGGAGAAGAAGGAGGAAGGAGGAAGAAAGAAGGAAGAAGGAGGAAGGAAGAAGGAGAAAAAAGAATGAAAAGGAGAAGGAGAGGAAGGAGGATGGAAATTAATGAATAAGGAAGTAGGAAGAAGAAGAGTTACTATGGAGAAAAAGTTACTCTACCAACATCTTTGCAGAATGTTCGCAAAGAAAGTTGATCTGGAGTCATGCAATGTGGACTTGCTGCAATTGTGCAACAAACTTGTGAAGCCCGGCAAGTCTAGCAATAGTCTAATACAGGGTTTGACAAATTTGCTTGGAATCTAGGAGCCAGCTAAAAAAGTTAGGAGCCAAAAAACGCACCCGTCCCGCCAAGCTCGCGCGCAGAAGCGAACGCATACGTGAGTGGCGCCCGCATATGTAAACGGTATTCAAACCACACATGTGAGGTATCGCCGCGATTGGTAGAGCGAGAGCAATAATTCTAGCCCTAGACCTCCTCTGTAACTCAAAACATGCAACCTGTAGAATTTTTTTAAATGTCGCCTATGGAGATTTTAAAGGGTAAAAGTCTGTCGCCATTCCACGAGCAGATGCAATTTTGAAGCGTGACATGTTGGGTATCAATTTACTCGGCGTAACATTATATTTTACAATATAAAAAGAAAATTGGGCTAACTTGACTGTTTTATTTTTATTAATTAAAAAAAGTGTATTTTTTCCCCAAAAAAGTGCGTTTGTAAGACCGCTGCGCAAATACAGTGTGAAAGAAAGTATTGCAACGACCGCCGTTTTATTCTCTAGGATGTTAGAATAAAAAATATATATAATGTTTGGGAGTTCTAATTAGAGGGACGGAGATGGCAATAAAAAAACACATTAGAACTGCTGTTTTTTGCTACTTGTAATGTAACCTGTAATTCCAACGGCCGCCACAAGATGGCCACTTGATTCCGTCTGCAGGTCTCAGCTTCCTTCTGTGAAGGCCGCAAAGCGCGGGCTCAATTACCAAAACTGGCCGGTAATTGAGCCCATGGCTTTGCAGCCTTCTGCTGGCCTTAGCTTCCTTCTGTGAAGGCCGCGGCCTCAATTACTGGCAGGCGCGGCCCACAATTGTGCCCTGCGCCGGCTGGTAATTGAGGCCGTGGCTATGCGACCTACTGCAGCACTAAGCTTCCCCAGGCGCCAGGTCACAATTTCTTGTCGCAATTGCGACCTGGCGCCAGGATTTTGTCGAGGCCTGGTCTAGTAAGTCATTTTCAAACTTGCAGCACAATTGATTGCTATCTGGGAAGGAGAGGCAGAAGTAGGATAAGGAGAAGCAGGGGGAGGAGAAGGAGGAAAAAGACAGAAAAGGGAGAAAAAGGAGGAAGGAAGAAGTAGGAGGAAGAGGAGAAAAAGGAGTAGGTGAAGAAGAAGAAAAAAGAAGGAAGAAGGATAAAAAAAATGAGAAGGAGAAGCAGAGGCGTCGTTAGGCCCTGGCTAGGGGGGATGGAGCCCCGAATGGGTGTCCGAAAAGCCCAGAGTCTCAGGCATGAAGAAATGTGTTGTTAGCCCCGAGCGCCGCCGCTGCCGATTGTTGCCAAGCAGGGACCATTCTATTTCTGAGCATGCCGGAAGACACAGCAGGTCCCGCCTTCTGGAATGTGCAGCAGCAGCGCCTATGATGGACGTCCCTCTGGTCCAATCCGGGCCTGCGGGGGACGTGTGACGTCCATCATCAGGCACCGCAGGCTCAGAAGGCGGGAAGTACAATGCTGCTCGGCGGCTCTCTACGGCTCTGCTGCTGAGTCTCCTCCTCTGGCTGCAGTGGTTGAATATGTGTGACGGCCGGGCACACCACGCCACATCCCTGCTCGGCGGCTTTCCTCTCCTGAGTCTCCCTCCTCCCTGACTGCATGGCTATGATGGGCACATTGGGCGTGCCGGCGCCGCACACCACAGTTGAGGTAGGCGACGTCAGTGTATGTCTGGTCAGTGTAGTGTAGTCTGTTAGTGGTTAATGTAGTGTGGTCAGTGTAGTGTAGTCTGTTAGTGGTTAGTGTAGTGTAGTGTAGTGTGGTCAGTGTAGTGCAGTGTAGTGTGGTCAGTGCAGTGTAGTGTGGTCAGTGTAGTGTGGTCAGTGTAGTGTGGTCAGTGTAGTATGGTCAGTGTAGTGTGGTCTGGTTAGTGTAGTGTGGTCAGTGTAGTGTGGTCAGTGTAGTGTGGTCAGTGTAGTGTAGTGTGGTTTGGTTAGTGTAGTGTGGTTTGGTCAGTGTAGTGTGCTCAGTGTAGTGTGGTCAGTGTAGTGTGGTCAGTGTAGTGTGGTTTGGTTAGTGTAGTGGTCAGTGTAGTGTAGTGTAGTGTAGTGTAGTGGTCAGTGTAGTGTAGTGGTCAGTGTAGTGTAGTGTAGTGGTCAGTGTAGTGTAGTGTGGTCAGTGTAGTGTGGTTAGTGTAGTGTGGTCAGTGTGGTTAGTGTAGTGTGGTCAGTGTGGTTAGTGTAGTGTGGTTAGTGTGGTCAGTGTAGTGTGGTCAGTGTAGTGTGGTCAGTGTAGTGGTCAGTGTAGTGTGGTCAGTGTAGTGGTCAGTGTAGTGTGGTCAGTGTAGTGGTCAGTGTAGTGGTCAGTGTAGTGTAGTGATCAGTGTAGTGTAGTGGTCAGTGTAGTGGTCAGTGTAGTGTAGTGTAGTGGTCAGTGTAGTGTAGTGGTCAGTGTAGTGTAGTGTAGTGGTCAGTGTAGTGTAGTGTGGTCAGTGTAGTGTGGTCAGTGTAGTGTGGTTAGTGTAGTGTGGTCAGTGTGGTTAGTGTAGTGTGGTCAGTGTGGTTAGTGTAGTGTGGTTAGTGTGGTCAGTGTAGTGTGGTCAGTGTAGTGTGGTCAGTGTAGTGGTCAGTGTAGTGTGGTCAGTGTAGTGGTCAGTGTAGTGTAGTGTAGTGGTCAGTGTAGTGTAGTGTAGTGGTCAGTGTAGTGTAGTGTAGTGGTCAGTGTAGTGTAGTGGTCAGTGTAGTGTAGTGGTCAGTGTAGTGTAGTGGTCAGTGTAGTGTAGTGTAGTGGTCAGTGTAGTGTAGTGGTCAGTGTTGGTGTATGCAGGTTTTGTCAGTGTGTGTACACTGACACACACGTAGGTCTGGGTGTGTGTGTCAGGTAGGTCACCCGGCAGCACTCCGCCGACCGCCGCAGCAACCCCCCCCCCGTTGCCAGCTTGGCTTGCGGGCTGAAGCCCCTGGTCTTTTTGGGACATAGCAACGCCCCTGAGGAGAAGAAAGAGAGGAAGGAAGATGAGAAAAATAAATAAGGAAGTAAGAAGAAGAAGAGTTACTATATATCTACCAACATCTTCGCAGATTGTTTGCAAAGAAAGTTGATCTGGAGTCCTGCAATGTGGACTTGCTGCAATTGTGCAACAAACTTGTGAAGCCCGGCAAGTCTGGCAATAGGCTAGCAAATTATTTTCAAAGTGGCAGCACAATTTCTTGCTATCTCGGAAGGAGAAGAAGAATGATAAGGAGAAGCAGGAGGAGGAGGAAAGAGAAAGAAGGCGGAAGAAGGAGAAAAAGGAGGAAGGAAGAAGTAGAATAGGGATCCTCAAACTATGGCCCTCCAGCTGTTGTAGAACTACACATCCCATGAGGCATTGTAACATACTGACATTCACAGACATGACTAGGCATGATGGGAATTGTAGTTCCTGAACAACTGGAGGGCCGTAGTTTGAAGACCCATGAAGTAGAAGGAAGAAGGAGAAAAAGGAGGAAGAGGAGAAAAATGAGAAAATAGAAGAAAGAAGGATAAAAAAAAGAATGAGAAGGAGAAGAAGAAGAGGAAGGAAGATGGAGAAGGAATAAGGAAGTAGGAAGAAGAAGGAAAATTCTAGAGGAAAATTGCTTGTTATCGGGGAAGGAGAAGACGAAGGGGGAACAGGAGAAGGAGGAAGAAGGAGAAGAAGGAGGAAGGAAGGAGGAGGAAGAAGGAAGGAAGAAGAAGGAAGGAAAAAGGAGGAAGAAGGAGAAGGAGGAAGAAGAATGAAGGAAGAAGGAGAAGAAAGAAGGAGAAAAAAAGAGGAGGAGAAGAAATAGAAGGAGAAAAAAGAATGAAAAGGAGAGGAAGGAAGATGGAAATGAAGGAATGAGGAAGTAGGAAGAGTTACTATAGAGGAAAAGTTACTCTACCAACATCTTTGGAGAATGTTTGCAAAGAAAGTTGATCTGGAGTCATGCAAAGTGGACTTGCTGCAATTGTGCAACAAACTTGTGAAGCCCGGCAAGTCTGGCAATAGTCTAGTAAGTCATTTTCAAACTTGCAGCACAATTGCTTGCTATCTGGGGAGGAGAAGAATAATGATAAGGAGAAGCAAGAGGAGGAGAAGAAGGAAAGAGGAAGAAGGAGAAAAAGGAGGAAGGAAGAAGTAGAAGGAAGAAGGAGAAAAGGGAGGAGGAGGAGAAGAAGGAGAAAACAGAAGAAAGAAGGATCAAAAAGAATTAGAAGGAGAAGAAAGAGAGGAAGGAAGATGGAGAAGAATGAATAAGGAAGTAGGAAGAAGAAGAGTTACTATAGAGGAAAAGTTACTCTACCAACATGTGACATTTGAACAACCTTTGTAAATCATTAGAAAATCTAAGCCCATTTTTGCATCCTTTTTGGTAAAGCTCTCGTATATTTCACCTGCGTATTTAGCTGTTTGCCTGGAGTTCGGCTTAAAACGAGCGGAGGAAGGGAGAGGGCTGGAAATAACATATCATTGATAATGATCGCACTCTATGCTGTCACACAGTTGTTCCCCTTTGTGGTATTTGTTGTTCCTGAGCCCATTCTGGGCAGATCTTATCTCTGTGGCTGGCCGCAGCTCAGGCGGTCTTGGCTTTTCCCATCGGATTGGAAGCGTCATTGTATTACATCGCAGCTGGCAGCGCGTGTCACATGGAAGATGGTGGGGAAGCGGCCACACTTCAATCCGAGGCAATTATGCAGCTGAAGCCGGATCGGATGTCTCCATATTGTGGATATCTGATCTTGGAATGTGGCACATATCTGATTTAGCTGACAGATAATTTAGGTAAAAAAAAATCTTAAAACGACGAGTAGACTCAAGGTCATCATAACACGATAGCCTCTCGCTGCGTCTGTTTGGGTGATAAGGATGGCAAGGTGACATTTTGATTTTTTTTTGCAGCAACTCAGTGGACTTAAAGTGGTTGCAAACCCTCTAGGAGATATTTGCCAATCGCCGTACAGTGTTTTCTTCTGCGCATGCGCCAGTTATAAAGGGCACACTGTGCCGTTTCTATCTCAGGTCATGCCGTTAAAGGCGTGACGCGATGCGCACTGGAGTGACGTCACGCTAAGTCACACGACTCCGGCCAGTTTTAAAAAACAAAATTTTTTGGTTTTCTTATTCATTGCACTAGATTTTATTTATTTTTACACTGTTTTAAAAAAAAAATGTGTCTCTTTTATTTCTATTACAAGGAATGTAAACATCCCTTGTTATAGAAAAAAGCATGACAGGTTCTCTTAAATATGAGATCTGGGGTCAAAAAGACCTCAGATCTACCTCAGATCTCATATTTAGACTAATGCAATAAAAAAAAAAAATATATATATTTTTCATTTGAAAAAATTACAACAAAAAAATGTGCCTTTAAGACGTAGGGGGCGGAAGTGAAGTTTTGACGTCGCTTCCACCCTGCTATGGTATGGAGAAGGGCGGGGGCAATCTTGTCCTCACTCGTATCCATACCACAGAAAAAGAAGGACCTGATCGCCTCCACCGCTACCGACAGCTCGGAGGGCGCGGGAGAGCGGCAGAAGGGACCCCTCTCCCGCCGCCGATAACGGTGATCTTGCAGCGAATCTGCCGCGGAGATCAACGTTATCGTTTACAGGACCGTCGCCTGAAGAGATGGATATCTCGGTTGTGGCAGCAGCTGCTGCCGTTACCGAGATATCCCTCTTCAAAAAGAGGACGTATATAGTCGTGCGGCGTGCCTTAAGTGGTTAAAGGAAAAAAAAAAAAAACGCACAGGTTATCAAATACCACCAAAAGGAAGCTCTGTTTGTGGGAAAAAATTGGTTTGGGTACAGTGTCGCTCGACCGCGCAATTGTCAGTTAAAGTGACGCAGTGCTAAATTGCAAAAAATGGCCTGGTCATTAAGGGGGAAATTCCTCCAGTCCTTAAGTGGTTTAACCACTTAAGGACCCCATCACACTGATATACGTCGGCAGAATGGCACGGCTGGGCACAATCATGTACCTGTACGTCCTCTTTAAGTGCCCAGCCATTGGGTCGCGAGCACACCGCTGGCGGCACGCTCGGAACCCGGTCCGAAGCTCCGTGACCACGCCCGTGGGACACGCAGACTCGATCGCCGCCGGTGTCCCGCGATCGGTCATCGGTGCTGAAGAACGGGGAGAGGTGAGTGTAAACACACCTTCCCCGTTCTTCTTTGTGGCAATGCCAGTGATCATCTGTTCCCTGATATAGGGAAAGACGGTCACTGACGTCACACATCCAGCCCCGCCCCCCTACACTTAGAAACACATGAGGTCACACTTAACCCCACAGTGCCCCCTAGTGGTTAACTCCTAAACTGCAATTGTAATTTTCACAGTAATCAGTGCATTTTTATAGCACTTATCGCTGTGAAAATGACAATGGTCCAAAAATGTGTCAAAATTGTCCGAAGTGTCCCCCATAATGTCGCAGTCACGAAAAAAATCGTAGTAGTAAAAAAAAAAATATTAATAAAAATGCCATAAAACTATCCCCTATTTTGTAAAGGTTATACATTTTGCGCAAACCAATCGATAAACGCTTATTGCGATATTTTTTTTACCAAAAATATGTAGAAGAATACGTATCGGCATAAACTAAGGAAAAAAAATATTTTTTATATCTTTTTTGGGGATATTTTATTACAGCAAAAAGTAAAAAATATTGAATTTTTTTCAAAATTGTTGCTGTATTTTTGTTTATAGCGCAAAAAATTAAAACCGCAGAGGTGATAAAATACCACCAAAAGAAATCTCTATTTGTGGGAAAAAAAGGACGCCAATTTTTTTGGTAGCCACGTGGCACGAAGGGGGCCTGGTCTTTAACCTGCATATTGGTCCGGGGCTTAAGTGGTTAAGGAGCTGAAGGAATATCTGGCAAGTACTGGCTGTGTGGTACATGACACAACAATCTCCCGTATTCTTCATATATCTGGGCTATTGGGTAGAGTAGCAAGATGGAAGCCTTTTCTTATGAAGAAAAACACCCAAGACCAGCTAAATTTTGCAAAAGCAGGAACACCAAGGTGGAATTATTTGTCCATAATTCCAAAATATATGATTAGCGCAAAAACACTGCATATCACCAAAAGAACACCATACCTACTGTGAAGCATGGTGGAGGCAGCATCATGCTTTGGGGCTGTTGTTTTTTTTTTTAAATTGTCGCACTTTTGTTTATAGCCCAAAAATAAAAACGCAGAGGTGATCAAATACCACCAAAAGAAAGTTCTATTTGTGGGAAAAAAAGGACATCAATTTTGTTTGGGAGCCACGTTAACGACCGTGCAATTGTCAGTTAAACCGACGCAGTGCTGAATCGCAAAAAGTGCTCTGGTCTTTGGCCAGCCAAATGGTCTGGGGCTGAAGTGGCTAAGAGTGTGCACACTTATGCAACCATATTATTATTATTATTATTATTTTTTTTTATTTATACGTCCCTCCACCTAAAAGATTTCAGTTTTATACGTATCGCCCTAAACTGAGGAATTTTTTTTTTTTTATATATATATATATTTGGGGGATATTTAATATAGCAACAAGTTAAAAACATTGCATATTTTTTTCAAAATTGTTGCTCTATTTTTGTTTATAGCGCAAAAAAACAAACAAACACAGAAGCGATCAAATAACACTAAAAGAAAGCTCTATTTGTGGGAAAAAAAATTTTTGTTTGGGAGCAGCGTCGCACGACTGCGCAATTGTCAGTTAAAGCGACGCAGTGCCGAATCGCAAAAAGTTCTCCGGTCTTTGGCCAGCCAATTGGTCAAAGTGCACACTTATGCAACCGTATTATTATTATTTTTTTATTATTTATACGTCCCTCCACCTAAAAGATTTCAGTTTGTTGTTCAACTGAGCTGTACAGTTTATAGGTTACATTAAAGGTGGAAAAAGTTCTGAAATTATTTATCTCTGTCTAGTTTTTTTATATCACAGAAACCGGACATTAATACACGGGGTGTGTAGACTGTAGGTTCAATTGTGGTGAAATGCATGGCTCAGGACAGGCACTCTGTCAGAAGCCAAATATACCGGTTAAAAATTATGGACAGGGATGGACTGGCCATCGGGTCTACTGGGAGATTCCCGGTGGGCCGATGGCTCAGTGGGCCGGTCGGAGGTCCACGGCGATCTACCCGTCCATCGCCGACAGCTGGGGTAGATCGAGATTTAGCCAGATTTAGTAGCGCAGGAAGCGTGTGTAATAAGTTCTCTCTCATGTCACGCTGTGGCTGCTTCCCGCTCTCCGACGGCCCCTCCTCTCTTCTCGTCTATCCCCATTTGCTTGGGACATCATCTGGGATGGACGAGAGGAGGGGCCGCCAGAGGGCGGGGAGCAGCCACAGTGTGACATGAGAGAGAACTTATTACACACCAGGGCCATCTTAATAGCATCATGGGCCCCTGGGCAAAGTAATTCTCTGGGGCCCCTACAATATAGACAGTGAAGGTAAACAGCCTTAACGTAGGTAGGAGGTAGGCGATATCTGGGCTGTAAAGGGGACATGGTGCTGGGGGGATATCTGGGGTGTAGAGGGGACATGGTGCTGGGGGGATATCTGGGGTGTAGAGGGGTCAGGGTGCGGGGGGGATATCTGGGGTGTAGAGGGGTCAGAGTGCGGGGGGGATATCTGGGGTCAGAGTGCTGGGGGGATATCTGGGGTGTAGAGGGGTCAGAGTGCTGGGGGGATATCTGGGGTGTAGAGGGGTCAGAGTGCTGGGGGGATATCTGGGGTGTAGAGGGGTCAGAGTGCTGGGAGGATATCTGGGGTGTAGAGAGGTCAGAGTGCTGGGGGATATCTAGGGTGTATAGGGGTCAGGGTGCTGGGGGGATATCTGGGGTGTAGAGAGGTCAGAGTGCTGGGGGATATCTGAGGTGTAGAGGGGTCAGAGTGCTAGGGGGATATCTGGGGTGTAGAGGGGTCAGAGTGCTGGGGGATATCTGGGGTGTAGAGGGGTCAGAGTGCTGGGGGATATCTGGGGTGTAGAGGGGTCAGAGTGCTGGGGAGATATCTGGGGTGTAGAGGGGTCAGAGTGCTGGGGGATATCTGGGGTGTACAGGGGTCAGAGTGCGGGGGGGGATATCTGGGGTGTAGAGGGGTCAGAGTGCTTGGGGGATATCTGGGGTGTAGAGGGGTCAGAGTGCTTGGGGGATATCTGGGGTGTAGAGGGGTCAGAGTGCTGGGGGGATATCTGGGGTGTAGAGGGGTCAGAGTGCTGGGGGGATATCCGGGGTGTAGAGGGGTCAGAGTGCTGGGGGGATATCTGGGGTGTAGAGGGGTCAGAGTGCTGGGAGGATATCTGGGGTGTAGAGAGGTCAGAGTGCTGGGGGATATCTAGGGTGTATAGGGGTCAGGGTGCTGGGGGGATATCTGGGGTGTAGAGAGGTCAGAGTGCTGGGGGATATCTGGGGTGTAGAGGGGTCAGAGTGCTGGGGGGATATCTGGGGTGTAGAGAGGTCAGAGTGCTGGGGGATATCTAGGGTGCATAGGGGTCAGGGTGCTGGGGGGATATCTGGGGTGTAGAGAGGTCAGAGTGCTGGGGGATATCTGGGGTGTGGAGGGGTCAGAGTGCTGGGGGGATATCTGGGGTGTAGAGGGATCAGAGTGCTGGGGGGATATCTGGGGTGTAGAGGGGTCAGAGTGCTGGGGGATATCTGGGGTGTAGAGGGATCAGAGTGCTGGGGGGATATCTGGGGTGTAGAGGGGTCAGAGTGATGGGGGGATATCTGGGGTGTAGAGGGGTCAGAGTGCTGGGGGATATCTGGGGTGTAGAGGGGTCAGAGTGCTGGGGGGATATCTGGGGTGTAGAGGGGTCAGAGTGCTGGGGGATATCTGGGGTGTAGAGGGGTCAGAGTGCTGGGGGATATCTGGGGTGTAGAGGGATCAGAGTGCTGGGGGGATATCTGGGGTGTAGAGGGGTCAGAGTGCTGGGGGGATATCTGGGGTGTAGAGGGGTCAGAGTGCTGGGGGATATCTGGGGTGTAGAGGGGTCAGAGTGCTGGGGGATATCTGGGGTGTAGAGGGGTCAGAGTGCTGGGGAGATATCTGGGGTGTAGAGGGGTCAGAGTGCTGGGGGATATCTGGGGTGTACAGGGGTCAGAGTGCGGGGGGGATATCTGGGGTGTAGAGGGGTCAGAGTGCTTGGGGGATATCTGGGGTGTAGAGGGGTCAGAGTGCTTGGGGGATATCTGGGGTGTAGAGGGGTCAGAGTGCTGGGGGGATATCTGGGGTGTAGAGGGGTCAGAGTGCTGGGGGGATATCTGGGGTGTAGAGGGGTCAGAGTGCTGGGGGGATATCTGGGGTGTAGAGGGGTCAGAGTGCTGGGAGGATATCTGGGGTGTAGAGAGGTCAGAGTGCTGGGGGATATCTAGGGTGTATAGGGGTCAGGGTGCTGGGGGGATATCTGGGGTGTAGAGAGGTCAGAGTGCTGGGGGATATCTGGGGTGTAGAGGGGTCAGAGTGCTGGGAGGATATCTGGGGTGTAGAGAGGTCAGAGTGCTGGGGGATATCTAGGGTGTGGAGGGGTCAGAGTGCTGGGGGGATATCTGGGGTGTAGAGGGATCAGAGTGCTGGGGGGATATCTGGGGTGTAGAGGGGTCAGAGTGCTGGGGGATATCTGGGGTGTAGAGGGGTCAGAGTGCTGGGGGGATATCTGGGGTGTAGAGGGGTCAGAGTGCTGGGGGATATCTGGGGTGTAGAGGGGTCAGAGTGCTGGGGGATATCTGGGGTGTAGAGGGGTTAGACTGCTGGGGATGTAGAGGGGCAGCCCAGGCTCAAGGACCAGCTGCTTTGGGGAAAGGTTAGGGCCCCCCCAAGCAGCTGGGGCCCCTGGGCAGTGCCCAGGTGTGCCCTCTTATTAAGACAGCCCTGTTACACACGCTTCCTGCGCTACTCTGCATGCTGGCTGGTAAACAATGTGCCCTGATGTGCCATGTGCCCTGTGCCCCGTGTCCTGATGTGCCCAATGTCCCGATGTGCCCTGATATACTTTGTGCCCCATGTCCCGATGTGCCCCGTGCCCTGATGTACTCTGCCTTAATGTGGTGTGCTGTGATGGGCCCTGATGTGCTGTACCCTGATGTGATGTGCTCTGCCTCAATGTAGTGTGCCCTGATGTGCTGTGATGGGCCCTGATGTGCTGTACCCTGATGTGATGTGCCCTGTACATGATGTGCTCTGTACCCTGATGTGTTGTGCGCTGGGCCGGCCTGGATGAAGTCCAGGGCCACATTTTTGTCCTAGTCCAGCCCTGTTCATGGGTGGCTTTCAGCACCGTCCCGCGCTCTAAGTCGCACCCCACTGATGCGTTTCGCCCTCAATTTGTAGAGATTCACCTCTTTCTTCGTTTTTTTTTGCCCTAAGGCGGCGTACACGTGACCGAGAAACTCGTCGGGCGAAACACTTCGTTTTCCCCGTCGAGTTCCTAGTTCGGCAGTCGAAAAACCCGTCGAGCCAAATTTTCCCATTGCCCATCGAGCAAATAGAGAACATGCTCTCTTTTTGGTTCGACACGTTTTTTTCGGAGAAAAGTGTGCACGCGACCGGTTTTCTCGGCAGAATACGTCTCCCATCGAGTTTCTTGCTAAATTCTGCCGAGAAAACCGGTCGTGTGTACGTCGCCTTAGTTATGAGTCTAATTAGCGTTTTTTAGTCCTTGCCCGCTCTCGGGGCTTGGAAAAGATTAAACCTGATAATTAGCGTCGGCGCAGATCTTCAGATTAGGACATGAATCGGATTATAAAGCGATGTCGTTGATCGGCTTGTGTTTATATCCCCAGCGATAATTTGGAGTATGAACGCGATTACTGCTGACAGGGGGGACTGAAACCGTCACTTTTGCGGTGGCTGATACTAACTATTTATTAGAAGAGCTAAAAACCTCAAAATGGCTTAAATGGAGCCTTTAAATAAAGCCGCGGAGTTCAGCTCACCCCCGGGAACTGGCAGCTTTACATACAATGCATGGCCTTCGGAGATCGTCATTACGTCTCACTGATAAGTGCTGTAATTTGAGTGGAATGGAGATGATTTCTGTATTGTAACAAACATCCCGGCGTGTTTACAACGAGCGGCGGCTGGAAGTCGCAATGATATAAGAAGATTACGATGGATTCCTATTCACCGTGAGATTTGTAGCCACTGAAGATAGAGGAGGAAGCCTCATCGCCCCCCCAAACCTTCATCAACCCGGAATTCATGCCATTCAGATCATCTTCTTTCTTCTTTTTTTTTTCTTATTTTGTGATTACCGGATTATGGAAAATTGGTTGAAGTGAACTAAAATGAAGTGTAATAGGTCAATGAAACCCTCAGGCAACGGAGGAGAGGGCCAAGATATTCTTTATTTTTTCTCTGGATATAATATACCGATTACAGATCTCCAAAATCTATTATTCCCACCTGAGAGACGGAGCTTAGTGCTTAACTTTTCATTCATTGTTTGCCCAGTAAGCTCCAAAAATAACACAACATTTTCTAATCTGTTGTCTCTCTGAACCTGCATGATGACTATATATATATATATATATATATATATATATATATATATATATATATATATATACATATAGGGCCAGATTCAGGTAGAGTTAGGCTGGCGGATCAATGGATCCGCCAGCCTAACTGTCACTTTAAGCCGGCGTTTTTGTTTTCTGTAACCAGAAAACAAGAAACGCCGGGTTGGAGTTCCGATGCGATCGGCGCAATTGAATTTCGCCATCGCATCGTTACTTCAACTTAAAAATGGCGCCGGGGGCGTTCCCGCCGATTTACGCTTAAAAAATACGTTAATGAGCGGGAATCGGCAATTCACGATCTTTTTCGGGCGCGACGCAGTGACTTTACGACGTTTACGGAAGCGATACGCGGCGTATCGATAAAGCAGCCCCCTAGTAGAGTATCCTATGTTAAGTATAGGCGTCGTCATCGCGTCGGAAAAAAAACTAATTGCGTCGTTTGCGTAAAACATTCATGAATGGGGACGTGACGTCATTGATGTTCACTGACAGAACTTGGAGCATGCCCACTGGAATGCATTGACACTCGACGCTAGGCATGTGCAAAAGTGAAAAATTCGTTTCGTTTCGTTTCGTTTCAATTCGTCATTTAATAAATTTCGTTAAGTTAGGTTCGTTACATGTGTTGAATTCGTTTTCGGAATTCGTTAGTTTTCGACCGAATTTCGAAAAATACAGTCGAAATCGAAAATATTTCGACCGTTTTTCGAATTCGTTCGTTTTCGACCGAATTTCGAAAAAATCGGTCGAAATCGAAAATATTTCAACCAGATTAGAAAACAAATAGTCTCTTTTCTAATAGAATTTTTTTCGAATTAAATTCGAATTTTTTTTTTTTTTTTTTTTTTTTTTTTTTTTTTCGAATTCCGATCGAATTTAGTCCGCGGGTATTCGATTCGGAATTCGAAAAAAAAAAATTCGATTTCGACTTTTTTTTTTTTTTCGAAATTCGGTCGAAAATGAACGAATTCGGAAAACGGTCGAAATTTTTCGTTATTATAGCAATTCGGAAATTCGTATGCATCCGAATGTCCGAATAATGGAAAATTCGTCCGAATTTCGATTCGGAACGAAACGAAATGCACATGCCTACTCGACGCATGCGCAGTACGTTCGCCGCGGGATCGCGCGTAGTTTGAATACTACACGCCCCGTACCCGCCCAATTTGAATTCCGCTGTCTCATTTGCAATGCACTGCCGCAACTTTAGGAGCAAGTGCTTCATGAATAACAGCACTTGCTCCTAAAATTTCAGCAGCGTAACGTAAATGAGATGCATTACTCCAGAGCAAAGATGCTCTCATCTACCTGAATCTGGCCCATACAGTACAGACCAAAAGTTTGGACACACCTTCTCATTCAGAGTTTTCTTTATTTTCATGATTATGAAAATTGTAGAGTCACACTGGAGGCATCAAAACTATGAAGTAACACATGTGGAATTATATACATAACAAAAATGTGTGAAACAACTAAAAATGTGTCATATTCTAGGTCCTTTTGCAGCAGACACATCTCTAGAAGAACTGATAAGAGGAGACTCCGGTGTGAATCCGGCCTTCATGGTAGAATATCTGCTAGGAAACCACTGCTAAAGAAAGGCAACAAGCAGAAGAGACTTGTTTGGGCTAAAGAACACAAGGAATGGACATTAGACCAGTGGAAATCTGTGCTTTGGTCTGATGAGTACAAACTTGAGATCTTTGGTTCCAACCACCGTGTCTTTGTGCGACGCAGAAAAGGTGAACGGATGGACTCTACATGCCTGGTTCCCACTGTGAAGCATGGAGGAGGAGGTGTGATGGTGTGGGGGGGCTTTGCTGGTGACACTGTTGGGGATTTATACTGAACCAGCATGGCTACCACAGCATCTTGCAGCGGCATGCTATTCCAACCGGTTTGCGTTTAGTTGGACCATCATTTATTTTTCAACAGGACAATGACCCCAAACACACCTCCAGGCGGGGGAAGGGCTATTTGACCAAGAAGGAGAGTGATGGGGTGCTGCGCCAGATGACCTGGCCTCCACAGTCACCGGACCTGAACCCATTCGAGATGGTTTGGGGTGAGCTGGACCGCAGAGTGAAGGCAAAAGGGCCAACAAGTGCGAAGCATCTCTGGGAACTCCTTCAAGACTGTTGGAAGACCATTTCAGGTGACGAGAGAATGCCGAGAGTGTGCAAAGCAGTAATCAAAGCAAAATGACCTAGAATATGACATATTTTCAGTTGTTTCACACTTTTTTGTTATGTATATAATTCCACATGTGTTAATTCATAGTTTTGATGCCTTCAGTGTGAATCTACAATTTTTATAGTCATGAAAATAAAGAAAACTCTTGGAATGAGAAGGTGTGTCCAAACTTTTGGTCTGTACCGTGTGTATATGTATATATATATATATATATATATATATATATATATATATATATATATATATATATGAATGAATGAATTGTATAGAGCTACACATGCAAACTATAATCGCCTCTAGGTGCTTTTTGCAGCCAGTGTCTGCTTGGCTGTTGCGGTCATTTTACCCAAAGGATCTCGACTAGGGTGACCACATTTCCAAAGTGCCATTCAGGGACACCCCCCCATTCCCTTGTTTTTTGTGCCTCCCATAGACTTTACTGGTTCATCCTGGGACCTGTAGTTCTTCACTGGTTGGGAGGGGGGGGGTCACATCTTCAGCTCTGAGGGGTTCAAGGTGGGACCTGTAGTCTTTCACTTTTGGGGGTCACATTCCCCCCAAAAGTGAAGGACTACCTGTCCCAGCATGAACCCCTGAAATCTAAAGATTTCACAGATCTATGCTGGGACCTGTAGTTCTTCACTAATTTGGGGGGGGGGGGGGGTGTCACATCTTAAGCTCTGAGGGGTTCATGCTGGGACCTGTGTCAGTTTGATTCCGGGACACTGTATTGTCCCAGAGTAAAGGTCCCTGGGACAGACCTGCAGAATGCACGTGGTCACTCTAATCTCGACACGCTTGGGACACACAGTCGTACACACATATCGTATATACTCAAGTATAAGCCGACCCGAATATAAGCCGAGGCACCTAATTTTACCACAAAAAAACGGCAAAACGTATTGACTCGATTATAAGTCAATGGTGGCCATCAGCATGCCTCACTTTGCCTCACTGTGTCCATGCCTCACTATGCCCATGCCTCATTGTGTCCATGTGCATGCCTCACTGTGCCCATGCCTCACTGTGCCCATGCCTCACTGTGCCCATGCCTCACTGTGCCCATGCCTCACTGTGCCCATACCTCACTGTGCCCATGCCTCACTGTGCCCATGCCTCACTTTGCCCATGCCTCACTGTGTCCATGACTAGACTGACGTTTAACATGGGAGTATACAGAAGGGCTGCCCGGGTTTGAAAAATCCATGCTCCCCAGCCGTAGGTTGCCCAGACAACAAACTTTGCACACTTGTAGAGGAGAAATGGAGCTACATGTGTGCCTAGGTCCGGATCCAGGGGATCTACGAACGGCCTGTACCGGGTCCTCAAAATCACCAGAGAAATTACTGTTTAACATAGGAGTCTATGGAAGGGTTGCCCGGTTTTGAAAAATTGGTGCTACTCGGCCATAGGTCCCCCAGACAACAAACTTTGCACACTTGTAGAGGAAAAATGGGGCTACATGTGCGCCAAGGTTCGCGTCCAGAGGATTTACGAACGGCCCGTACCGGGTCCTCAAAATCACCAGAGAAATTACCATTTAACATAGGAGTCTATGGAAGGGTTGCCTGGATTTGAAAAATTGGTGCTACTCGGCCATAGGTCCCCCAGACAACAAACTTTGCACACTTGTAGAGGAAAAATGGGGCTACATGTGCGCCAAGGTTCGCGTCCAGGGGATCTACGAACGGCCCGTACCGGGTCCTCAAAATCACCAGAGAAATTACCGTTTAACATAGGAGTCTAGGGAAGGGATGCCTGGCTTTGAAAAATTGGTGCTCCCCAGCTGTAGGTCTCCAAGACTACAAGCTTTGCACACTTATAGAGGAGAAATAGGGCTATATGTGTGCCAATATTTGGGTGCAGAAGACCTACCAACAGCCCGTACCGGGTCCCAAAAATCACAGGAGAAATGACAGTTTAATATGGGAGTCTATGGAAGAGGTGCCTGGCTATGAAAAATCAGTGCTTCCCAGCTGTAGGTCCCCCAGACAACAACATTTGCACACTTGTAGAGGAGAAATGGAGCTACATGTGTGCCAAGTTGCGGGTCCTATGGGGACCTATGAACGGCCCGTACTGGGTCCCCAAAATCACCGGAGAAATTACTGTTTAACATGGGAGTCTATGGAAGGGGTGCCCAGGTTTGAAAAATCAGTGCTTCCCGGCCAACAAACTTTGCACACCTGTAGAGGAAGAGTGGGGGCTGCGTATTAAATCATGTCCATTAAGAAATACCATCATTTTGACCTAAAATGTGGATTTATTATATGTTGAAGATCTGTCTTTATTCTCAATGTGTCTGTTTGATTCATAAAGAAGCAGCCGGGGGAAATGATTGCTCTTATCACCGTCTGGGTCGGCACCTTTCTGTTCCATGTAACTAATCATGAAACTCATTAGCTGAAAGCCATGATTGCTTAGAACTTTCCCCGCTCCTTGTTACAGGTACAGCGACTCGCTAAAGGCAACGGAGTTCATGGTGGAGACCTGACGTTTTAATTAGGTTCCCCCTTGCTGGCTGAGAGGGCTGAGTGTCAGAGATTTAATTTTAAGTGAACCTTTATGAAATTGAAGTTAGGAGGATTTTTTTCCACAAAGAAGAAGATTGGAGGTGAGGTCAGCACAGGCGTCCTTATAAAAGGGGAATACATGAGGAACATTTATTCAGAAAGTGGATATAAGACAATCACAATCTACGCGTTTCGTCACACTGTTGTGACCACATCTTTTGGATAGGTGTATAGAATACTGGAAAAAAAATATAGAATATACAGATAAAATTGGATGAGTTCTTTTCAATTTTTTCCTGTATTTTCTATTTTCTTTTCAGTGTTTTCTGCACCTATCCCAAAGAAGTGGTCACAGCAGTGCCATCAAATGTGTAGATGGTGTTTTTGATTGTCTTGATTGCAATTAAAAAGTGTAACTAAAAGGAAAAAAAATCAGTTTTGGATTACGACTTTATACGGCGGCACTTAAAAGATGGATATCTCGGTAATGGCAGCAGCTGCTGCCACAACCGAGATATCCATCTTTACAGTGGGCGGTCCTGTACACGATAACGGTGGTCTCTGCGGCGGATTCGCCGCGAGATCACTGTTATCGGTGGCTCTCCCGCGCCCTCTGCCGCTTACCGAAGCCGTCGATAGCGGCGGAGGCGATCGGGTCCGCTCGTCTGCTGTGTGGGGATGTGAGTGAGGGAAAAATGTCCCTCACCCATCCCCATAGCTCTGCTGGGCGGGAAGTGACGTCAAAACGTCAGTCCCGCCCATCGTCTTAGGCCCCATGCACACGAGACGCTGGTAAACTCGAGTTCAGAGGCATTTGGGCATTTTTTTCAACTGCCCCTGAACACATTAATGTTATCCTATGTGTCCATGCACACAATCACGTTTTTTGGCGTTTTAAAATTTAGAAAAATTAGAATTTTCGAAAATTCTAATTTTGAAAAATTCTAATTTTCAAAAATTCTAATTTTCGAAAATTCTAATTTTGAAAAATTCTAATTTTCGAAAATTCTAATTTTGAAAAATTCTAATTTTCGAAAATTCGAAATTTTGAAAATTCGAAATTTTGAAAATTCGAAATTTTGAAAATTCGAAATTTTGAAAATTCGAAATTTTGAAAATTCGAAATTTTGAAAATTCGAATTTTGAAAATTCGAATTTTAGAAAAATTCTAAATTTTGGAAAATTCTAAATTTTGGAAAATTCGAAATTTTGGAAAATTTGAAATCTTGAAAATTCGAATTTTGAAAATTCGAAATGTTAGTGCAAGTGCAATGCTGGTGGTGTATTGAATTATTGAATGAATATATATCATCTTTGAATTATCTGAATGATAGACATAATTTAAAACGATTTAAATAATTTTTTAACATTTTTTAATGATATTTCCCTATTTTATTATGTTAAAAAAAGGGTTCCTTTAAAAACGTTTATAAACGCAAATGCGGCTAAACGCGGGTGCCGCGTTTAGACGCGTTTAGCGGCATTTAGCGTTTAAAACGCAAAAGCAAACGCTTCTGAACCCAAAATTTTGCGTTTGAAAAAACGGCCCTAAACCCAACTGCTTTTAACCGCCAAAAAACGTGATTGTGTGCATGGACACATAGGATAACATTAAATGGGTTCAGGGGCAGTTGAAAAAAATGCCCAAACGCCTCTGAACTCGAGTTTACCAGCGTCTCGTGTGCATGGGGCCTTAAAGAAACATTTTTTTTTTTTGTCATTTGAAAAAAATGACAGTTTAATTTTTTTTATTTTTTTGCATTTAAGCCTAAATATGAGATCTGAGGTCTTTTTGAACCCCAGATCTCATATTTAAGAGGACCTGTCATGCTTTTTTCTATTACAAGGGATGTTTACATTCCTTGTAATAGGAATAAAAGTGATATTTTTTTTTATTATTTCAGTGTTAAAAATTGTAAAATAAATAAAAATAAATACAAAAACAAAAATTTTTTTTTTTAAAGCACCCCGTCCTGACGAGCTCACGCGCAGAAGCGAACGCATACGCGAGTAGCGCCCACATATGAAAACAGTGTTCAAACCACACAAGTGAGGTATCGCCGCCATTGTTAGAGCGAGAGCAATAATTCTAGCCCTAGACCTCCTCTGTAACTCAAAAAATGTAACCTGTAGAATTTTTTAAACGTCGCCTATCGAGATTTTTAAGGGTAAAAGTTTGACGCCATGCCACGAGCGGGCGCAATTTGTAAGCGTGACATGTTGGGTATCATTTTACTCGGCGTAACATTATCTTTCACAATATACAAAAAAAATGGGCCAAATTTATTGCTGTATTATTTTTTAATTCAAAAAAGTGAATTTTTTCCAAAAAAAGTGCACTTGTAGGACCGCTGCGCAAATATGGTGTGACAAAAAGTATTGCAATGCCTGCCATTTTATTCTCTAGGGTGTTAGAAAAAAATATATATAATGTTTGGGGGTTTTAAGTAATTTTCTAGCAAAAAAAACTGTTTTAGTCTTGCAAACACCAAATCTGAAAAACACCCACGGTACTGAAGTGGTTAAGCAAGGAAGCACTCTTAACCACTCAACCCCCAGACCATTTTGCTGGTCAAAGACCAGGCCACTTTTTGCGATTCGGCCCTGCATCGCTTTAACTGACAATTGCGCGGTCGTGCGACGTGGCTCCCATACAAAATTGGTGTCCTTTTTTCCCCACAAATAGAGCTTTCTTTTGGTGGTATTTGATCACCTCTGCGTTTTTTTTAGTTTTTGCGCTATAAACAAAAATAGAGCGACAATTTTGAAAAAAATGTAATTTTTTTACTTTTTGCTATAATAAATATCCCCCAAAAATCTAGAAAAAAAATATTCGTCTACATATTTTTCGTAAAAAAAATCGCAATAAGCGTTTATTGATTGGTTTGCGCAAAAGTTATAGCATTTACATAATAGGGGATAGTTTTATGGCATTTTTATTAATATTGGCTGCTGGGAGAGATGCCGTATAGCTACGTGATCTCACCCAGCAGAGCCAACCTGCCTCCGTATAACTGCGGCGGCTAGTCGGCAAGCAGTTAAGCTCTGTACACACAGGCCAGAATCTCGTCAGGAAAAAATCGTTGTTTTTCCTGACCAGATTCTTGGCAAGAATGTCTTGCCGCCCGAGTGTACACACACTCCATTCAAATGAACCGGCGTTCTTTTGAATGGCAAGAACGTGGTGACGTCATCGCGTACGACGAGCATGCACTCGTCACATTCGATGCTGTAGCCGCCATCTTGCTGCACCCTACCTATGCCTAATACGCTACCGCGCATGCGTCAATGTCATTTTGAGCATGCGCGTGTTTCCACGGCGACAGGTAAATATACACACTCTCAGGTCTCTTGGCAGGAAAACACTCCTGAGAATCTCACGACGAGAAAATAGAGAGCATCTCGTCTCGATTTTGGGCAGTTTTCTTGACGAGAAACCTGAAAGCCTCGTACACACGCTCGGTTTACTCGGCAAGAAAGCTCTGCCAGCAGTTTTCTTATTGAGAAAACCGAGCGTGTGTACGAGGCTTCAAAACTCGTACACATGGTCGGACTTCAAACAAACTTTTCCGTGGATTTTTGTTTGAAGGGCGTTGTTCGTGAACTTGTTCTGCATACACACAGCAGGACTTTTTCAACAAACTTTCCCAAAATTACATGGTTTTTCTGCTCTTCACTGCCACCTGTAATGGTCACCACCGTTTACGATCTTCCATCAACCCAAGACAGCTTATCTGACACTCCGACAATCCATGTAGACACGACCCATTCCATTCCCCAGAATAACCGAAACACACACAGCTCTGGGTTCTGTTTTCAAAATGTATGAACACTTTTAATGGTAATTCTCAGTCTTATATACAAACATGTCACAGAGACAATGAAACTCTCCACCCAAAACATCACACAATGGGTGCTTCATACACATTCTACAGACGTTTCGGCACCGGTCTGACATAATTAACACGACCTAATTACTACACCTGAGAAGTCACAATTTCACACCTATTATCAATGGTATCTTCACACAAAACAGTGTCATTAGCATACACAATGAACAGGTCTTGGAAGCAGACCTAATTAACACAATGGACACAGAATGCAATCACAGCAAGACACTTTAACATCCCATAATAGGCAGCCAGGCTGTCTACCAACCTCAAATTCACATCGCCCCATTACAGACTCAATTAGCATCTCAACTACGTTACACAGTGAAATGAATCACTATTGACTGGTAGGGTCAGAATAAGCCAACAACTTGTAATATCTCAAGATATCCTGCAATACATGAATTATCAGTAATGTCCCAACTCATGTAATTTGATATAATTTCTCAGTCACCCTATGCCCCAAAAGGGACTCCCGTTACACCACCCTTTGATCACCTTCTGCTATTGTTGGTTGATTTTAACATTGGTTCTGAGCATGCGTGTTTGTACTCCGATGGACTTCTGTACACACGATAGATCTTTGCACCGTAGGATTTTTGTTGCCGAAAAGTTTGTCCGTTTGCAGAACCTTTGTCCGAAGAAAACCGAAAAGATGTGCCCGATGGAGCGTACACACGCTCGGATCTTTTTGAAAACCTGCTCATTTTGAAGTTTGTTGTCAAAAAGTCCGATCGTGTGTATGTGGCTTTACACAGATGATCGGACATTCCGACAACAAAACCATGGATTTTTTTCCAGAAGGAATTTTGGCTCAAATGTTGTCGGAAATTGCGAACGTCAAGAACAAGGTGACGTACAACGTGTACGACAAGCCGAGAAAAGTTCAATAGCTAGTACGGCTCTTCTGCTTGATTCCGAGCATGCGTGGAATCTTGTGCGTCGGAATTGTGTACACACGCTTGGAAGTTTTGTTGTCGGAAAATTTGAGAACCAGCGCTCATATTTTTGTTGTCGGAAATTCCCACAGCAAATGTCCGATGGAGCCTACGCACGGTCGGAATTCCCGACAGCAAGCTCCCATCGAACATTGGTTGTCGGAAATTCGGACCGCGTGTACGCGGCATTTGAATGACAATTTGCGCGGTCACCCATAAGAAATTTCTATAATTTTTTTCACACAAATAAAAATTTATTTGGGTGATATGTAATCATATTTTTTTTTATTTTTTGCTAAACAAATGAAAAACAAAACATTTTGAGAAAAAACAAAACATTTGTTTTAATTTGTTATCAAATGTTGCAAACAGGTAATTTGTCTCCTTCACTGATGGGTGCTGATGGGGCAGCACTAATGGGCACTGATGAGCTTTGATAGGTGGCACTGATGAGCTTTTATAGGTGGCACTGATGAGCTTTGATAGGTGGCACTGATGAGCTTTGATAGGTGGCACTGATGAGCTTTGATAAATGGAACTGATAGGCAGCACTGGTACGTGGCACTGATGGGCACTGATAGGCAGCACTGATAGGTGGGACTGATATGTAACATTGATGGGCACTGATAGGTGGCACTGATGAGCTTTCATAGGTGGCACTGACAAGTGACACTGATAGGCAGCACTGATAGGTCCTGATAGGTGGCACTGATGAGCTTTGATAGGTGGCACTGATAGGCAGCACTGATAGGCTGCACTGATGGGCACTGATAGGCTGCACTGATGGGCACTGATAGGCTGCACTGATATGCAAGATTGATGGGCACTGATGAGCTTAGATAGGTGGCACTGATAAGTGACACTGATGGGCACTGATAGGCAGTGCTGATGGGCACTGATAGGCAGCACTAATAGGCACTGGTAGAGGGCACTGATAGACAGCACTGATAGTTGACACTAATGAGGCAGCACTGGTGGGCACTGATTGGCAGCACTGATGGGCACTGTTGGGACTGCACTGGTTATCAGGACACTTATATTCAGTGCCCTGATTATCAATGCTGATGTCCCTTTAGCACAAGTGTGAGCAGAGAAAAGCCGATAACCTGCTTGTGTTTACTTCAGTGATCAGCAGTGATAGGACAAAGCTGATCACGTGGTAACGGGCCACTGTGATTGGCCCTTTACCCTGACCTGGGATCACTCAGTCCCAGGAGCTATAGTGCGGGCGGGAAGGGGTTAAAAAGCCAGTCTGGTGCCAACTTACACTGTCTGTGCGCCAGAGACTGCGAGGCAGGCCTTCTCGTCCAACATCAATGGCGGACCTCACAGATGCACTTCTGGAAGAACAGTCAAACATTCCCATAGACACACTCCTAAACATTACTTCCTAGAAAAGGTGAAGCTGTTATAGCTGCAAAGGGCGGGGGCAACTCAATACATGTGTGTGTAAAGGCCGGTGTCCCAATACTTTTGGTAATATAGACTGGAAGTCCCTATTTCTGGGCTCTTTGTGTATAAATGTCTCTCTATATCAGAGGTTTCATTCTATTTGTGTTTTGTGGCTTTGCCTGCTGCCGGTAGCCCCCCCCCCCTCCCCCCCGCCGAGGGGCAGAGCTGCGGAAATAAAACACACATTTATCTAGACTGATACATTTGTGTTTAGTAAAAAGGCGGGCGCCGTGTGCCCGAGGCGAGGGAAGGCTTTGATGCCAGGCTGATGCCAGCGTGTGGGTCTCCAAGCCTCACCTCATCTCCCTGGGTGTCTTTCCCTCGCTCGTGCTCCTTCCATATAAACTATTGTCTCGCTAAGTGAATTTCCGTGCGGCGCGCTGGCTGACGGCGGATCAATGCTCGGCGCTGCGGCAGCTTATTTTTTTCTTTTATCTTTTTTTTTTCTATTTTAGCATTTTTCGGGCTCAGCTGGACGAGTTACCATGCAGAGACTAACACCTGTTCTGGCATTTCAGTCGCACGGAACAAACAGGACGCCTTTTTTCTTTGTTCCCGTACCTGTGGCGGCAGACTTGGCTTGTTTTCTTGTTGATGCCTTTCTTTTTTTTTTTTTTTTGCTTGTTTTAACCACTTAAGACCCGGACCATTATGCAGGTTAAGGACCTGGCCCCTTTTTGCGATTCGGCACTGCGTCGCTTTAACTGACAATTGCGCGGTCGTGCGTCGTGGCATCCAAACAAAATTGGCGTCCTTTTTTCCCCACAAATAGAGATTTCTTTTGGTGGTATTTGATCACCTCTGCGGTTTTTATTTTTTGTGTTGCGCTATAAACAAAAATAGAGCGACAATTTTGAAAAAAAAAAAAATATTTTTTACTTTTTGCTATAATAAATATCCCCCAAAAAAGATATAAAAAAAGTTTTTTTTCCTCAGTTTAGGCAAAAAAATCACAATAAGCGCTTATCGATTGGTTTGCGGAAAATGTATAGCGTTTACAAAATAGGGGATAGTTTTATGTCATTTTTATTAATAATTTATTTTTTACTACTAATGGCGGCAGTCAGCAATTTTTTTTGGTGACTGCGGCATTACGACGAACACATGGGACAATTTTGACACATTTTTGGGACCATTGTCATTTTCACAGCGAAAAGTGCTATAAAAATGCACTGATTACTGTGAAAATTACAATTGCAGTTTAGGAGTTAACCACTAGGGGGCACTGTAGGGGTTATGTGTGACCTCACATGTGTTTCTAACTGTAGGGGGGCGGGGCAGGACGTGTGACGTCACTGATCGTTTTTTCCCTATATCAGGGAACAGACGATCACTGACACTGCCACAATGAAGAACGGGGAAGGTGTGTTTACACCTCTCCCCGTTCTTCAGCTCCGGTGACCGATCGCGGGACACCGGCGGCGATCAGGTCCACGGGTCCCGTGGGTGCGGTCAGGGAGCTTCGGACCAGGTAGTGAGCGCGCTCGCGACCCCACGGCTTGGCACTTAAAGAGGACGTACAGGTACGTTGATGTGCCCAGCTGTGCCCTTCTGCCGACGTATATTGGCGTGAAGGGGTCCTTAAGTGGTTAAAAATGTGATATTTGCCTCCACTGTTTCCAAGTAAGTGTGTCTTGGAGTTTTCAGGGGAACATATATATTTTGTGGCGTGTTTAACACTGAGGGGACTGCCCACTGCCCTGTGTCGGGACGGCCCGGTGGCTCCGGATTATGTACACGTGATCCAGCATTTTCCATATAGGGGGCGCACCTGCTCGCATGCGCCATGCCTCCCCCTCATCTGTGCTGTCATTCACTACAGCATAAGTCAGTTAGCAGGTCTCTGGCAATGATTTAGGGGCGGGACCTGCTTGAAAGGCTAGAGTACCCCCATAATATCAATGCATTATAGGGCTTGCTAGAGTTCCCCCATAATATCAATGCATTATAAGTAGGGTTGTCCCGATACCACTTTTTTAGGACCGAGTACAAGTACCGATACTTTTTTTCAAGTAGTCGCCGATACCGAATACCGATACTTTTTTTAAATGTGTCCCCAAATGCAGCCATGTCCCCCACATATGCAGCCATGTATGTCCCCCACATATGCAGCCATGTCCCTCCAGCCATGTCCCCCACATATGCAGCCATGTCCCCCACATATGCAGCCATGTCCCTCCAGCCATGTCCCCCACATATGCAGCCATGTCCCTCCAGCCATGTCCCTCCAGCCATGTCCCTCCAGCCATGTCCCTCCAGCCATGTCCCTCACATATGTCCCTCTGCCGATGCGATGGCGCGATGCGGCGGCAGCGGTGGGGGGGGGGGGAGTATTTTTTTTAGGTATCGGGGGTATTTGCGCGAGTACAAGTACTCCCGCAAATACTCGGTATCGGTCCCGATACCGATATTGGTATCGGTATCGGGACAACCCTAATTATAAGGCTTGCCCCATAGTGATTAATGCTTGTATGAAGATGTATCCTTGAGCTTCTAGGATTAGTTACACAAAGGCTAAGAACCTTGCCAAAGGTTATTATGTACTGGGCAAAGAACCATAACACAGATAAGGTGCTGTAGAAACCAAATGTAGTCGGGCACACAGAAGATTGCTATATTTTACACATGGGGCCAGATTCAGGTACGAGTTACACCGGCGTATCTCCAGATACGCCGTCATAACTCTGAGTGAGCGGCGTCGTATCTATGCGCCTGATTCTTAGAATCAGTTACGCATAGATTTGTCCGAGATCCGACCGGCGTAAGTCTCTTACGCCGTCGTATCTTAGTTGCATATTTACGCTGGCCGCTAGGTGGCGCTTCCGTCGATTTACGCGTCGCATATGCAAATGAGCTAGATACGCCGATTCACGAACGTACTTGCGCCCGGTCGTCGTATTTTACGTCGTTTGCGTAAGCGTAAGTCCGGCGTAAAGTTACCCCTGCTATATGAGGCGTACGCAATGTTAAGTATGGACGTCGGGACAGCGTAGAATTTTCCGCCGTTTACGTAAAACGTTCGCGAATAGGGCTTTGCGTAAGTTACGTTCACGTCGAAACCAATGAGTATTTGCGGCGAAATTTTGAGCATGCGCACTGGGATACGTCCACGGACGGCGCATGCGCCGTTCGGAAAAAGCGTCAATTACGTAGGGTCACGACTCATTTACATGGATCACGCCCCCAACCTGCCTATTTTGAATTAGGCGCGGTTACGCCGGCCCATTTACGCTACGCCGCTGAAACTTTGGCCGCAACTTCTTTGTGAATACGGCACCTGCCTCTCAAAGTTACGGCGGCGTAGTATAAATGAGATACGCTACGCTCGCACAAAGATACGCGGCTGTACGTGAATCTGGCCCATGGTGTATAATTGTGACGAATATTACTTGTATAACCTAATTACATAAATATGATTGGCTGAGACAAGGGCGTTCCTTTATTGTATAGTTTGATTACGTACCGTATTTTTCGGACCATAAGGTGCACCGGGTTACAAGGCGCAATATCATTGAGCGACTGCTAACGGGTTTATTTTAATACATAAGGCGCACCGGGTTATAAGGTGCCGTCGCATTCCAGTGACGTCACCGCGGCTCACGCTGCGCCCCATTGCCTCGCTTTCAACAGTGTCACCGTACCAGCTAGTTCCACTGCTATACGGATGGTTCGACATAGAGGGGCATAGGAGCATTTTACAGCTTACATCTGGTGCGGAAGGACGTTACATTAGGGACTATTTCCATGATCTACATGCCGGATCTCTACTATTTACATGTAAGTGGATGCTGCAAACCTATCATGTATTAAAGCTTTTTGTTTGTTAACCTGGAGGCAGATTTTTGAGTGCCGTGTACCACATAAAATCGGTTCTAGGACAGAAAGCACAACCATACATTAGGCGCACCGCAGTATAAGGCGCACTGTCGATTTTTGAGAAAATTAAAGGATTTAAAGTGCGCCGTATGGTCCGAAAAATACGGTACAAGTACTCATGTGGATGTTTTCCACTGGCCGATGCATTGGAGGGTTCCATACATCCAGATAGTCCTAAAAGCCCGGGTCTAGTTGAACCAGCAACCTTACAGATGGTGACAAAGGTGGGATGATTGTTTTAGCAGGTAGGTGAAGGTCTTTGTAAAGATTATATTAGCGAATCACAGTACAAAGCTCTGTGTTTACTAACATGGGGCCAGATTCAGGTACGAGTTACGACGGCGTATTTCCAGATACGCCGTCGTAACTCTGAGTGAGCGGCGTCGTATCTATGCGCCTGATTCTTAGAATCAGTTACGCATAGATTTGTCTTAGATGTAGCAGCAATCAACGCAGCCACATCGATTCGTAAAAGCAGCACACTTTACACATTGTCTGCCACACATTTACCCCCTTGATTGCCCCGATATGTTAACCCCCTTCCCAGCCAGTGTCATTAGCAGTGACAGTTGGTGCTCAATTTTCTGGTGCTCCGCGCCCCCCAGTCAGACATACCCCGCCTTCCCTGCCGCCGCTCGCTCGATTGCCGCTCCCCCCAGCACCATCTATGTGGCTTGTTAGTACTTTCTGTGGTCAGGAGACATGAGAGCACTGGATACAGGAGAGCTGAGGTGATAGAGAGCCAGCACAGTTTCCCAGAGGCAGTGTTAGAGCCGGGCAGGTGATGGAAGCAGAGTTGTGGAGATAGCCGGGTTCGGTAACAGGCCATATTTACATATGAGTGACAGTTATTTTAGTTATAAACACAGGGTCTGCAGGTGAGTCACCTGTACACAACAATAGGGCATAGCTGGGTAGCATTAGTAGCAGCACTTCACACTGAGATACCAGGACACAGCACAGGACTAAGGCCGCGTACACACGATAGGTTAAACCGATGAGAACGATCTGATGGACCGTTTTTTTCTGACCTAATCGATCGTGTGTGGATACCATCGGTTAGTTATCCATCGGTTAAAAAAAAAGCCAACTTGTTTTAAATTTAACCGATGGATTCCTAACCCATAGGTCAAAACCGATCGTTAGAAGGCACGACCATCGGTTAAAAATCCACGCATGCTCAGAATCAAGTCGACGCATGTTTGTAAGCATTGAACTTCATTTTTTTCAGCACGTCGTTGTGTTTTACGTCACTGCGTTCTGACACGATCGTTTTTTTTACCGATGGTGTGTAGGCGCGACGGACCATCAGTCAGCTTCATCGGTTAACCGATGAAAACGGCCAATCAGACCGTTCTCATCGGATGGACTGATCGTGTGTACACGGCTAAAAAAAACTTCAAGGGAATTTAAACAGGCAGTTGGCAAGTATGAGACAGGTGCTTTGGGCCCCACAACAATGACAGGGCCCAGGGCAGCTGTCCCTTTTTGCCCTGCCTTAAAGACGGCCCTGCCTAAAGGGGTGGTGGCAAGATGTTAGAGACAAAACATAGGTAAATGTGTATATGTATTACAGAGATGTGCAGAGTGTGACACACACTATAATGTACCCTTTTATATTATTTTTATTTTACTTTATATTTTGTAGTATAAGTAAGAAAAGCCATTACATTTAATATATGTTCTCTTCATTTTCTGTAACATAAACTCCAGGTTTTCTCTCTGTGTCTTTATGACTTCTTGGACGGAGTTCTGTGTAGCGTACTTTCTTGGTTTGTAAAGCAATAAAAAGGTAATACATTTCATCCTCGCCCCGCAGAGCGTTGAACTACAGCTGCCTGCCGCAGCATCCAAAATGGCTGCCCTCCAGGCAGAGGAAGAGCGGCGGGATACGCGAAGTGCGCATTTAGAGAAGAAATGTAATTACTGGTGAAGAGAGACTCCGTATGCCTGGCTGACTCTCGGGGGGTTATTAATTATATTCTCCCAGCGATATTTAGCAAATTGCAGAATTACAGATGAGTTATCATGCAGCAGAAAAGCGCAGGGAAGGGTCACAAGATCTTCCAGGCTGCCTCGGAGTCCAAGAGAATGTTCCACAGTAACTGGAAGTATTGCAGGGTTTGGGGTTGGGGCCGTTCATACATTTATGTAACTTTTTATTTTAGTTTTGGTTATGGTGACCATGCATGCTTCCATAAATGATCCTTTCTGATCATTCTCTTTGGATAGGAAAAGTTGTTTGATGGTCAACAACCCATTTGGCCTACAGCAGGGGTGCCCAACCTTTTGAAGGCCGAGGGCCACTTAAGCGACTTAGCAACCAGCCGCGGGCCACAATGAGCGGAGTGGGCAAATTGGCAGGTCTGTGTCCATGGGCGTCCGCTCATAGGAGTAAGGGGGGGCCAGTGACCCCCCCTGGAATCGGCAAGGGTCTGCCATGCTTGCATCTCTAGCTGTGCTGACTCTCTGTGTTTGTGCGAGTTGGCTCCACAGCTGTTGCAAGATCAGTGTCACTGAGTTACAGAGCTCTTTACTGCCACTTCTGGCTGCTTCCTGTATGTGCACCCTTGTGTTTGCTTTGCTGCCTGTAATGTATTTTCAAAGGGACATGTGGAAACAGGACTTGGGAGAAGGAAGACCACCGTGACCCTACAAGTGGGGACTGTGAGTACAAGTTAAGGGAGAAGGCTTTATGGGATAATGACTAAGCCCCCGCCCTTCATGACATTGTCAAAGAAGCGGAGCATAGGTGACCGTAAAATTATGCCCCCCCCTGGAAAAAGTTCAGTGGACGCCCATGTCTGTGTCCAGTCTGCAAATGCAAAGCAGACACAGCCCAATCTACTCTATGGGCCCTCTGATCCAATCATATAGAAGGGGACGGATCCACTTCTGTTTTTTTTAGCAGATCGGATTGGAGGTAGGCATCTGCCGCTCCATAGAGGTGAATGGAGGGTCCGATTGGGTAGGACTGATCGTAATAAAAAGGGGCGTAAGGCTGCTTTTACACTGATGCTCTGCGGTCAACCCACACCGTGGGTGAGGCGCAGTGTACCTGTGTTTTTCCTGCTGGTTAGCTGCACTTTGCCATTGACGTCTATTATATCCTGCAGGTGTGGTGCACTTTATGAAAAGCCGCTTGCTTCTTCTACCACCGGCTTCATTCACAACACTGAAGCCATGGGATGGCAGGTCGGCAACCTGCCATCTGGGCTTGCCAACCTGCCATTTCAGAACAGGCGCTCGTGGGCCACATCAGAGGGCTCAGGGGGCCACATGTGGCCCCCGGGCCACTGGTTGGGAACCCCTGGCCTACAGTATAGGCCCCACACAAGGAAGAGTATTTCGATTGATAGTTAGGATATGATCACATGTCTCTTTCCACTATGTGATCTTATCATTTCTTTGGTGGAAAAACTATCATCTTCATGAGCAACATATCTAAGGCCGCGTACATAGGATAGGTTAAACCGATGAGAACGGTCTGATGGACCGTTTTCAACGGACCAAACCGATCGCGCGTGGGCGCCATCGGTTAGTTATCCATCGGTTAAAAAAAAAAAGCCAACTTGTTTTAAATTTAACCGATGGATTCCTAACCGATAGGTCAAAACCGATCGTTAGTAGGCACGACAATCGGTTAAAAACCCGCGCATGCTCAGAATCAAGTCGACGCATGCTTGGAAGCATTGAACTTCATTTTTTTCAGCACGTCGTTGTGTTTTACGTCACCGCGTTCTGACACGATCAATGGTGTGTGGGCGCGACGGACCATCAGTCAGCTTCATCGGTTAACAGATGGAAACGGTTCATTAGACCATTCTCATCGGATGGACTGATCGTGTGTACGCGGCTTTAGTGTCGCTGATCATTGCAAAACATTCAATCATTTTCCACCCTGGCTGATCAACTTTGGACTCTTAATTGAGTCCAACTCAATTAACCACTTCCCACCTGGCGGCCGTCTATATACGGCCCCCGGCCATGCGCCACTGGGGGGCGCGCGCGCCGCCGTGTCACACAGGTGCCGATGCGCATGCCTGGCGGCCGCGATGTCAGCCAGGCGCCCGCGATCGGCAGTCACAGAGCAGGGATGTGGATCTGTGTGTGTGTAAACACAGAGCTCCACATCCTGTCAGGGAGAGGAGACCGATGGTGTTTCCCTTGTACATAGGGACAACCATCGGTCACCTCTCCCAGTCAGTCCCCCTCCCCCCACAGTAAGAATCACTCCCAGGGTACATATTTAACCCCTCGATGCCCCCTAGTGTTAACCCCTTCCCTGCCAGTCACATTTATACAGTGACCAGTGCATTTTTATAGCACTGTTCGCTGTATAAATGTCAATGGTCCCAAAAATTTGTCAAAGGTGTCCGATGTGTCTGCCGTAATATCCCAGTCGTGACAAAAATTGCAGATCCCTGCCATTACCAGTAAAAAAAAAAAAATAATAAAAAAAAAAAGCAATAATTCTATCCCATATTTTGTAGGCATTATAACGTTTGCGCAAACCAATCACTCTACACTTATTGTGATTTTTTTTTTTTTTTTTTACCAAAAATATGTAGAACAATACATATCGGACTAAACTGAAAAAAAATATATATATATATTTTTTTTTTTAAATGGGATATTTATTATAGAAAACACTAAAAAAGTAAGTGCAAATTACAGCTCCAGTCTCCTCCAGCACAACACTTGCTTGCAGATTGTTTCTCTCAGTCCTCTCTGGCATGCCTCTCCAGTCCACCCGACTGCCCATGTCACGCACCAGCCCTCTTGGCTGTACACACACCAGTGGTACCCTCCTGAAGTCGTGCCAGGCAGTACTAGTGCCCGCTGTCTTCTCTGTGCCCCCTGTTCAGATTCTTCATGGGTTCTTGAAGGGATCTGTCCTGCACCTGAATCCCAGGCCCAAGGTCACCCCCCCCCCCCCCAGAATAGGGAGGCATTCAAAGGCCCCGAAAGCCTAGTACTCCATCCTAAGTTCTTCCACCTGACAATTCCTCCCCAGCTGGGCTGACCCTGGGTAAAACAATGAGGCCTGCCAATCCGAGTTGGGGATTGGTCAGGTCTCCCTGAGTCACCCCAGACAGCTCCACCTATCTTCCCCACCTCTCTTCTAGAATCCTCTAGAAGGAAAGGGGAGGTGACAGTGGAGTGGTGCTGTCTTTGAGTCACCAGCCTACTCTGAGCCACTCCCAGCCCACACAGATCAAAACAATGTCAATTGCCTTAGGCGAATGATGTGCACACTGCCCACTGTGGGGTACTAATGAGCTGAGGATCTGCTGAGTTGGGTTACTACTGAACTGGGATTCTACTGGGCCCCTTTAAAACAAGTAGAAAATTAGCACACACAGGGCATTTGTCACGCTTCATTAAAGCTTCACAAAAGCATCACTGAAGCATCAAAAACGCACAAAAAAAAGCACGTTGAAGTTGAAGAAAAAGTGTAAATGAGCCCTTACTGTTGGGGCATGACAGGTCTTGGAATGATTTATCAGGCCCTGGTCTTCAAATGGTTGAGAACCACTGCTATATATACAACACCCCACAGCCTAATCCCTTTATAAGCAGCTGTTATATAAACCCCATTGGCTAGGCTGAATATTCCCAATACCATTGGTCTCCAAACTACATCCTGGGGCCAGGTCCGGCCCTTTGCCTGCTTTTATATGGCCCTTGGGGCACCATTTCATTCACTGGTACCAACATTAGGGCATAAACCCCCCCCCCCCCTGCTAAAACCAATGAAAGGGGCAGTGGCACATTTCCTCCCAATGACACCAACAATGCAGCCCAATAATATCAGTGATGAGGCACAATTCCTCTTAATGACGCCAACAATGGTGCCCCATGACATTAATTAAGGGGCACTATTCCTCCCACTTACGCCAATAATGGGTCACAAATACTTTCACTGAAACAAACAAAGTGGCATTCTTTTTTCCCACTGAGGCCGGGACCTTTTTTACTCCGAATAGCCACAGTCTGGCCCTCCTAAGGTCTGAAGGACAGTAAACTGGCCCTTTGTTTAGAAAGTTTGGTGACCCCAGCCCAATACCATCCATTTCTTCACCGAAGACTGACAACAAAAGGCCATCTTATGGCATCCCGTGGCAGAACCTCATTGCAGGTGGAGGGCTTGTCGGCTCTTCTGGTGGCTCTGTCAAAGGGTGTGATTGGCAGTAGAAGGGTCACATGAGGATAAATACTGCTCGCTTTTCTGTTGCCTTTCCCGCTTGTGCATGAATCAATGGTTGTCTCAGGATTAGAGGCGAAGACAAAGAGTAAAAACAATTTAGTGAAGACTCATTAGTTCTCGGCGGGTGTTGGCAGTCTGCCTGCCATACTCAAATGAACCCTAAAACTTCAAACCAATGAAAAATGACTTGACGGAATAATTCCTGAGCGGGAGAGAGCTGAATGCTAACAAAATTATCCGGGGAATGAAAATGTGGTTTAAAGGAATAATTTTTGCTTTCAAATAGGGCTGTTACTGATCAAAATTTTTGTGTTCGATTAATCGTTTGTTTTTTTAATCGATTAATCGACTAATTTCGATTAATTATAACGCACATACAGATCCAACTACTTTTAGCTGATCTCCTTGCAGGCAGATTCCCAGTGCAGCTCCAACCACTGGAAAAATGGATAGCAGGATACAAAAAACACACAAAGGCAGCGCTCGATGGGAATAGCATTAAAAAACTTTTATAGTCTTTAAGTAGGTAACAAAATAAATATTACACTGGAGATAAAATCAATGAAGCTACACAAACTGTAAACTGGTGCGAGTAATACCAAATGGTATCCAAAACCAGTCATAAAAACATGTAGCTAAGTATGATGCTGGTATAAAAATGTGTACCACGGTACCACTGCTGAATCCAGATGAGGAGGGGTTAACATCCGTCTGTCGGCATGTAGATGTCCCATGAAGGGAACTATTACAACTCCCAGTGGATGGTTGTAGAATCCCAGGGTGATAGAGGGAAGTGTAACAGCCCTTGCATGTGGCAGATAGTAAGGTCCCGCCGGCATGCAGATATGAAGGCACAGCAAAGGAGCCCTTTAGATGGACGCGGCAAGCCCCGCCGGTGTCCGTGACGTTACCGGATCTCGGACGGAACTCCCTGAATGGCCAGAAGCCGGCGGAGAGGCGTGTACCAATAAAAAGAATTTTAATCGATCAAAAAGATTTTGATCGATCAAAAAAATTAAAGATTAATCGATTAATTAAAAGTTAATTTGCACAGCCCTACTTTCAAAAGGTGTTCAAACTCAAAGTAGAACTGCGGGCCTGTATGGCGGCATAAGTGTGTATATGTATGTATTAGGGATGAGCTTCGTATGTTCGATCGTTCGTCGAAATACAAACAAAAACGGGTAGTTTGCGCTAAATTCGAGTTACGTTTCACAGACCATAATTCACTGCGGCATCGCTGGCTGATGATTGGCCAAGCATGCACTATGACCCGCATGCTTGGCCAATCACAGCGTGCAAAAAACGGAGAGCCATAATTGGCCAAAGCCAGGGTGGCTTTGGCCAATTATGGCTCAGGGGGTTTAGTACACGCCCCACACTATAAAAGTCTGCCTGCAGGTTGGCCTTATGTAGTGTGATGTGGCGGTGGTTAGAGAGAACAGAGAGAGAAGAGAGAGAGTGTCATTTTTTGCAGGTAGATAGAGCAGGCACGCTAGTCAGTTAATGTTACAATGTGTAGAGCAGTGTTTTTCAACTCCAGTCCTCAAGGCACACCAACAGGTCATGTTTTCAGGCTTTCTATTATTTTGCACAGGTGATTTGATCAGTTTCACTGCCTTAGTAATCACCACAGCCATTTCATCTGAGGGAAATCCTGAAAACTTGACCTGTTGGTGTGCCTTGAGGACTGGAGTTGAAAAACACTGGTGTAGAGGATATATATACATCCCAGGAGTTGTACATATATTTATACACTGTATAGTTTAGCGAAATCAGTTCTTCCTAATTTACTGGCAGGTGATTCTGCTATTTAAAGATGTTTTCACAGGTATACTATAGACACCCAGCAGGTACAATATTTAAAGGAATTTTTCATTTTTTTTATTTGTATTTAAGCATCATTAAAATCGCTGCTCCAGGAGCAGTGATTTTAATGATGCTTAACCACTTAAGACCCGGACCAAAATGCAGGTTAAGGACCTTGCCCCTTTTTGCGATTCGGCACTGCGTCGTTTTAACTGACAATTGCGCGGTCGTGCGACGTGGCTCCCAAACAAAATTGGCGTCCTTTTTTCCCCACAAATAGAGCTTTATTTTGGTGGTATTTGATGACCTCTGCGGTTTTTATTTTTTGCGCTATAAACAAAAATAGAGCGACAATTTAAAAAAAAATGCAATATTTTTTACTTTTTGCTATAATAAATATCCCCCAAAAATATATAAAAAAAACATTTTTTTTCCTCAGTTTAGGCCGATACGTATTCTTCTACATATTTTTGGTAAAAAAAAATCGCAATAAGCGTTTATCGGTTGGTTTTCGCAAAATGTATAGCGTTTATAAAATAAGGGATAGTTTTATTGCATTTTTATTAATCTTTTTTTTTACTACTAATAGCGGCGATCAGCGATTTTTTCCGTGACTGCGACATTATGGCGGACACTTCGGACAATTTTGACACATTTTTGGGACAATTGTCATTTTCACAGCAAAAAAATGCATTTAAATTGCATTGTTTACTGTGGAAATGACAGTTGCAGTTTGGGAGTTAACCACAAGGGGGCGCTGTAGGATTTGTGTGTTCCCTGTGTGTGTTTACAACTAAAATAGAAGGAAAAATAGTTGCGCTCAGAAAGCACAATATGACATTGTGAAAAGTTAATAATACGTGTCAATATAAATGAATCAATCAATAAATCAATAAACCACATCTAATTCGAAAATAAAGGCCCAGATTCACAGAGCGATTACGCCTGCGCAACTGCTGTTGCGCGTGCGTAAGTCTAAATGTGCGCGTGCGTATAGTTGGACGCGATTCACAAAACAATATACGCCAGAAATCTACGTTTTTTGGTCCGGCGTAATAGAATTAGACATTCGCTTCCCTTCGCGCAAAACTGCGCTAGACACACCATTGATTTGCTATTCAAATATGCTAATGAGGGAGTTACGGGGATTCACAAAAAAACGCAGTTGCTGCGCAGGCTACGCGATGTGCGCAACTGCAAAATGTTCTGTCTAAAGTTAGAGGACCTAAAAGCTGGTCTAAATTTTGAAAAAAAGTCTAATTGTCAGATAAAGCAACACTGTTAGTGAGGAGTTCAGCAGTCACACGTGTTGCCCAACAATCTGTATGCCAACATGCCAGGGGCATCGTCGCGCATAGCTATACTACTGACTTTAGATGAACAAAGAAGGATGAGGGCACGGAGGATGGCACTAAGGAGGGCACGGGAGATGTTTTTTTTTTTTTTTTGCTTATATAAAATTTACAATTTACAATTTAATCTAATCTAATACAAATATTCTTATCTGATACAAGCCCCTCACTCTTCACTTGATATATCACACACGCATAGACATCTTTGGCATGAGAGATTCTGAGGTGTCTCGCATCTTCAGATTCACCCCTCATGCCATCATGGAATTACCACAACCTTGCAGGAGGACATCAGCAGCCCAACACATGGCACCACCCATGACAGCTACATATACAATCAGAGCCCCATCCCCACAGATTTCCAACAGAACATGTATGGGGACAGCTGGCTGGTTGTTGAGTGACATGGGAGTCAGGCATGACTATCCCCTCCCGTGATGCACACCTCACAAGTGGCACATGCATGACTAACATCCTCCTGTCTTTTCCCTTCAAGGTGATTCTGCATATGCACTGGTACCCCATCTCATGACCCCATCTCATGCCAGCTCACATTATGCATCTTTGCACGTTAAACACACACATTAATCATGGCACAATGAGAAGGCATGCATGCACACCACTGTGGTCCCTAGCACAGACACCCCACATCCTCATCAAATTGGATTGGCACCAGTCCGCCATGCAAGACTGGTGAGCAGTAACGCCACGTCAAGGCTCCAATTATGTCACTGTACATTCATACACCATTCACACGGACCTGGGAATCACTTCTCCCTGGTCCTGGGGAACCCTTCTCCACCCAAATTGAGGATGACACCCTTTTTCCAGCAGGAATGTCACCCCCACATTCAAACATCATTCACAACCCAAAATATGCCAAAAATGACATCAAAACCAAAAAAAAAATGCATAGAAAAAAAACAATGCATAGAAAAAAAAAAAACAGAACAAAAAAAAAAAATGCAGAGGACCAAAAAAAAAAAAGCATTCAAACCAAAAAAAGGGGGGAAAAAAAAATTAATGCCCTCTGCGTGAGCCACGCCTGGGGCGCCCCCGGCCACGGCCCCGGCCCCTCAGGGGAGATGCATGGGGGAGGGGAAAAGCCGGGGAAGGAGGAGCAGCCCCTGAGATCTGCCCACCTGGCGGCCTGCCCTCCAAGGCCACGGCTATTCTGTCCAGGGCAGCACCAAGTGTTGCCGTGTTGCCCTGGATAGCCTGGGTAAGGGCCCTCACATCCTGCCCAACGCCTGCTGCTGTAGTTTGCAGGACATTTAGGCAGGTTGTGGAGGCCCGGGAATGGGAGTCCAGGTTACCCAGGCTCTCGTTCATGGAGGACAGGCTCTGATCCACCCGCCCCATAGTCTGGCAGAGCTGTCTCAGAAGGCGGGTCTGGGTGGCCAGGTTCCTTCTCAGACAGGCGGGCAGGAGATTGGGCGCCCCCCTGGTGCTCTGGGCTGACCTCCTGGCTCCAGCTGATGGTTGTGGCCGGGGAGAAGGGGAGGCCCTTGTGAGGGGAGCCATGTTGGGGGAGGAGGGGGGGGGGCTCACCCTTAGGGAGGGCAGGCTTCTTGCAGCCAGAGGGGAAGAGTCCGCAGCAACCAAACGGCCAGTGCCTTCCATGGACTCCTCCTCCTCATGATTCTCCTCCTCCTCATTATCGTCCTCCTCATGATCATCCCCCTCCTCTTGTTCCTCCTCTGCGGACTCTGGCCATGTTGGGGGGGCCTCATTAGGCTGCTGTCCTGGGGTTGGAGCGGTAAGTCCAGATGGCCCTGCACCCTCCTGCACATCTGTGGATGACACAAAGCATTCACAGGTTGGAGGATCCACACACTTGCCACATATTCCCTTTCACCCCCTCCCCCACACATGCTACACACCTGAGAGAACTAAAAACCTTACCTGGCACCGCGGGGACCGGACTTGTGTCAAAGCCTGGCAGGCCCTCCACTTCATGCCGGTGAAAGGTCAGGGCCACCACACGCTCCGTCGCTGTAAATCTAACCCGGCATGGTGGGCCCCCTCCTGTGCCCCTGGCATGGGCATTTATTGCGGCCAGTTTTTTTTTCACCTCACGCCGGAGGTCATTTATTTTCTTTTCTATCCCAGAGCGGGTCCGTGTCTCCCCCTCCCCCGATGAATTGACCTGCTCCGTGATCATATCCAATATCTCCCTCCTCCTGGCCGGGGTGGTGGTGGCACTCTGCGGGCCGTGGAGAAAACGCCCATAGTCGGTAATGGCCCGGGCAAGAATTCTTTTTTCCCCCACTGTAAAATTCAGCTTTCTTTTTCTCTCAGTCATACTTCCAAACAAACTCACTAGCAGTCACCAAAAATCTGTCAAAAATACAAGCACAACCAATCAGACAAGAACACACACAAAGAGAAAAAGAACAGCCAAAAATCACACTAGCACTCAGCAAGAAACAGACACAAAAAAATAAGATGAAAAAATAAAGCAAGAAAACAAACGCTCAGAAATATATCAATCAAACAAACAGTCTCAAACACTTATCAAAATACACTTTCACAAAACTACCAACAAGCACTAGATCACACAGAACACTAATCTCACAACTACTGTACAAAACACACTCTAACGAACAACAGAGCAAAAGCACTTGGTTCAATGGGAAGGGACACAAAGGGATGTACTTTTGCAATGGAAGGGCGTTTGTGTGTGTCTATTTATGCTGTCTGCGTAGTTCACAACATTGCCCTAGTCCACTTCCAATTTCACTGATTGCGCCGCTCCCGAGTTGTGAGCATGCGCACAACGGAGCTGACATGGTTTCCTTCACGCGCGCATGCGCGAGTCGGCCGGCCCTTCATTTGCATGGGGTCACGGCTCATTTCAATGTAACACGCCCACGTCCCACCCAATTTGTATTACTCCTCCTTACGCCTCCGGAAAAAACATTACGCTTGCGCAATTTCTTGCGCAAAAGCTACGTGAATCGCGGGATTACGCGGCTTGATTGCGCACGTCTAACGTAATCGCGGTGCGCTACGCCTGATCGATATTGCGCCGATGTACGTGAATCTGGGCCAAAGTCCATAAATGGTGATGTGATCAAGTGTGAAAAAGGCCCTTTGACAACGTCATTCTGTGACGAAACCGGTCAGGGCGGAGCCACGCACTAACGTCACCACGTTAACGTGACCCCGGAAACGCGGGTGCACGTAATTGTTTTCTGCTGCTGCTTTGTTTTTATATTTTTATACTTGTTTAGCCGCCAATTTTGAAATGTGTAATCTGCTGCACATATTTTAAATAAAACTTCCTGGAAGTATTTCACCATTGCGAGCCCTCGTTTTTTCTCCCCCTCGGTTCTTTGAACTGGACGAGGAGTCTACACCAGTGGGAAGTATTGGTTCCAGTGAAACTCATCAGTCCTATGTGGAAGTACTGCAAGTGGTCGAGGTGATCTCCCCCTTCAGATGCCAGTGGATTGATATGCCTGAATTATACTAGGATCCGGTAAGGGTACATCTTTACTTACCTTTTGATGTGTTTGCAGAATTCCGTGAGATCGATAGTGAATTTTATCCAGGATATTTTAATCTTCGACCACCATTGCTCTTTGTTTAATATCGGACAATCATTTAAACATACCATCTAATTACACCTCTGTGATACCAGCCCAAATGGACTAATTAGATTGGGTTGTAGTGTAAGCCATTTTCACACTTGATCACATCACCATTTATGGACTTTATTTTCGAATTAGATGTGGTTTATTGATTTATCGATTGATTCATTTATATTGACACGTATTATTAACTTTTCACAATGTCATATTGTGCTTTCTGAGCGCAACTATTTTTCTTTCTATTTTTGCTTTTCGTGTATATCACATGTTTAATGTTGCTGCTGGATACCTTTGTTCACTCATTTATTTATTCTACCTTTTGTTACTTTAATTATTTAATCAATTAATTAGTTGATTGATTCTCAGTAATTGATTTTGTATCAATTAATTCACCTTTAGTGCGAGAAATTCCCCCTTGGATAGAATGTGTTTACAACTGTAGGGGGGTGTGGCTGTAGGTGTGACGTCATCGATCGCGTCCCCCTATAACAGGGATGATGCGATCGATGCTGCGGCCACAGAGAAGCATGGGGAAGCCGTGTTTAAACACGGCTCTCCCGGTTCTTCAGCTCCAGGGATCGATCGCCGCACTGCAGTGCGGCGATCGGGTCCGCGAGTCCCGCGGTCCCGGTCCTGGAGCTTCGGACCGGGTCACGGGAGCGCGCTGCGTGCGCGCGCCCGTGACCCACGGCTGGGTACTAAAACCAACGTATATATACGTTGATGTGTCCAGCCGTGCCATTCTGCCGACGTATATTCTCAAAGACGTTTTACGACAATAACTTGAATATTAGGCTTTAAAATGAGCACTTTTGAATTCGAACGTTCGAGTACCATAGACGTCAATGGGGTTCTAAATGTTCGCGTGAATGTTCGGTCCGTTCGAAGGTTCTGGTGTGAACTGAACGGGGGGTGTCCAGCTCATCCCTAGTATGTATGCATGGCCTGTACCAAAGGTAATGCAAAACTGGGCATAGCATTTTTCTTAGCTTACATAGGTTGCTCATATTTCACATGTTGATAGAGTAATGCCGCGTATACACGGTCAGACTTTCCAACAAGCAAACTATGTAACTATGTAACATGGTATTTTTAAAGAGTGTGTCCCCCCATGTTGGCACCTAACCCTCCCGGTTCTACTTGGATTCAGTTGTGCGTCCGGTTTAATAACCCCATTATACTGCACGGCTGGAGCTGAGATCCGCAGCATCTGCTGAGTGCACACAATGCGCGCCGCGATCTACTTTGCCTTTCCGAGTCTTTTAGAAGTTATTGACCTTTTGCTTCTGATATCGCGCAGCCAGAGAACTTGATAGCTGTAACTTACTGGTATCCTCCTGCTGCCTGCAAGCTTATCCGCTCGCCTCTCGCTTTCCAATCCATTAATCGTGTTGTTCCTTCCCTGCTGGGAGCGTTGTTGATGGTTGTAGGAATAACAATGACTGGAGAAAGTTGCAGGGTCTGTTACCCGCGGCAGACGCGCTCGCAGACTCTGTGTCTGGGCCGCGTACCTCCTGTTTACGAACGTCTTCAGCCAAGTTCATTCCGCTGTATTGTTTTCCCGCGGGGGGATCTGGTCCAGATACCGGTTTTCGATCCGGCGCTAAGGCTGCGGCGGGCTTGACTACTGCAACCCCATCAAAGTTCTCGGCGTACGGTTCACAGAAAAGGGGAATGTGCCAAATGATACAGATGGTGTCATGATGAAGGTCAGGTCACTGGATGTAAACCTCAAATGGAAGACGTTTCTTAAGCACTTGGACTCTGAATGCTTTACTAGTATAGTTCTGACCGTGACCAGGATGCGGACTCGGATAAACACTATACAAGTAATGGCGGTGATCAGCAATTCTTCCTGATTTCAGCTCTGAATGGTAAGTGAAATCAAGGAGAAAAAAACCAGCAAGATCTGGGTTGTGTTTACTAACACACACACAGAGTGGCGTACAGTGCTTTGCAAAAGTATTCACCCCCCTGGCTTTTTACTTATGTTGTTACATTACAGCCTTTAGTTCAATGTTTTTTTAATCTGAGTTATATGTGATGGATCAGAACACAATAGTCTAAGTTGGTGAAGTAAAATTAGAAAAATATATACATAAAACTATTTTTCAGAAATAAAAAAATTATAATTGGCATGTGCGTATGTATTCACCCCCTTTGTTATGAAGCCCATAAAAAGCTCTGGTGCCACCAATTACCTTCAGAAGTCCCATAATTAGTGAAATGATGTCCACCTGTGTGCAATCTAAGTGTCACATGACCTGTCATTACATAGACACACCTTTCTGAAAGGCCCCAGAGGCTGCAACACCTAAGCAAGAGGCACCACTAACCAAACACTGCCATGAAGACCAAGGAACTCTCCAAACAAGTAAGGGACAATGCTGTTGAGAAGTACAAGTCAGGGTTAGGTTGTAAAAAAATATACAAATCTTTGATGATCCCTAGGAGCAATCAGGGCCATCTTAACAGCATCATGGGCCCCTGGGCAAAGTAATGCTCTCGGATTCCCTACAATGATGACAGTGAAGGTAAACAGACATCAAGTAAGTAGGAGGCAGACTGCCTCCCCTGTGTATCTATCACTCTCAGTGCCACCATGGCGTGGGCTCAAGGACCAGCTGCTTTGGGGAAAGTGCAGGGGCCCCCCATGCAGCTGGGGCCCCTGGGCAGTGCCCAGGTGTGCCCTCTCACTAAGGCCCCATACACACGATCGGATATATCCGATGAAAACGGTCCGCGGACCATTTCCATCGGATATGTCCGATCGGGAGTTTGATCCGATGGCGTGTACACACCATCGGATCAAATTCCCCGCCGCCGGACGGCGCGGTGACGTAGTGGTGACGCGGCGGTGACGTTGACGCCGCCGCGTCACCGCCACGTCACCGCACCAGGAAGTAAAACACTTCCGCGCATGCGCCGAATCCATTCGGCAGCGGCGCGGCGGTGGTGGGAGCCGACACGTCTGCTGGTAAGTGTACTAACCAGCAGACATGTCGGACGGACAGATTCCCACCGGATAGATTTCAAAGCTTGCTTTGAAATCTGTCGGGTGGAGAAATCTGTCCGCTAGCCCATACACACGAGCGGAGATGTCTGCTGAAACGGTCCATCGGACCGTTTTCAGCGGACATATCCCCTCGTGTGTACGCGGCCTCAGTCAAATCTACCTGTATCATAACCAAATGGAAAGAACATGACACAACAGCAAAGCTGTCAAGAGACGGCCGCACACCAAAACTCACGGACCGGGCAAGGAGGGCATTAATCAGAGAGCCAGCACCTAAGGTAACCCTGGAGGAGCTGCAGAGACTGGAGTACCTGTACATAGGACGACAATAAGCCGTACACTCCATAGAGTTGGGCTTTATAACTGTACACCCCACTGTCTGCTGTGATTTGTAGTGCTTCTTATCCTTTTATTAATAAAGTCAAACGAAAAGGTTTTTCCGGAGTGCAGCTGTCCATACATTTTTCTCCCTAGAGTTGGGCTTTATGGCAGAGTGGCCAGAAAAAAGCCATTACTTTCAGCACAAAACAAAATGGCACGTTTTGAGTTTGCGGAAAGGCATGTGGGAGACTCCCAAAATGTATGAAGGAAGGTGCTCTGGTCTGATGTGACAAAAATTTTACTTTTTGCCCATCAGATAAAACGCAATGTCTATCGCAAACCCAACACATAACATCACCCAAAGAACACCATCCCCACTGTGAAACATGGTGGTGGCAGAATAATGCTGTGGGGATGTTTTTCAGCACTCGGGACAGGGAAACTGGCTAAGGAAAAGATGGGTGGTGCTAAATACAGGGAAATTCTTGAGGAAAACCTGTAGCACCCTGTGTGTGATTTGAGGCTAGGACAGAGGGAAAAACCAAGCCTCCTTACCTTCCAGCAGGACAATGACCCCAAACACACTGCTAAAGCAACACTTGAGTGGTTTAAGGGGAAACATGTAAATGTGTTGGAATGGCCTAGTCAAAGCTCAGACCTCAATCCAATAGAAAATCTGTGGTCAGACTTAAAGATTTCTGTTCACAAGCGCAAACCAAACTTGAAGGATCTGGCGCAGTTTTGCAAGGAGGAGGAATGGGGCAAAAATCCCAGTGGTGAGATGTGGGAAGATTATAGAGACTTATCCAAAGAGAATTGGTGCTGTGATAGCCGCAAAAGGCGGCTCTACAAAGTATTGACTTTAGGGGGGGTGAATAGTTATGCACATTGACTTTTTCTGTTATTTTGTCCTATTTGTTGTTTGCTTCACAATAATAATAAAAAAAAAACATCTTCAAAGTTGTGGGCGTGTTCTGTAAATTAAAGGAGTTCTCCAAGCTAAAACTTTTAACCCCCGCTGTGCCCGGGCTGTAAAACTATACAAAATAAACTTTCACTTACCTGCCTACGATCCCCCGTTGTTCCGTTATCGCCGCCCGTGCTCCAGTCCCTGCCAGCTTCCTCTTCCTGCGGGTCAGTGACTCACTCTGCGCTCAGCCTATCAGCGGCTGCGGCGGGACATTGCTGCGGCCGCTGATAGGCTGAGCGCAGAGTGAGTCACCGACCCGCAGGAAGAGGAAGCTGACAGGGACCCGTGCACGGGCGGCGATAACGGAACAACGGGGGATCGTAGGCAGGTAAGTGAAAGTTTATTTTGTATAGTTTTACAGCCCGGGCACAGCGGGGGTTAAAAGTTTTAGCTTAGAGAACTCCTTTAAATGATGCAAATCCTCAAACAATCCGTGTTAATTCCAGGTTGTGAGGCGACAAAACACAAAAAATTGCCGGGGGGGGGGGGGGGGGGAGTGAATACTTTTGCAAGGCACTTTAACTACTAGAACCTTCTAGACCTTGATGCAAGAAAGCATAAGGGACCTCCCTGATCCCTGGTTGGGGCCCTTCCCTCCGAGCCTGGTGGTGGGACTTCAGGACCCGGTAGCAAGTACAACCTTTGTGACCTCTGTAGTTCCGCTACTGATACTGTTTTTAAAAATGTAAAAAAAAAACATTTTTATTGTTTTTTTTTTCCTACAATATTCTTTTTTTTTTTTTTTTTATTTAGGAGCCCCATGGGCTTCTATGCCACCGTTATGAATGGACAGAATCAGTGATTGCTATGGATCACTGACTCTCCATTCAGAAAAAGAAATGTGTCACTCTCTTCATTCTGAGAGATCCCCCCTGTAGCAACTGGTGATCCTGCGCTGGTACTGCTGAACCCCCCAATCCTCCAGCCACCCCACACTGGTACTGCTAGACCCCTCACTGTCCTTAAGCCACCCTACGCTGGTACTGCTAGACCCTTCACTGTGCTTTAGCCACCCCACGCTGGTATTGCTGAACCCCCTTTAGCGACCCCCACTGGTACACTCCCCAAATCCCCAAGTGGCTAGGGATTGGGATTTTACTCCCCCTCCCCCATCCTGGTACCCCCGGGTGGCTCCCGCCAGGCCTGCCAGACAGTATGGCTTGGAGATGGGGTCACTTTCCCCAGGGAAGATGGGGTCCTTGTCCATAGGCAAGATGGGGTATTTGTCACCAGGGGAAATGGGGTCCCTCTCCCTAGGTGAGATGGGGTCCCTGTCCCTGTCCCCAGGGGAGATAGGATCCCTGTCCCCAGGTGAGATGGGGTCCCTTTCCTTTGGAGGAAATGGGGTCCCTGTCCACAGGAAAGATGGGGTCCATGTCCTCAGGGGAGATGGGATCCCTATCCCTAGGGAAGATAGAGTGGAGTGAGGGACGGTGTATGGGGGATATGGGGTTGCCTCACTCACTGTGACCAAGCTGCAGGGTCAGGTTGATGGAGTGCAGGTACTACTAGGAAGCATACCCACCCCCCAAGCACTAATCTATGGCCACCTGGGCTTCCTCCAGCAGCAGCAGCACAGACAGGGTGTCCGCATCCCTCTCCGAGGGAGATCTGTGTGTGACAGGGGGAGGAGGTGGGCTTTGGAGACAAGCCTGTGGTGTCCTCCATGAGCCGGCTCTCATAGGGCTGCACCTGAGTGCTGGAAGTTTGTTTTTCCAGAAGTCTGTGCCTGGGCTCTGTACAAAGAAATGAATGGAGGTAACTGGGGTGGGAGGGGGTGCGGTACATTGCTGGGAATCAGGCTGGGGTGGACACTGGACAGAGCGGCGCTGTCAGGGGCGGACTGACCATTCAGGCACTCGGGCACTGCCCTAGGGCCCCATGCCACTAGGGGGCCCCATCAGGGTTGCCAGCCTCAATAAAACCAGGGACAGTATGTAAAAATCTATGTTTTTTTTAAAATCCCAAGATTATAGCCGACCCGTCTCTCCAGTACCTTTTCAGTGTGTGTATTCTGTGTGTACAGTATGCATACTGTGTGTCTGTGTATGTATACTGTATGTGCATGTGTGTGTATACTGTGTGGCCCCATAATCTATTGCCTGGGGGCCCTATAATCTCCAGTTGCCCAGGGCACCTCAATCTCCTATTGCCCAGAGGCCCCATAATCTCCTATTGCTCGGGGGGCCCCATAATCTCCTATTGCTCGGGGGGCCCCATAATCTCCTATTGCCCAGGGGCCCATAATCTCCTATTGCCCAGGGGGCCCATAATCTCCTATTGCCCAGGGGGCCCATAATCTCCTATTGCTCGGGGGCCCCATAATCTCCTCTTGCTCAGGGGGCCCATAATCTTCTATTGCCCAGGGGGCCCATAATCTCCTCTTGCCCAGGGGGCCCATAATCTTCTATTGCCCAGGGGGCCCATAATCTTCTATTGCCCAGGGGGCCCATAATCTCCTCTTGCCCAGGGGGCCCATAATCTTCTATTGCCCAGGGGGCCCATAATCTCCTCTTGCCCAGGGGGCCCATAATCTCCTATTGCCCAGGGGGCCCATAATCTCCTATTGCCCAGGGGGCCCATAATCTCCTATTGCCCAGGGGGCCCATAATCTCCTATTGCCCGGGGGCCCCATGAGTTGTCAGTCCGCCCCTGGGCGCTGTGTAGGGCAGGAGACAGGGACCGGAGAAGCCGGCTGAGAACACAGGTGGTGAATGTGGGACAAAATAGCAGCCAGTGTGGAAGAGAAGGGAGCTTCCACCTCCTCCTCCAACCACCCGGGCACTGGTACTGTTACCCACCCAGCTGCCTATGCTGGTGCCGACCCTACGTACAGAGGAGGGTGCACGGGCCCCCTTGCAGCATGGGACAGGGTTGTAACTGTGGCCCCTGTAGCTACGCCCCTGCACACTCACAGATCTGTACTGTGATTGGCCACAGCCACTAGCAGGTTCACAGCTGAAATCCCAGTGATGACTAAAAAACAACAAAAGAAAGCTCTATTTGCACGATTTTTTTTTATATCAATTTCTTATGGGTACAGCGTTGCATGATGGCGCAATTGTCATTTAAAGTGAAGCTGAAAATTGGCCTGGGCAGGAAGGGGGTGAAAGTGCCCGGTATTCAAATAGTTATATACTTTTGTGGTTTGCTATTTCTGCTTTAATACAGTAGATGCCGTAATGTAATTTTTCATTATTATTTTTAGATTAGCCAATATTTGGTAGAATTCTTGTCCAAGGGAACCTTTTGTTCCACCAGATTCTTCCAATGTAGTGAACGCGTCCGCCATTTCTTCCGTGAACGGGCTCATAGGAGGATGGGAGGGAAAAGCAGAGGAGGAAGGCGACAGAGAGAAAGTAGCTGAGCTGGGATCTCAGAATAGAATCAGCTTCTTCCTTTTTTTTTTTCGTGTGACCGCCAAATCCAACTCGTTTCTCAGACCACAAATTCCGCACAATTCTTACAATTCTTCAGGTAAAGTTACCAGACGCCGCGCATTAAAGTCTGAGTGCTGCAATTATTGCGAAATCCAAACTAAAATCTTTAGATCCATTAGCGGAGATAGGTGACGATTCTGTACCAGTTACTTTTCTTTTCTCTCTCTTTTTTTTTGTCTTTATCTGCAAGTACATCGAAATTAAGATTCCTTGAGATCCAAACTCGAGTTTTACTTAAAGCGGAACTACAGGCTCTCAATCATTCTTATGTTGCTAGCATTTAGATAAATAAATGTAAGGGATCCACTTGAAGACCCCCACTTTTCTGCCATTTTTTTTGTTTACAAGTTTAAATCAGTATTTTTTGCTCAAAAATTACTTGCCGCCACTGTGCCCATCAAACGCAGCCACTGTGTCATCAAATTGTCGCCACTGTGCCCATCACTTGCCACCACTGTGCCATGCCATCAATTGTCGCCACTGTGCCATGCCATTGTCGCCACTGTGCCCATCAATTGTCGCTACTGTGCCATGCCAAATGCAGCCACTGTGCCATACCATTGTCAGCCACTGTGCCATGCCATCAAACACAGCCACTGTGCCATGCCATTGTTGCCACTGTGTCCATCAATTGTCGCCACTGTGCCATGCCATTGTGCCATCAATTGTTGCCACTGTGCCCATCAATTGTCACCACTGTGCTATCAATTGTTGCCACTGTGCCCATCAATTGCTGCCAGTTTGCCCCTAAAATGCTACCAGATTGTCTCGCCACTGTGCCCATCAATTGTCGCCACTGTGCCATGCCAAACACAGCCACTGTGCCATGCCATTGTTGCCACTGTGTCCATCAATTGTCGCCACTGTGCCATGCCATTGTGCCATCAATTGTTGCCACTGTGCCCATCAATTGTCACCACTGTGCCATCAATTGTTGCCACTGTGCCCATCAATTGCTGCCAGTTTGCCCCTAAAATGCTACCAGATTGTCTCGCCACTGTGCCCATCAATTGTCGCCACTGTGCCATGCCAAACACAGCCACTGTGCCATGCCATTGTTGCCACTGTGTCCATCAATTGTCGCCACTGTGCCATGCCATTGTGCCATCAATTGTTGCCACTGTGCCCATCAATTGTCACCACTGTGCCATCAATTGTTGCCACTGTGCCCATCAATTGCTGCCAGTTTGCCCCTAAAATGCTACCAGATTGTCTCGCCACTGTGCCCATCAATTGTCGCCACTGTGCCATGCTAAACACAGCCACTGTGCCATGCCATTGTTGCCACTGTGCCCATCAATTGCTCACAGTATGCCCCTAAAATGCTACCAGATTGTCCCCCCCCCCCCACCCGCCTGGCACTTACCTTTCTCGGTCAGCCATCCTCAGGTCTTCCTCCACGATCCCTCGAAGTAGTCCCGCCCTCGATGTTGTTTCAGCCAATCAGGTCACCGGTGAACCGAAACCAGTGAACCTAATTGACTAAGACACCTGTCATGCAATGCATGAATCTATGTATTGTTTTTCAGTGGCAGTGCAGGAGCAAGAGGGGGCAGCGCTCCTGCGCCCTCTATGGGGCACCGCCACTGCCTGTGTGTATTTAATAACTTTATGGGGGATGGGCTGCCTGGGAAAACACACAGATCCGCTTTCCTGTATAGCAATAAGACAAGAGCTCAGTGTCATCCCCTGTCAGAACGGAGATCTGCCTTGTTTACCTCGGCAGATCCACGTTCTGTCTCTGCGGGGGGAACGATCGCGGGCAGCGGGCGGACATCGAGTCCGCAGGACCCCGCTGAATGGCTCCCCCGCTGGCCAATTGGCCCTCGTGCACCCACACAATGCCAGGAACGAGCCAGACGCACAGCTACAGTATTACTGTGGTGGCTGGTTAACCACTTAAGCCCCGGACCATTTTGCAGCTAAAGGACCAGGCCCCTTTTTGCGATTCGGCACTGCACCGATTTAACTGACAATTGCGCGGTCGTGCGACGTGGCTCCCAAACAAAATTTGAGTCCTTTTTTTCCCACAAATAGAGCTTTTTTTTGGTGGGATTTGGTCACCTCTGCGGTTTTTCTTTTTTTGCGCTATAAACAAAAATAGAGCGACAATTATGAAAACAATGAAATATTTTTTACTTTTTTTCTATAATAAATATCCCAATTTAAAAAAAAATGTTCTCACTTTATAACTTTTGCGCAAACCAATCACTATACCCTTATCGCGAATAAGAATAATTCTACAGATTTTTGGTTAAAAAAAAAATCGCGATAAGCGTATAGTGATTGGTTTGCGCAAAAGTTATAGTGGGTACAAAATAGGGGATAGAATTCTGACATTTTTTATTCTTTTTTTTTTTTTTACTAGTAATGGCGGCGATCTGCGATTTTTGTCAGGACTGCGATATTACGGCGGACACATCGGACACTTTTGACACATTTTTGGGACCATTCACATTTAGGCACAGGTGCTCTGTATGCTCAGCGGGGATCGCTCCGTTGATCCCCGCTGAACCGGCAGATGACAGGGCGGTCCCCTCACACTGTGCAGGGACTGCCTTGTCTTTTCTCCACTCTCCCCTATGGGGGGATCGGATGAACACAGACCGTCTGTCCACATTCATCTGATCCGCAGATGGAAGGAAAAATAGGGTTTTCTTCCGTCTGCAGAATCGGATCATTGCGGAGGCGGATGAGATCGGGTGTCAGCGGATGTTTATCTCCTGACACCCACAATCTCATAGGGACCAATGTATGTCCCTTTTTCATCCGCAAACAGATGAATGAAAAAGGCACATACAGTCCGCAGGTGTGAAAGGGGCCTTATACAGCGATCAGTGCTATAAAAATGCACTTCTTACTGTGAAAATGACACTGGCAGTGAAGGGGTTAACCTGTAGGGGGCGCTAAAGGGTTTAAGTGTGCCCTAATATGTGTTTCTTACTGTGGGGGCGTGGCTGGGCGTGTGACATCACTGATCGTCGTTCCCTAATGACAGGGAACAGACAGACAATCAGTGACAGGCTCACTAGGAAGCACAGGGAAGGTTTGTTTCCACTTGCCTCTCCCCGTTCTTCAGATTTGTGACCCGATGGCGGGACATCGGCGGCAATCAGGTCCACGGGAATAGGTATCGGCCTAAATTGAGGAAAAATTTGTTTGAAAAAAATGGATATTTATTTTACAAAAAGTAAAAAATATTGGCGTTACTTTTACACCGACGTATCTAAAGAGTAAGTACAAATGTGCGCCGTCGCATCTCTGCGCCGATTCACAAAGCTAGATATGTCGTAAAACAAGGCTTTAGCCGCCCGTCGTAAATTGCCTACGCCGGCGTATCGTGGGCGCATAGTTACGCTGGAAGCATTCGGCGTTCCCATGTTAAATATGCAAATGAGTAAGATACGCCGATTCACGAACGTAGATGCGCCAGGCGGAAAAGATACGCGGTTTGCGTGAGGCTTACGTCCGGCGTAAAGTTATTCCACATTCAAACCCATTCAAAGCTATGGACCAGGGAACAGCCGTCGTATGTTACGTCGTTTGCGTAGTACTACGTGAATAGGGCTGTGCGTAGGTTACGTTCACGTCGTATGCAGTGTATTGACGTATCTTAGGCAGCTATTTCCACGTGACTGTGAGCATGCGCACTGGGATGCTTCCAAGAGACGACGCATGCGCAGTTCATTTTTTGAAGCTCAGTCCATCATTTGCATGGGGTCACGCTTCATTTTAATAAATCACGCCCGCTTCCTCCTACTTTGACTTACGTCGGCTAATGCCGACAACTATACGTAGCGCAGGCACAACCTTGAGCGCATTTTCTTTGTGAATAGCATGCTTGCCTCTCAACGTTGCCCTGGCGTAGCGTAAAGAAGATACGCTAACTCCGCACAAAGATGCGCCGATGGCTGTGAATCCGGGCCATTGTGTTTTTTTCGAACTTGTCCCTCTTCTTTTGTTTATAGCGCAAGAACTAAAAACCGCAGAGGTGATCAAATACCACCAAAAGAAATCTCTATTTGTGGGAAAAATTTCATTTGGGTACAGTGTTGCATGACCGCGCAATTGTCATTCAAAGTGTGTCAGAGCTGAAAGCTGGAAATTGGTCTGGGCAGGAAGGGGGTGAAAGTGCCCGGTAGGCAGGTGGTTAATGAATTAAAAAACAACAACAACAATATACAACCCCTGGCAAAAAGTATGGAATCACCACTCTTGGAAACTGTTCATTCAATTGTTTAATCGTGTAGAAAAAATAAATAATCACAGTACAAATCAAATGGGAAGGTTGTTAAAGGGAACCGTAGTGGTAGACCAAGGAAGACATCAAAGCGCCAAGTTAGAAATCCCAGGCCCAGCCACTTCAGTGCCCATACAATGACAATGATAAGGGTAATAATAATAATAATGATTATGAATAAACTTTAGCTTTAATGCCATTTGGTTAGTGTTACATCTACTTTAAATGAAGGATAATAATAATAATAAAAATAATAACAATAGTAATAAAAACAACAACAAGAATTATTATTATTATTATCTTTTTATAATATTTAACCACTTCCTTACTGGGCACGTATACCCCCTTCCTGACCAGGTGAAATTTCAACCTGTGGCACTGCGTCATTTTAACTGACAATTGCGCGGTCGTGCGACGTGGCTCCCAAACAAAATTGACGTCCTTTTTTCCCCACAAATAGAGCTTTCTTCTGGTGGTATTTGATCGCCTCTGCGGTTTTTATTTTTTGCCCTATAAACAAAAATAGAGCGACAATTTGGAAAAAAACAAACAATATTTTTTCCTTGTTGCTGTAATAAATAGTCCAATTTTTTTTTCTCAGTCTAGGCGATACGTATTCTTCTACATATTTTTGTTAAAAAAAAAAAAAATCGCAATAAGCGTCTGGTTTGCGCAAAAGTTATTGCGCTTACAAAATAGGGGACAGAATTATTATTATCTTTTTACTACTAATGGCGGCGATCAGCGGTTTTTTCATGACTGCGACATTATGGCAGAGACATCGGACACTTTTGACACATTTTTGGCGCCATTCACATTTATACAGCGAGCAGTGCTATAAATATGCACTAATTACTGTATAAATGTGACTGGCATTGAAGGGGCTAACACTAGGCGGTGAGGAAGGGGTTAATTGTGTATCCTGGGTGTGTTCTAACTGTGTGGGGGGAGGGGGGTGACTGGGGGGAGGTGACCGATGCTGTGTCCCTATGTACAAGGGACACAGATCGGTCTCCTCTCTCCCTGACCAGACGTGGAGCTCTGTGTTTACACACAGAGCTCCACGTCCCTGCTCTGTCACCGCCGATCGCATGTACCTGGCAGACACCGCGGCCGCCGGGTACACGCATCAAATCCTCAGCGATGCGACGGCACTGTTTTTCCCCGCTGGGGAATTACAACAGCATGACGTCCAAAGACGTGATCCCGGCACCTCAGGTCCGCGCTGTTGACGTCTTCTGTCTATAGCGCGGACCTGTAGTGGTTAAAGGAGTTGTAAAGGAAAACATTTTTTTGCCTAAAAGTAATTTAGGCAAGGTAGACAGACAGAATAGTGTAATGATTCTGTTAACAAACGAGTAAATACCTATTACATTCCTTCATCTATATCACCTCCGGCGTTCTAGTTTCTGTTCTCTCATTCCTGGTTTGCGGCGCTCGTTCATGTAAGAACTACATTTCCCAGTATGAATTGCGGCACGCCCAGTAATTCACACCTCCTTGGAGGCGCCCTACTGAGCGGGTCACAGTGGGCGCCGAGGCCATCAAGGCTTCTTACGAGACGCCGTGTATCACATCCCTCCGGGTGCACAATTAAGGTAAGTGCGCCATAAATCACACTAATTATAAAGTGCATATGTCTGCACAGTGTGCTGATAGGTGCCGCTTCTCCTATCGCCTCCAAAAATAAACTGAAAAGCTCGGCCTGTGTGTCCTGCGGCTTCATAGCGTAATAAAGGATGAACTGCTGGAAGGAGAAGATGAGCCCCGTGATTCATTCTCCGAACCTTCCAGATAACAGGCCAATAGACTGAACACCCCGCTCCATATTGACAACGACTCCCTTTACTCCATAGATCAGATTTATTGGTCCTCTGACTACGCCAGACACGCTGTACTATAGATGCTAACTGAAATGTTTGTTTGTTTTAGAAATAATGGCCCTGGATTCACAAAGCACTTACGCCGACGTAACTCACCTTTTCCCGGTGTAGCGTACATATGCGCCCGGCGTATGTGTGCGCCAGAGGCACAAACCAAGATGCGCCTAAAAATAGGCCATCCTACCCCGACGTATCTTACTTACGCCAGCGTAGCGTGGGCGCAAATATGGTCTGGACGTATGCATGGGCATCCGCTGAACTTTTTCCAGGGGGGGGCATAATTTTACGGTCACCTATGCTCTGCTTCTTTGACAATGTCATGAAGGGGAGGGGCTTAGTCATTATCCCATAAAGCATTCTCCCTTAACTTGTACTCACAGTCCCCACTTGTAAGATCACGGTGGTCTTCTCCCAAGTCCTGTTTCCACATGTCCCTTTGAAAATACATTACAGGCAGCAAAGCAAACACAAGGGTGCACATACAGGAAGCAGCCAGAGGTGGCAGTAAAGAGCTCTGTAACTCAGTGACACTGATCTTGCAACAGCTGTGGAGCCGACTCGCACAAACACAGAGAGAGTCAGCACAGCTACAGATGCGGGCATGGCAGACCCTTGCCGATTCCAGGGGGGGTCACTGGCCCCCCCTTACTCCTATGAGCGGACGCCCATGGACGTATGTTGCTTCTCCCATTGATTAGGCATTCAAATATGCAAATGAGGGAAATACGGCGATTCACGAACGAACATGATATACGCGGTTTGCGTACGTTTTACGTCCGGCGTAAAGTTATTCCCCATAGATGAGGCGCAACCCATGCACAGGTATGGACCAGGGAACACAAGCCTACGTATTGTACGTTGGACGTCTGTGAATATGGGCCGACGTGGGTCTGGCTGGGCGTAGGTCACGGCATACACAGTGATCCGGCGTATCTTAGGCAGCTGTTCCGACGTGGTTGTGAGCATGCGCACGGGGATACGTCCACGTCTCGACGCATGCGCAGTTAGTTTTAAGTACTTGTCTGGTGCCCGGCCCATCATTTGCACGGGGTCACGCTTCATTAGCATTGATCACGCCCACTTCCAGCCCACTTCCACCTACTTCCACTTACACCAGCCTGTGCCTTCAAAATATACGCTACGCCGGCGCAGAGTTGGGAGCAATAGCTTACTGAATTCAGTGCATGCCTCTCTGCGCTGTGCAGGCGTATCGTACTATGTGTGTGCTACGCCAGCGTAAATATGCACCCATCTCTGTGAATCCGGGCCTAGGGATCTTAAAATATCAACCCACATAATTAACACTATCACATTATTGAAGTGAACTGGTACGTAAAGAGTAACTCCTCCTTTGTTGAGAAAAAAAATGCGGCGGCGGCGGCACTACAGCGACCGCAGAGTTTTGCCTACAGGATTCGGTTTGCGCAAAAGATTGAAGTTATGATGGTCCTCCAAAACACACAGGGACAGTGGGTTCTGTCACAGACACCAATGTTAAATGTTACTGGAGCTGTGCCATGTCAAACTGACCAAGAATTTTCATAGATGCCAATGTTAAATGTTACTGGAGCCGTGCCATGCCAAGCTGACCAGAAATTTCCATAGACTCCAATGTTAAATGTTACTGGAGCCGTGCCATGCCAAGCTGACCAGAAATTTCCATAAACGCCAATGTTAAATGTTACTGGAGCTGTGCCATGCCAAGCTGACCAAGAATTTCCAAAGATGCCAATGTTAAATGTTACGGGAGCCGTACCATGCCAAGCTGACCAACATTTTCCATAGATGCCAATGTTAAATGTTACTGGAGCTGTGCCATGCCAAGCTGACCAAGATCTCCCAGGAGCCAACGCAAAACTGCCTCCAGGATCCGGTTTGCGCAAAAGATTGAAGTTCTGATGGTCCTCCAAAACACACAGGGACAGTGAGTTCTGTCACAGACACCAATGTTAAATGTTACTGGAGCCGTGCCATGCCAAACTGACCAGGAATTTCCATAGATGCCAATGTTAAATGTTACTGGAGCCGTGTCATGCCAAGCTGACCAGGAATTTCTATAGACATCAATGTTAAATGTTACTGGAGCCATGCCAAGCTGACCAGAAATTTCCATAGACGTCAATGTTAAATGTTACTGGAGCCGTGCCATGCCAAGCTGACCAAGAATTTCCAAAGACGCCAATGTTAAATGTTACGGGAGCCGTACAATGCCAAGCTGACCAAAAATTTCCATAGACACCAATGTTAAATGTTACTGGAGCCGTGCCATGCCAAGCTGACCAGAAATTTCTATAGACGCCAATGTTAAATGTTACTGGAGCCATGCCAAGCTGACCAGAAATTTCCAACGGTCAAACATTCCCATAGACACTCCTAAACCTTGTGGACGGCCTTCCCAGAAGAGTTGAAGCTGTTATAGCTGCAAATGGCGGGGCCAACTCAATATTGAACCCTACGGACTAAGACTGGGATCCCATTCAAGTTCATGTGTGTGTAAAGGCAGGCGTCCCAATACTTTTGTTAATATAGTGTACATTATCATTCTTTTATTTCATATTTTATTTGTATTTTTTTCTCATGAAAGTGGAATTATTCATTAACCACTTAAGGACCCCTTCACGTCGATATACTTCAGCAGAATAGTACGGCTTGGCGCAAGCACGTACCTGTATGTGTCTCTTTAAGCCCAGCCGTGGGGTCGGCGGCGCGCTCGCGACTCAGTCCGAAGCTCCGTGACCGCGCCCGCGGGACCCGCGGACCCGATCGCCGCCGGTGTCCCGCGATCGGTCACCGGAGCTGAAGAACGTGGAGAGGTGAATGTAAACACACCTTCCCGTTCTTCACAGTGGCACTGTCATTGATCGTCTGTTCCCTGATATAGGGAAACAAGATCAATGACATCACATGTCCAGCCCCGCCCCGCCCCCCTACAGTTAGAAACACAAATGAGGTCACACTTAACCCCTTCAGAGCCCCCTAGTGGTTAACTCCCAAACTGCAATTGTCACTTTCACAGTAATCAGTGCATTTTTATAGCACTTTTTGCTGTGAAAATGACAATGGTCCCAAAAATGTGTCAAAATTGTCCGATGTGCCCGCCATAATATCGCAGTCATGAAAAAAATCGCTGATCGCCGCCATTAGTAGTAAAAAATAAATATTAATAAAAATGCAATAAAACTATCCCCTATTTTGTAAACAATTTAAATGTTGCGCAAACCAATCAATAAACGCTTATTGCGATTTTTTTTATACCAAAAATAGGCAGAAGAATACGTATTGGCCTAGGGAAAAAAATATGTTTTTTTTTATTGCTTTTTTGGAGATATTTATTATAGCAAAAAGTAAAAACAGAGAAACAAATATATGAAATAATAAATACCGTATTTATCGGCGTATACCGCGCACTTTTTTGCCCTGAAAATCGGGGCAAAATTGTGGGTGCGCAGTATACGCCGATACCCACTTTCCCGCCGCTTTCGAATACTGCGCCGGCATATACCGAGCGCCTTACACTCGGGTATAGTCGGGCAGACTCGGCTCCTCTCGTGCTGACGTCCTGGACGTACAGGACGTGAGCGCGAAAGGAGCCGAGCCTGCCCGACTATACCCGAGTGTACTGCGCTCGGTATATGCCGGCGCAGTATTCGAAATCGGTGCGGGAAAGCGAGGATCGAGCGGGGAGGACGCAGCAGAAGGACGCCGGACCCGACGAAAGGGGACACCCGAAACCGCCGATGGACGCCGCGCAAAACACCAAAACTGTAAGTATAAGAAACTTTTTTCCACAGGAATGGGGGCCACTTTAGGGGTGCGCGCTAGGGTTGTCCCGATACCACTTTTTTAGGACCGAGTACAAGTACCGATACTTTTTTTCAAGTAGTCGCCGATACCGAATACCGATACTTTTTTTAAACGTGTCCCCAAATGCAGCCATGTCCCCCACATATTCCAGCCATGTATGTCCCCCACATATTGCAGCCATGTATGTCCCCCACATATTGCAGCCATGTCCTGTCCCCCACATATTGCAGCCATGTCATGTCCCCCACATATTGCAGCCATGTCATGTCCCCCACATATTGCAGCCATGTCATGTCCCCCACATATTGCAGCCATGTCATGTCCCCCACATATGCAGCCATGTCATGTCCCCCACATATTGCAGCCATGTCATGTCCCCCACATATTGCAGCCATGTCATGTCCCCCACATATGCAGCCATGTCATGTCCCCCACATATTGCAGCCATGTCATGTCCCCCACATCTTGCAGCCATGTCCTGTCCCCCACATATTGCAGCCATGTCATGTCCCCCACATATTGCAGCCATGTCCTGTCCCCCACATATTGCAGCCATGTCATGTCCCCCACATAATGCAGCCATGTCCTGTCCCCCACATATTGCAGCCATGTCCTGTCCCCCACATATTGCAGCCATGTCATGTTCCCCACATATTGCAGCCATGTCATGTCCCCCACATATGCAGCCATGTCATGTCCCCCACATATGCATCCATGTCCTGTCCCCCACATATTGCAGCCATGTCCTGTCCCCCACATATTGCAGCCATGTCATGTCCCCCACATAATGCAGCCATGTCCTGTCCCCCACATATTGCAGCCATGTCATGTTCCCCACATATTGCAGCCATGTCCTGTGCCCCATATTGCAGCCATGTCATGTCCCCCATACCTCCGTCCAATCGCGAGCAAGGGGGGAGTGTCTATGCACGTATCCGTGTATAGACACTCCCCCCTTACTCGCGATTGGACGGATTCGTCCAATCTCGTGTCTATACATGGCGCCGCGGGTATTACAAGTTTACCAACGAAAAACTTGTAATGCCCGCTGTGTTGCACGGGGATTAGCGGCGGTCGGCGGCGTGCGGCGAGCAGCGCGGGGGGGGGGGGGAGTATTTTATTTAGGTATCGGGGGTATTTGCGGGAGTACAAGTACTCCCGCAAATACTCGGAATCAGTCCCGATACCGATACTGGTATCGGTATCGGGACAACCCTAGTGCGCGCTGTACGCGGGAGCGCGCTATACCCCGATAAATACGGTAATAAGTAAAAGAGAATAAACCACTAATGATGCTAAACCGTTGAGGAGACGTTGTGGGCAATATGAACAAGTGGCAAGCTTTCTGGCCCCTCATGGTTGAGTCTGAAGTGGAAAAAAAATAATAATAATAAAAAAAAATTGATAAAAAAAAATACTTATTGATTTTTTTTTTACCAAAAATAAGTAGAATACGTATCGGCCTAAACTGAGGGATTTTTTTTTTTTATCTTTTTTTGGGGATATTTATTACAGCAAAAAGTAAAAAATATAGATTTTTTTTCAAAATTGTCGCTCTATTTTTGTTTATAGCGCAAAAAATAAAAACCGCAGAGGTGATCAATTACCACCAAAAGAAAGCTCTATTTGTAAGGGAAAAAAAGGACGCCAATTTTGTTTGGGAACCACGTCGCACGACCGCGCAATTGTCAGTTAAAGCGCCGCAGTGCCGAATCGCAAAAAGGGGCAAGGTCCTTTACCTGCATAATGGTCCGGGTCTTAAGTGGTTAAAGCGACGCAGTGCCGAATCGCAAAAATGGGCCTGGTCCTTTACCTGCATAATGGTCCGGGGCTGAAGTGGTTAAAAGAGCCCTTTCTGATGTACTTCTCATGAAATAAATACAGTATATCTCACGTTAGATCCCTTGGAAATGTTGGAGAACATCGCGGAACCTCCTTCTGGGACGGTGACCACTCCCAACAACTCCTCCAAACAAGGAACTTTCTTTTAGTAGAACAATGGCGATCGTTAACCTGGAAACATCATAGCGCGTCGTCGATAAAACCCCCACGGAAGGCCGGTGGCGCGGTAAGTAATGAGGCATATGGCAACATTTGTTTTCCAAACATCCCAATTAAGGGGAAGGAGATGGCGGCGGCGGCATTAATGATCAAGACATATGCAAAGGCTTTAATACTGTTTGCCTGTTCAGCTGTGAAATCCAAATTACCGATGTTAGACGGAAACACGGGAAAGATGCGCTAAAAGCATATGGAAATATATTTACCATGACTAATAAATTCCGCGGAATAAAGAAAGCCGGAGAGAGAGCGCAGGAGCGAGAGGGACTCATTTAGCACTGGGAAGACGGATACAAGAGAGAGAGCTCTGCATGATTAAACATTGAAAATTAAAACCAATCCACTCCAGAACAATCGTATATTTCCCGGGTGACATCTGTGTGATTGTTTGCTGTTTTATGTCTATGCGCCTGTCAAGAAACTTACAACTAGATCAGTAGGGGGCGCTATCTTCTGTGGGTAGGAAATTGAGTTCCTACACTGATCAGCCATAACGCTCACTGACAGGGTAAGTAAAATAAACAGGGATTATCTTGTTAAAATGGCATCTGGAAGTCAATAGGGTGTATTATGGAGTAAGTGAACATGTTGTCCCTAAAGTTGATGTGTTGAAAGCGAAAAAAAAAAAATAGCCATCGCAGTATGTTGTGTATGGGGCTGCTTAGCCACAGACGCCCATGCTGACCCGTGTCCACAGCCAAAACTGCAGTGCCTACAATGGGCTCGGAACTAGTACATCTGCGCTTTCAAATCCAACGTGTTTCGCCCCTTTAGGCCTTCATCAGTGCTAACGGCTGAAACGCATTGGCTGTTTTTTACCTGAAGTTGCTGTGTTGAAAGTGAAAAAATAGCCATTTCAGTTTGTTATGTATGGGGCTGCTTAGCCACAGACCGGTCAGGGTGCTTGTGCTGACTCGTGTCCACAGCCAAAACCGCAATGCCTACAATGGGCCGGAACAAGCGCATCTGCGCTCTCAAATCCAACGTGTTTCACCCTTTAGGCCTTCATCAGTGCTAACGGCTGAAACGCATTGGCTGTTTTTTACCTGAAGTTGCTGTGTTGAAAGCGAAAAAATAGCCATTGCAGTTTGGGGCTGCTTAGCTACATACCGGTCAGGGTGCCCATGCTGACCCGTGTCCACAGCCAAAACTGCAGTGCCTACAATGGGCTGGAACAGGTGCATCTCTGCTATCATCTCCTGTGTGTTTCCTTGTAAGACTTTAGGAACATGGCAAAATGGAAAAGGCAAAATGGAAAAGGCAGGTGCCACGAAAATTGTCTAAAAAAATATCATTTATTATTACAGGTGAAAAACAGCCATAAAAACCCAACATGTTTCGCCCTTTAGGCCTTCATCAGGGCTGACAGCTGAAACGCATTGGATTTCCATGGCTGTTTTTCACCTGTATAAAAAAAGAAGCTGCTGAGGAGGAGGAGACGCAGAGGGGAAGCCACCGAGGAGGAGGAGATGCAGAGGGGAAGACACCGAGGAGGAGGAGACGCAGAGGGGAGGCTACCAAGGAGGAGGAGACACAGAGGGGAAGCTGCTAGGAGGAGGAGACGCAGCGGGAAACCTCCATACTCAGTCAATGCAAAAATGGAAAAGGCAGGTGCCACAAAAATTGTCTAAAAAAATATTCTTTATTATTACAGGTGAAAAACAGCCATAAAAACCCAACGTGTTTCGCCCTTTAGGCCTTCATCAGGGCTGACGGCCGAAACGCATTGGCTTGCCATGGCTGTTTTTCACCTGAAGTTGATGTGTTGGAAGCAAAAAAATAGCCATCCCTGTTTGTTGTGAATGGAGCTGCATAGCTACAGACTGGTCAGAGTGTCCATGCTGACCCAAGCCCACAGCCAAAATTGCCTACAATGGGCTGGAACAGGTGCCTCTGAGCTCTCACCTCCTGTGGGTTTCCTTGTAAGCCTCAGAAACATGACACCCAGCCTAGGAGGTCTCGTCAAACATTCATACTCAGTCAATGCAAAATGGGAAAAGGCGGGGCCATGAAAATTGTCTAAAAAAATATTCTTTATTATTACAGGTATAAAACAGCCATAAAAATCAGGGCTTCGTCAAGGCTAACGGACGAAACACATTGACTGTTCATGGCTGTTTATTACCTGTATTAAAAAAGAAGCTGCTGAGGAGGAGGAGATGCAGAGGGGTAGCCGCTGATGAGGGGACACATAGGGGAAGCCGCTGAGGAGCAGGAGAGGCAGCGGTGGAAGCTGCTGAGGAGGAGGAGACACAGAGGGGAAGCCGCTGAAGAGGAGGCGACGCAGAGGAGAAGCCGCTGAGAAGGAGACGCTGAGGGGAAGCTGCTGAGGAGCAGGAGAGGCATCGGTGGAAGCCACTGAGGAGGAGACGCAGAGGGGAAGCTGCTGAAGAGGAGGTGACGCAGAGGGGAAGCCGCTGAGGAGCAGGAGAGGCATCGGTGGAAGCCGCTGAGGAGGAAGAGACGCATAGGAGAAGCCGCTGAGGAGGAGGAGACGCAGAGGAGAAGCCGCTGAGGAGCAGGAGAGGCATCGGTGGAAACCGCTGAGGAGAAGGAGACGCATAGGAGAACCAGCTGAGGAGGAGGAGACGCAGAGGGGAAGCCACTGGGGAGGAGGAGACGCAGAGGGGAAGCTGCTAAGGAGCAGGAGAGGCAGCGTTGGAAGCCGCTGAGGAGGAGGAGACGCAGAGGGGAGGCCACTGAGGAGGAGGAGACGCAGAGGGGAAGCTGCTGAGGAGGAGGAAACACAGAGGGAAAGCTGCTGAGGAGCAAGAGAGGCATTGGTGGAAGCTGCTGAGGAGGAGAAGACTCAGAGGAGAAGCCATTGAGGAGGAGGAGACGCAGAGGGGAAGCCGCTGAGGAGGAGGAGACGCTGAGGGGAAGCTGCTGAGGAGGAGCAAACACAGAGGGAAAGCTGCTGAGGAGCAAGAGAGGCATTGGTGGAAGTCGCTGAGGAGGAGAAGACTCAGAGGAGAAGCCATTGAGGAGGAGGAAACGCAGAGGGGAAGCCGCTGAGGAGGAGGAGACGCTGAGGGGAAGCTGCTGAGGAGGAGGAGACGCAGAAGGGAAAACGGTGAGGAGGTAAAGACGCAGAGGGGAACCCGCTGAGGAGGAGGAGACACAGAGGAGAATCCGCTAAGGAGGAGGAGACGCAGAGGGGAAGCCGCTAAGGAGGAGGAGACGCAGAGGAGAAGCCGCTGAGGAGCAGAAGAGGCATCGGTGGAAGCCGCTGAGGAGAAGGAGACGCATAGGAGAACCAGCTGAGCAGGAGGAGACGCAGAGGGGAAGCCACTGGGGAGGAGGAGACGCAGAGGGGAAGCTGCTAAGGAGCAGAAGAGGCAGCGTTGGAAGCCGCTGAGGAGGAGGAGACGCAGAGGGGAGGCCGCTGAGGAGGAGGAGACGCAGAGGGGAAGCTGCTGAGGAGGAGGAAACACAGAGGGAAAGCTGCTGAGGAGCAAGAGAGGCATTGGTGGAAGCCGCTGAGAAGGAGAAGACTCAGAGGAGAAGCCATTGAGGAGGAGGAGACGCAGAGGGGAAGCCGCTGAGGAGGAGGAGACACAGAGGGGAAGCTGCTGAGGAGGAGGAGACGTAGAGGGGAAACCGCTGAGGAGGTAAAGACGCAGAGGGGAACCCGCTGAGGAGGAGGAGACACAGAGGAGAAGCCGCTGAGGAGGAGGAGACGCAGAGGGGAAGCCGCTAAGGAGGAGGAGACGCAGAGGAGAAGCCACTGAAGAGGAGGAGACACAGAGGAGAAGCCGCTGAGGAGGAGGAGACGCAGAGGGGAAGCCGCTAAGGAGGAGGAGACGCAGAGGAGAACCCACTGAAGAGGAGGAGACGCAGAGGGGAAGCTGCTGAGGAGACGCAGAGGTGAAGCCGCTAAAGAGGAGGAAATGCAGAGGGGAAGCTGCTGAAGAGAAGGAGACGCAGAGGAGAAGCTGCTGAGGAGGAGACGCAGGGGGGAAGCCGCTGAGGAGGAGACGCAGAGGGGAAGCCGCTGAGGAGGAGGAGGAAACGCAGGGAGAAAGACGCCATAAGTGCAGAGTTGGTGGGTGGGTGGACGAGTGAGCGATGGTGGGAGGGACGAGACGGGACGGAATTGACTGATGGACTGACTGAACAGGAAGGGAGAGTGGTGGTCTGGTGGAGGGTATGTTTGACGCCCCCCCCCCCCCCCCAAAAATGGAGTACCAGCCGCCACTGCTCGCACATGATTGGATGATGGAAGTCAGCAGATCTTTTGCTCATTTACTAAGCCCTGGAGACACTATTTGCCTTTAGTAAATCAGCCCCATAGGTTTTTGTAAACCTTTTCAAATGACCTGCTGCATTCTATATAAAACATAATCTTATAAAGAAAGAATATAGAGAAAAAAAGAAAAGCTTCCAATACAAGCAGTACCCTCCGATCCATGGCGTCAGAGTGTTTGGATTCCTCATTTCCAGGGTAATATTCTGTTAAATGAGAATGGGGGAGAATTAATCGGACATTTGTGTTTAGTAATAAACAGTTAACATTATCTCCAATTCCTCCACAATTCCCGGAGTCAGCAGTATGCGAGGAAATCCTCGGAGGGCGTTTTGATGGGCTGGTAATGAGCCGTGCGCGGCGGCTGCGGCGGCACTACAGCAACCGCAGAGTTTTGCCTCCAGGATCCGGTTTGCGCAGAAGATTGAAGTTCTGATGGTCCTCCGGAGTATCGCTGTCATCGGGGGCGAGCTGCATGCAGATTGCGGCACCTTTCCGCTCCCATCCGCCTGTAAACAATTATGAGGGCTGCGGAATTCCATCATCATCCCGTCGACCATAAAAACGTCTTGTAAAAAAAAAAAAAAAAAGAGAATAAATTACAGTTCGGCGCGCCGCAAAGTTTGCCCCGTTAGTCTGCGGGGATTTGGTGCAAAGAGAAATAAATTTAACGAGCGTCAAACATTAGGGATGCGGAAGAAGAACGCTGTTGTGGCCATAAAAAGAAATAAGATCTCATTAGTTTACAAATTATTGTGATTCGAACGTCGTAACTCAGGCTGAAGGTGGAAGAATGGAAAATGAATTCACGTAATGAATAACATAATTAATTTCATCCCGGATATCGCTGACATCCCTGTAAAGGAAATTATTGCACTTGCAATCGTTCTACGTTTGCTTCTTTTCTGGTTGCCATGGCACAGAAGACTTGTAGCTGACGCCGGGGCGGCAACGCGCCAAAACTGTTGATATTTGTCAAAGCTGGAGAAATAGAAGGTCACGGGACCCCGAAACTGAACTCCAGGCAAACAGCTAATTTCACAGATAAAATAGATATACAGTAATACGAGCATAATCTGTTCCAGGAGAAAGCTTGTAATCCAAAGCACTCGCATATCAAAGTGAGTTTCCCCATTGAAGTCAATGAAAACAAAGATAATTCGTTCCACATTGACTTCTATTGCATGCAATACAGCATTTGGCCAGAGGTGCGGGGGGGGGCGCCACAGAGACTTGGAAATACTCCCTGTTTCTGAGTATTTGCGAAACGGCCCTTTAGGTCTGGTATGGATTTTAACCACTTAAGACCCGGACAATTATGCAGGTTAAGGACCTTGCCGCGGTATAGATTTATTTTTAAAGCGGATTTCCGCTCAAAAAAAAATTATTAAAACCCAGCAGTTACAAATACTGCAGCTGCTGACTTTTAATATTGAGACACTTACCTGTCCTGGATTCCAGCACCGTCCGCAGCAGAGGACGAGCGATCGCTCGTCACTCTGCTCCTCCCCCCTCCATCCACGGTGAGGGAACCAGGAAGCGCTCCGGCTTCACTGCCCGGTTCCCTATGGGTCACGCTGCGCTCGTCGATTGGCTCCCGATATGTCCCAGCACACAACGGGGGGGGGGGGGGGGCGACGGGAGGTGATGACATGCCCGCATTCTGCCCGAGAATGCTGGGTCGGAAGTGGGTACAAATACCTGTCTTTAGACAGGTATCTGCACCCCCCTCCCCCCTGAAAGGTGTCACCAGAGGGGGGGGAGGGTTCCAATCAGCGGGAGTTCCACTTTAGGGTGGAGCTCCACTTTAACCACTTTGCAACCGCCCTATGCCGAAAGTACGGCTCTAGGGCGGTTGCTGTATTCTAACTGGCCGTTAATTAACGGCCTGTCAGAATCGCGCTCCCGCGCGCCTCCTGAGGCGCGCACACGGGAACATCCGTGACCGCCGGGTCCAGAGGACCCGGCGCATCACGGATCACGGTAAATCGCCGCTGATAGCGGCGGTTTACCACGTGATCGCTCCGTCCAATGACGGAGCGATCACTTGTCAACAGAGCGGCGTCATGTGCTGACGCCGGTTCCTCCCTCCTCTCTCTGTACCGATCGGTACAGTGTGAGAGGAGAGGGGAGGGAGCGGATGGCAGCGCCAGTGCTGCGGGATGGATCTGTGACAAATGTAGTCACAGATCCATCCATCCCTCCCTCCCTGCTCAGCCATCCCTGCTGCATATACTCTGCAATACTCACCTGGGCATACTCTGCAATACTCAGGCAATACTCAGGCATACTCTGGCAATACTCGGGCATACTCTGCAATACTCTGGCAATACTCTGGGCATACTCTGGGCATACTCTGGGCAATACTCTGGGCATACTCTGGGCAATACTCTGCCATACTCTGGGCAATACTCTGCCATACTCTGGGCATACTCTGCAATACTCCGCAATACTCTGGGCATACTCTGCCAATACTCTGGGCATACTCTGCCAATACTCTGGACATACTCTGCCAATACTCTGGGCATACTCTGCCAATACTCTGGGCATACTCTGCTCTGGGCATACTCTGCACCCTGGGCATACTCTGGGCATACTCTGCAATACCCTGGGCATACTCTGCAATACCCTGGGCATACTCTGGCAAAACCTTGGGCATACTCTGGCAATACCCTGGGCATACTCTGGCAATACCCTGGGCATACTCCGCAATACCCTGGGCATACTCCGCAATACCCTGGGCATACTCCGCAATACTCTGGGCATACTCTGCAATACTCTGGGCATACTCTGCAATACTCTGGGCATACTCTGCAATACTCTGGGCATACTCTGCAATACTCTGGGCATACTCTGGGCATACTCCGCAATACTCTGGGCATACTCCGCAATACTCTGGGCATACTCCGCAATACTCTGGGCATACTCCGCAATACTCTGGGCAATACTCTGGGCAATACTCTGGGCAATACTCTGGGCAATACTCTGGGCAATACTCTGGGCATACTTAGCAATACTCTGGGCATACTTAGCAATACTCTGGGCATACAGCAGCCCCTGTCCCCGCGAGCTCGCATGCAGAAGCGAACGCATACGCAAGTCCCGCCCACATATAAAAACGGTGTTCAAACCACACGTGAGGTATCTTTATATAATGTTTTAGGGTTCTATGTATTTTTCTAGCAAATAAATGATGATTTTTACATGTAGGAGAGAAATGTCAGAATTGGCCTGGGTGCTCCCTGCATGTTGGGCCTCTGTATGTGGCTGCACTGTGTAAAAGTCTCACACATGTGGTATCGCCATACTCGGGAGGAATAGCAGAATGTGTTTTGGGGTGTAATTTGTGGTATGCATATGCTGTGTGTGAGAAATAACCTAATAATATGAAAATTTGATGAAAAAAAAAAAAATCTTGATTTTGCAAAGAATTGTGGGAAAAAATTACAACTTTAAAAAACTCACCATGACTCTTTCTAAATACCTTGGAATGTCTTCTTTCCAAAAAGGGGTCATTTGGGGGGTATTTGTACTTTTCTGGCATGTTAGGGTCTCAAGAAATGAGAGAAGCTGTCAGTACTTCAGGTGTGATGAAATTGATCAATTTTCAGTAATTGGTACCATAGCTTGTAGACCCCATAACTTTCACCCAGACTAAATAATATCCAACATTTTTTATTTTTTTTACCAAAGATATGTAGCAGTATACATTTTAGGCCAAATTTATGAAGAAAAATTACTTTTTTGCAAAATTTTATAATAGAAATGAAGAAAAATTATTATTTTTTGCAAAATGTTGTTCTTTTTTCATTTATAGCAAAAAAAATAAAAACCGCAGAGGTGATGAAATACCACCAAAAGAAAGCTCTATTTGTGGGAAAAAAAGGACAAAAAATTCATTTGGTTATAGTGTTGTATGACTGAGTTATTGTCATTCAAACTGTGGGAGCACCGAAAGCTGAAAATTGGTCTGGTTATTAAGGGTGTTTAAGTGCCCAGTGGTCAAGTGGTTAAGTGCATGTTTAGAGGATGGATCATTTTATGTACCTATATGTATTATTGTACTCTTTTTTTTTTTTCTTTTTTTTTTATGTTGTTGTATGTATTTATGTGTATTTTGAGAATGTTTTGCAAAGTATGTAAAAGTTTTTATGTGAAAAATTCAACTATTTAACCACTTCAGCCCCGAACCATTTTGTAGCTAAAGGACCTCGCCCCTTTTTGCGATTACTCGAGTATAAGCCGTCCCGAATATAAGCCGAGGCACCTAATTTTACCACAAAAAAAATGGGAAAACGTATTGACTCGAGTACATACCTCCCAACTTTTTGAGATGGGAATAAGGGACACCTATCAGCAAAGGTATACAGGCATAGGGCACACCCCTTGTCACGCCCCCTTAAAGGAGAATTGTACAAAAAAAACACAATTGGCTAAACCCACAAGTGCTTTTTTTACCACTACTATTCCTTTATATTGGCTTTTGGCATTTACAACGGCAACAATTTAGAAAGGTTTAGCGCTGGGAAACACTTTTTGATAGATAAAAAGTGCATTTTATATGCATCTAAATAGATCAGGCCAAAATGAGGGACAAATGAGGAGGAATGAGGGACAGAGGGACATTGCTCCAAATCAGGGACAGTCCCTCGAAATGAGGGACAGTTGGGAGCTATGCTTGAGTATAAGCCTAGGGTGTCCATCTGCATGCATCACTGTGCCTCACTGTGTCCATGTGCATGCCTCACTGTGCCCATGCCTCACTGTGCCCATGCCTCACTGTGTCCATGCCTCACTGTGCCCATGTCTCACTGTGCCCATACCTCACTGTGCCCATGCCTCACTGTGTCCATGCCTCACTGTGCCCATGCCTAGACTGACATTTAACATGGGAGTCTATGGAAGGGGTTCCCGGGTTTGAAAAATCAGTGCTCCCCAGCTGTAGGTCCCCCAGACAACAAACTTTGCACACTTGTAGAGGAAGCAGAGGGGGCTACATGTGTTTGGGGTCCAGGGGACCTATGGCCAGCCAGTAATGGGTCCCCAAATTCCGGGAGATCAGGCTCAAAAAGGTGACACGAGTATAAGACGAGGGGGGCATTATCAGTACAAAAAATTTTGCTGAAAAACTCGACTTATACTCGAGTATATACGGTACATGTGCATGCATATAAACACGTACCTGCATAAGGATACTCCTCTTTATTTGAGTAACTTTACCCCAAATCTTTATCCCTCACTTACCAGTGTCTATTTATCTTTTACTTTCGAGGGGAGGGGGGAGAAATTCTGCCTCCCTGTTACCATTACTGTCCTCCTGGATTTTAAGGGGAACCCTGCGCCAAAATTTAAATAAAATGGCGTGGGGGTCCCCCCACAAAATCCATACCAGACCCTTATCCGAGCATGCAACTTGACAGGTCAGGATAGGGGGGGTGGGGCCATACCAGGACACTTGTCCTCAACATGGGGAGGGTGCTTTTGGCTGAAATCGAGACGTAAGAGGAGAGAGCTGCTACAGACTAGGGATAAGCCGAACACCCCCCCGTTCAGTTCGCACCAGAACCGTCGAACGGACCGAACGTTCACGCGAACATTTAGAACCCCATTGAAGTCTATGGGACTCGAACATTCGAATATAAAAGTGCTCATTTTAAAGCCCAAGATGCAAATGATTGTCGTAAAACGTCTTTGAGAACCCGGGTCTTGCCCCAGGGAACATTTATCAATGGAAGAAGGACTCCTGAAAAAAACGACCGTTTTTAATACTTTTTTTCCATTGATGCATGTTCCCTCGGGCAAGACCCGGGTTCTCAAAGACGTTTTCACAGGCAAACTATAGACACCCAGCAGGTACAATATTTAAATTAATTTTTCTTTAAATTTAAGCATCATTAAAATCACTGCTCCAGGAGCAGTGATTTTAATGATGCTTAAATTTAAAAAAAAATATGAAAAAATTATTTAAATATTGTACCTGCTGGGTGTCTATACCTGTGATAACGTCTTTAAATAGCACAATCACCTGCCTGCCAGTAAATTAGGAAGAACTGATCTATCTAAGCTATACAGTGTATAAATATATGTACAACACCTGGGATGTATATATATCCTCTACACACTGTAAATTTAACTGAACTGACTAGCCTGCCTGCTCTATCTATCTATCTAGTAATAAAGACACTGGGCCAGATTCAGGTACAATTGCCCTGGCGCAGAGTATCAGAGATACACTATGCCTGCCGCTGGATAACACTAATTTAGGTAGATTTCGGCCCGTAAGGCACGGCGGCGTAGTGTATTTCTCACGGCGGAATCTAAATACGCGATTAGGGGGCATGAAGCATTTAAATTAGGCGCGTCCCTGCGGCGATCGAACTGCGCATGCTCCGTTCAGAAATTTCCCGCTGTGCATTGCGCGAAATAACGTCGTTTGAGTAGCGTCGTTTACGTACATTCCTATTCCCGGACGACTTACGCAAAAAAATTAAAATAATTGAAATTCGATGCGGGAACGACAGCCATACTTAACATGGGCCGTCTAACTATAGACCAGCTAATAGCTGGAATAACTTTACACAGCAAAAAGATGACTACAGATGCCGTAAGAGATTGCAAAGGACGATCGTAACTTCGTGGATCGCCAGAAAAAGCTAATTTGCATACCTCGACGCGGAAAAGCGACCCGAACTCCACCCAGCGGCTGAAAAAAGATTGCAGCGTAGATCCGAAGGCGTACGAAGACGTAAGCCTGTCGGATCGAAGCCCGAAGCTGCCGAATCATGGTTTGAGGATTCAAACTAATGATACGACGCGCGTAATTTGAAAGTACGCCGGTCTAACAGGAGATAGACCGGAGTAATGGCTCTGTGAATCTCTCTCTCTCTCTCTCTCTCTCTCATCTCTTTAACAATGCCGCAACACATTACGAGGCCGCCTTGCAGTGTGGGGCGTGTGCTAAACCCCCTGAGCCATAATTGGCCAAAGCCACCCAGGCTTTGGCCAATTATGGATCTCCGTTTTTTGCGCGCTGTGATTGGCCAAGCATGCGGGTCATAGTGCATGCTTGGCCAATCATCAGCGCGCAATGCCGCATGGAATTATGGGCCGTGACGCGTCACTTGAAATTGGCGCGAACGACTCGCTTTGTTCGGATTTCAACGAACATACGAACAGACTATTTGTGAGTCGAACGCGGAGCTCATCCCTACTACAGACAGGCCCAGCCCTGGATTGAGGGAGGACTCAGGTAAGTATAATGCGGAGAATGTAGTAAGAGAAGAAATGTTTTAGGATTTAGAAGCACTTTGATTTTGTAGATAATATTTATTTCCAAACCGGGTTCCATTTCTGAGACGTCTATTGAAGTATTTGGTGTTTTTAGTAGGAAAATAAAGTTTTGTGTCATTGTTGGGGGGTCTTTATCGGTCTGCAATGATTGGCAACAGTGTACAGGACATGTTCAAGTCCCAGGAATAGTTTTCCGCACAGTTGCAGCTCTGAAGTGCTTGTGATGACACCAAGGTGTGTAATTGGGTTGGTATTTTCCGGGAGGTGTTTGTAACATTAACATTTGTGACTGAGTCTCTAAATGGAAAAGAAAGCGCTGAGTATGATGTGGGGAGCAGTGCTGGGCAGAGATACATAATGTGGCCTAACTGCATGGAAACCAAATAAAATAGTTGTGTGCATCAATCTTTAGTATTTGTTGCTGTAATTGTTCTTATTAATAATTCTATTATTATTATTATTAGTAGTAATGTTATTGTTTTTTATTTTTGTTGCTATTAACATTTTTTTTATTAAATTTTTATGTATATGTCGTGCATTTAAAAAAAAAACCCAGGCAGAAGTGGCTGTTATGTGATGATGATGATTACTTTTTAATATATATTCTATAATAATTCTTATTATTATTAATATTATTATTAGTATTAATATTAGTAGTAGTTGTAGTATTGTTGTAATTTTTGTTATTTTTATTTTATAACGCATTTATATTTTTTTTAAATCTTTACAATTTCCAATCAGACGTGGTTATTATTTTATTTTTATTATTATTTATATTATTATTAATATTGGTAATAGTATTATTGTATTATTAGTGTTAGTATTTTTGTTATTATTATAATTTTTTCTATTAGTAGTAGTAGTAGTAGCAGTGTTGTATAGTATTATTATTGTTATTATTTCTAAAAGTAATAACAGTAGTAGTATTTCTGTATTATTAATTATTATTATTATTATTATTATTTCTAGAAATGGTAGTAGTAAAAAAAGTAATAGTAGTGGTAGTATTGTTGTATTATTAATTAGTATTATTTCTATTTTTATTACTGTTATTATTATTATTCTGAATAAAGATTTAAAGTAGTAGTGATAATAGTAATAGTTGTAATAGTATATGAGGAAGGGGGGAGAGTTTTTTTTTTTTTTTTGGGACTTTAAATGAGGTAATGGTTTAATTACCTCCATCCCTTGCATATAGAGAAAGGAACATATTGTATATAGAGAAAGGAACAGGCAGGACTTTAAATGAAGCATGTGCGGTAAAGTTTTAATAATATTGTTGTATTATTCATTTAAATTATTGCTAGAATTATTATTTTCAATTATTATTAGTAAAAGTAGTAATAGTAGTAGTAGTTGTAGTATTAATTACTATCTTTAGTTGTATAGTTATCATTATTATTTTCTTATGTATTTATATTTGTTTATGCAAATATAAAAACAGAAGTGGCCGTTATTTTTAAATTATTATTTCTGTTAATATTGGTATTGGTAGCAGTATTGTATTATTAGTTATTGTTGTTAATATTTTTTTTATTATATATTTTTTCTATTAGTAGTTATAGAAGTAGTGGTAGTATCGTATAGTATTATTGTTATTTTTCTAGAAGTAATAGTAGTAGTAGTATTGCTGCGCTATTAATTATCATTGTTATTATTAGTATTATTATTAATATTATTATTTCTAGTAATAGAACAATAGTAATAATAGTAGTAGTATTTCTGTATTATTAATCATTATTATTATTATTATTATTTCTAGATATGGTAGTAGTAAAAATAGTAATAGTAGTATTATTACTTTCATTATTATTATTATTATTATTATAAATAAATATTTCTAGTAGTAGGATTACTAGTAATAGTAGTAATAGAATTGTTGAATTATTCTTTTTTATTGTTTCTACTATTATTATTTTCAATTATTATTAGTAATAGTAGCAGTTGTAGTTTTAATTAATATTGTTTTTTGTATCATTAGTATTATTATTTTCTTATGTATTTATATTTTTTTTGTGCATAGGTCATAAATATATAAACAGAAGTGGCTGTTATGTTGAAATTATTATTATTTCTGTTGATATTGTTATTAGTAGTAGTTTTGTATTATTAGTTATTGTTGTTAATATTTTTTTATTATATATTTTTTCTATGAGTAGTAGAAGTAGTGGTAGTATTGTATAGTATTATTGTTATTTTTCTAGAAGTAATAGTAGTATTGCTGCATTATTAATTACCATTGTTATTATTAGTATTATTATTAATTGTTTGTGACGTGTCTTTGAGATATTGGGGACTGTTTTGCAGAGTGATTTTTGTCTTTTATGTGTTTTCTTTGTTGTTATTTTGTTTAAATTATATTTTTGCTGGGCATTTTTTATTTTTGCTCGTCATTTATTTTATTTTTTTGGTTCAGTTTGTGTATGATTTTGGAATGTGGGGGTGATATTCCTGCGGGAAAAGGGGTGTCACCCTCATTTGTGGTGGATAAGTGATCCCCAGGTCTTTGTGAATGGTGTATGAATGTACAGTGACATAATTGGAGCCATGGCGTGGCGTTGCTGCTCACAAGTCCTGCATGGTGGGCTTGTGCCAATCCAATGCGATGAGGATGTGGGGTGTGTGTGCTAGGGACCACAGTGGTGTGCATGCATGCATTCTCATTGTGCCATGATTAATGTGTGTGTTTAACGTGCAAAGATGCCTAATGTGCGCTGGCATGAGATGGGGTCATGAGATGGGGTCCCAGTGCATATGCAGAGTCACCTTGAAGAGAAAAGACAGGAGGATGTTAGTAGTGCATGTGCCCCTTGTGATGTGTGCATCATGGGGGGGGGGCAGTCATGCCTGCCACCCATGTCACTCACCAACCAGCCAGCTGTCCCCATACATGTTCTGTTCGTAATCTGTGGGGATGGGGCTCTGATTGTATATGTAGCTGTCATGGGTGTCATGGGTGGTGTCATGTGTTGGGCTGGTGATGTCCTCCTGCAGGGTTGTGGTAATTCCATGATGGCATGAGGGGTGAATCTCAAGTACCGAGACACCTCAGAATCACTCATGCCAAAGATGTCTAGGCGTGTGTGATATATCCTCTCCCGTGAAGAGTGAAGAGTATCAGATAAGAATATTGTATTAGATTAAATTGTAAAGTTTATATAAGCAAATAAAAAGTTAAAAAACAAAAAAAACATCTCCCGTGCCCTCCTCAGTGCCCTCCTCCTTCTTTGCTCATCTAAAGTCAGTAGTATAGCTATGAGCATGGATGCCACTGGCATGTTGGCATACAGTTTGTTGGGCAACACGTGTGACTGCTCAGCTCCTCACTAACAGTGTTGCTTTAACTGACATGTAGATGATTTTTCTCTTTTTAGACCACCTTTTATCAGCTCTAATTTTAGACAGGACATTTTGCTGTTGCGCACACTGCGTCGCCTGCGCTGCCCTAACGTTCTTTTGTGGATCCCCGTAAGTCCCTCATTAGCATATTTGACTAGCAAATCAATGGTCTGTCTAGCGCAGTTTTGCGCGGACGGATGCGCCAGTCTAACGAAATTACGCTGGACAAAAAAAAGTAGATTTCTTGCGTATCTCGTTTTTGGAATGCCGTGCATCGAAACGCACGCGCACATTTAGACTTACACACGCGCATCTCCTGTTGCGCAGGCGTAATCGCTCTGTGAATCTGGGCTTTTTTTTTTTTTTTTTTTTGTGATAATATGAAATGTTGTTTTCTAAATAAAAAAAAAAAAAAAAAGGAGATAATCCCAAAACGATATTGGCCCAGATTCAGATACAATTAGATTCGCGTAGAGTATCAGAAATACACTACGCCGCCGTATTTTACCTGGCTCTACGTGGAATCCAGGTAGATTTTGTCCAGTAAAAGACGGCGGAGTAGTGTATTTCTCCCGGCGCAAGCCATCTACGCGAGTAGGGGGCGTGAAGCATTTAAAATAGGCACGTTCCCGCGGCGATCGAACTGCGCATGCTCCATTCAGAAATTTCCCGCCGTGCATTGCGCAAAATCACGTCGTTACGTCATTTTTTCTTGAGTAGCGTCGTTTACGGACATTCCTATTCCCGAACGAGTTACGTAAAAAAAAAAAAATATTTAAATTCGACGTGGGAACGATGGCCATACTTAACATGGGCTACGCACCGTTAGACCAGCAAAAAGCTGGTCTAACAGTACGTAGAAAAAAATAGACGAAAGCGATTGCGAAGACCGCTCGTATCTTCGTGGATCGCCGTAAAAACTCATTTGCATATCCCGACGCATGAAAACGACGCGGACTCCTCCCAGCGGCCGCAAAAATATCGCAGCGTAGATCCGAAGGCTTACGAAGACGTAAGCCTCTCGGATCGAAGCCCGAAGCCGCCGTATCATGGTTGGAGGATTCAAACTAGTGATACGGCGCGCGAAATTTGAAATTACTCCTGTCTAACACCAGTTACACAGGCGTAATTGCTCTGTGAATCTGGGCCAATGTTTTGAGGGATTGTTATCAAATTATTTACTAACTGTTCTTTTTCTTGGTCACCTTAACTTCTTCCCTCTGATCTCCTATTTGGGCTCCTTCAGAGCCCGAAAAAAATAAATACAATAATAATAATGGGCCAGATTCGCAGAGCGATTACGCCGGCGTAACAGGAGATGCGCGGCGGTGTGCGCAACAGCAAAATGTCCTGTCTAAAATTAGACCATATAAAAGCTGCTCTAAAAAGAGAAAAATCATCTACATGTCAGATAAAGCAACACTGTTAGTGAGGAGCTGAGCAGTCACACGTGTTGCCCAACAAACTGTATGCCAACATGCCAGTGGCATCCATGCTCATAGCTATACTACTGACTTTAGATGAGCAAAGAAGGAGGAGGGCACTGAGGAGGGCACAGGATTTTTTTTTTTTCAAAATTATTTTTTTGGCTTATATAAACTTTTCAATTTAATCTAATCTAATACAATATTCTTATCTGATACAAGCCCCTCACTCTTCACTCTTCACGGGAGAGGATATATCACACACGCATAGACATCTATGGCATGAGTGATTCTGAGGTGTCTCGCATCTTCAGATTCACCCCTCATGCCATCATGGAATTACCACAACCCTGCAGGAGGACATCAGCAGCCCAACACATGACAATACCCATGACACCCATGACAGCTACATATACAATCAGAGCCCCATCCCCACAGATTTCGAACAGAACATGTATGGGGACAGCTGGCTGGTTGGTGAGTGACATGGGTGGCAGGCATGACTGCCCCCCCCCATGATGCACACATCACAAGGGGCACATGCACTACTAACATCCTCCTGTCTTTTCCCTTCAAGGTGACTCTGCATATGCACTGGGACCGCATCTCATGACCCCATCTCATGCCAGCTCACATTATGCATCTTTGCACGTTAAACACACACATTAATCATGGCACAATGAGAATGCATGCATGCACACCACTGTGGTCCCTAGCACACACACCCCACATCCTCATCACATTGGATTGGCACCAGCCCACCATGCAGGACTTGTGAGCAGCAACGCCACGCCAAGGCTCCAATGATGTCACTGTACACCATTCACACGGACCTGGGGATCACTTCTCCACCACAAATGAGGGTGACACCCCTTTTCCCGCAGGAATGTCACCCACACATTCCAAAATCATACACAAACAGAACCAAAAAAAAATGACCAGCAAAAATATAATTTAAACAAAATAACAACAAAGAAAACACATAAAAGACAAAAATCACTCTCAAAGACACGTCACAAACAAACAAACAAATGCTAATAAACAACAGAACAAAAGCACCTTGCTGTATAGGGAGGGATACAAAGGGATGTACTTTTGCAATGGAAGTGCGTTTGTCTCTGTCTATTTATGCTGTCTGCGTAGTTCATGATTTTGCCCGGGTCCACTTCCAATTTCACTGATTGCGCCGTTCCCGAGTTGTGAGCATGCGCACAGAGGTGCTGACATGGTCTGCTTCAAGCGCGCATGCGCGAGCCGGCCGGCCCTTCATTTGCATGAGGTCACGGCTCATTTCAATGTAACACGCCCACGTCCTTCCCAATTTGTATTACTCCGCCTTGCGCCTCTGAAATAACATTGCGCAGGCGCAAATTTCTGCGTAAAAGCGACAAGAAAAGGGTGATTGCGTCGCTACATTGCGCCAGTCTAACGTAAAGGCGGTGCGCTACGCCGGTCCAATAATGCGCAGATGTACCTGAATCTGGCCCTTTATTTTTATTTAGAAAACAACATTCCATATTATCACAAAAAAAAAGGAGATAATCCCAAAACGATATTGTCTTGAGGGATTGTTATCAAATTATTTACTAACTGTTCTTTTTTTGGTCACCTTAACTTCCCTCTGATCTCCTATTTGGAGCCCGAAAAAAATAAAAAAATAAATACAATAATAATAATGTCTCTCTCCCCCCCCCCCACATACAGTTAAATACCGTCCAGGGGCGGACTGACAACTCATGGGGCCCCTGGGCAATAGGAGATTATGGGGCCCTCGGGCAATAGATTATGGGCCCACGGGCAATAGGAGATTATGGGGCCCACGGGCAATAGGAGATTATGGGGCCCACGGGCAATAGGAGATTATGGGGCCCACGGGCAATAGGAGATTATGGGGCCCCCTTTACATCAGGTGTCCCCATCACAGTCCCCCTTTACAGCAGGTGTTCCTATCACAGTCCCCCTTTACATCAGGTGTCCCCATCACAGTCCCCCTTCACATCAGGTGTCCCCATCACAGTGCCCTCTTACATCAGGTGTCCCCATCACAGTGCCCCTTTACATCAGGTGTCCCCATCACAGTGCCCCTTTACATCAGGTGTCCCCATCACAGTGCCCTCTTACATCAGGTGTCCCCATCACAGTGCCCCTTTACATCTGGTGTCCCCTTTACAGTGCCCCTTTACATCAGGTGTCCCCATCACAGTGCCCCTTTACATCAGATGTCCCCATCAGAGTCCCCCTTAACATAAAATGTGCCCATCAGTGTGGCCCTTAACATAAAATAAGAATCACGCTGATGGGCACATTTTATTTTAAGGTTCACGCTGATGGGCACATTTTATTTTAAGGGGCACGTACAAACAGACAATGTTCGAGTCGAACATACGTTCGTATCGAACGCGAAGCTCATCCCTAGACACAACAAAATATGGCCATCAGTGTGCCCCTTAGAATAAAAAAAGGTGCCCATCAGCCTGACATTTCATTTAAATATGCCCAGCAGTGTGCACAATAAAAATAGTTTAGTGATCACTAGTTAAGTGTATAACTCATACCTTGCATGCAGGAGGGCACATCTTAAATATCGAAGGGGCAGAAGCTGCGAGACATTGGGAGCCAGGACCCGGGAACCGCGAACAGGCGCCTGTGACGTCACACCTTTACTCGCAGGGAGAGCCGGGAACCGCGAGCAGCAGGGGGCGGGAGCACGTGACGTCACGCCCCTACTCACGGCCCGTGAGTCAACTTTTGTTTTCGCAGAGACCTGCGGTGAGGAGCAGGGGGCGGGCACATGCACGCAGCGTCAGTGGTTGCCGAGGAAAACCCCGATCCCAGCAAACCAACGCTGCCATTTACAATTATACTGGCAGCCTGGCGGTCCGGGGAGAAGCGTCACTCGGTCCGGACTCGGACCGTGGGCCGCCATTTAGTGACGGCTGCCATAAACTGAACTCTATGTTAAGCCTTTGTGCCCATGCTTTGGAGTTTATTGGCTTTTTTCTGAATGCCCGAAATTTGCGTTCAAAGTGACGTTTTCGGCGGGAAAAAACGCTAAAAAACGCTGACGCCAGCGATTTTTTGCATTTTTTGTCCATAAAAAAAAAAAAAAAAGCTGAAAAACGCTAATAAACGATATTGCAAAAAGGCTAAAAAAACGTTGAAAGCTACTGGCGTTTTTTTATCGTTTTTTTTTAGCTTCTGTGTGCATGGAGCCTTAGTAGTATTCTTGTTTTATTATTATAATTGGTTTTGTTTATTTATTTTGTAATGGATGTGTTATAAATCCCCGGTCACAATTAGCTGGTATGTCACTTCATGGTTGTTTAATAAGAATCTGGATATGAGGACAGAATTTCATCCCGAATAAAAAGCCGACATAATTTTAATGCAAATTGATTGTCAGCCGCCCCGCTGTACAGCAGACAGAAGTGTGAAAAGCGGCGGCGGGGAAGGATTTTTTTTATTTTTTATAATGATTCCCAAATTAGAAGATTGCTCCTAGGTGTCTGCGATTTTCAGCTCCCAGAGACTGTTGTGAATTTCACACGGAGCCGAGGAAAGCGGCGGAGGAGTGGAATCAGACGACTAATAATCTGGCATCTGGTCACACTGGAAGTGACAGCGCTGTCAGCGGTATCACTTGACGGATGTTTTGCGTTTGTTTGTCTCTCGGATTCTTTCTCCTCCATTTTTTTTTATTTTGCTTTATTGGGAGAATTTTTAAAGATGACCTGAAATTATAGAAATCTAGAATATTTTTTTTTTTTTTATTGTTTTTTTTTGTTTTTAACCACTTCCTTACTGGACACATATACCCCCCTCCTGCCCAGGTGAAATTTCAGCTTCCGGCACTGCGTCACTTTAACTGACAATTGCGCGGTCGTGCCACGTAACAAAATTGACGTCCTTTTTTCCCCACAAGTAGAGCTTTCTTTTGGTGGTATTTGATCGCCTGTGCGGTTTTTATTTTTTGCACTATAAACAAAAAAGTGTGACAATTTTGAAAAAAAAAATATATAGGGCCAGATTCAGGTAGATGGGCGCATCTTTATTCTGGAGTAACGTTTCTCATTTACGTTACTCCGCCGAAACTTTATGAGCAAGTACTGTTATTCACAAAGCACTTGCTCCTAAAGTTGCGGCGGCATAGCGAAAATGAGCCGGCGGAATCCAAATTGGGCGGGTAGGGGGCGTGTATTATTATAACTAGGCGCGATCCCGCGGCGAACGTACTGCGAATGCGTTGACTGTCAGTGCGCATGCTCCAAATTCTGTCAGTGAACGTCAATGACGTCAATCCCCATTCACGGATGTTTTACGCAAACGACGTGAAATTTTTTAAATTCGACATTTTTTGAATACTCCACTAGGGGGCTGGTTTTTCTTTACGCCGCGTATCTCTTACGGAAACGTCGGAAAGTCACTGCGTCAGGCCCGAATACGATCGTGAATTGCCGAATTCTCGCCGATTAACATATTTTCGCCGTTAATCAGCGGAAACGCCCCGAGCGCCATTTTTAAAATTGCAGTTCCGATACGATGGCGAAATACAATTACGCCGCTCGTATAGGAACTCCAACCCGGCGTTTCTTGTTTTCTGCTTACAGAAAACAAAAACGCCGGCTCAAAGTGAGAGTTATGCTGGCGAATCACTGATACTCCAGAGTAACTCTACCTGAATCTGGCCCAATATTTTTTACGTGTTGCTATAATAAATATCCCAATTTAAAAAAAAAAAAAAACATTTTTTTCTCAGTTTAGGCTGATACGTATTCTTCTACATATTTTTGGTAAAAAAAAATCGCAATAAGCGACTGGTTTTGCGCAAAAGTTATAGCGTTTACAAAATAGGGGACATAATTATTATTTTTTATTATTTATTTTTTTACTAGAAATGGCGGCGATTTGCGATTTTTATTGGGACTGCGACGTTATGGCGGACACATCGGACACTTTTGACACATTTTTGGCGCCATTCACATTTATACTGCGATCAGTGCTATAAATATGCACTAATTATTGTATAAATGTGACTGGCATTGAAGGGGTTAACACTAGGGGGTGAGGAAGGGGTTAAATGTATCCTAGGTGTGTTCTAACTGTGGGGGAGGGGGGGTGACTGGGGGGGTGACCAATCTGTGTCCCTATGTACAAGGAACACAGATCGGTCTCCTCCTCTCCAGAGACAGGACGCTGTCTCTGTGTAAAACGGCAATGAGAGATGATCTATGAGATCATCTCTCATTCGCCCACAGATCACATCACAAACGGCCACTCTGATTGGCCGTTGGCCCGATCTGTGATTGGCTGTGTCCAAGGGACACGGCCAACACAGAGCTTCCCCGCTGCGCACTCTGAAGCACGCGCTGGGAACGCCCAAAGGGGCGGCTGTCATAAGGCGGCGGCTTGGATATTCAGACCCGCGCTGTAGCCGTCATTCGTCTATAGCGCGGGTCTGAAGTGGTTAAGTAACTTTATTTTGAACTGCGTGGCTTTGGTGATGACGTTTCGATCTTGACCTCACTATCTGGTGAGTTGCTGACCTGGAAGAGAATAATGTATGTCTCACAGCTAGGTGCTCGTATATTGCAGGCTTCACTGGCTGCATGCTTACTTTAGGCTTAAAGGGGAACTCCAGCCTTCCCCTTCAGTATTGCACAGCCGTGCAGGTTCTTCTCCTGTGTTGAAATGACTTACTCTGATTTCACTGCACACTGTGAGCTTCTCACAATGGGCATTAGAAGCTGCAACAAGTCGGATAGAGCCAGGGCCCCCCATCAGGGGGGTACAGGCAGTACACCTTTAAGGGGCCCGGAGTTCCCCAGGGCCCCGGGTGGCAACCCCCCCTTTTTTTAACCTGGCAGGGATGAAAGAGCACCCCCCCTCCTGAACCGTACCAGACCACATGCCCTCAACATGGGGAGGGTGCTTATGGGGTCTGACCCCAAAGCATCTTGGTGGTCTTGGGGGTCTTGCGGGCAGGGGGCTTAACGGAATCTGGAAGCCCCCTTTAACAAGGGGACCCCAGATCCTGCCCCCCCCCAATTTGAATTGGTAACGGGTACATTGTACCCCTACCAATTCCCGAAAAAAGTATATAAAAAAAGTAGGGCTGTGGAAATTAACTATTAATTCATCGATTAATCTTTAATTATTTTGATCGATCAAAATTTTTGATCTGGTGCTCACCTCTCCGCCGGCTTCTGGGCCTTCAGGGAGTTCCGTCGGAGAGCCGGTGATGTCAGACACCGGCGGGGCTTGCCGTGTACATCTGAGGGGCTCCTTTGCTGTGCCTTCATATCTGCATGCCGGCGGGACCTTACTATCTGCCACACGCAGGGGCTGTTACACTTCCCTCTATCACTTCCCTCTATCAACCTGGGATTCTACAGCCATCCACTGGGAGTTGTGATAGTTCCCTTCATGGGACATCTACATGCCGACGGACTGATGTTAACCCCTCCTCATCTGGATTCAGCAGTGGTATCGTTGTACACATTTTTATACCAGTATTATACTTAGCTACATGTTTTTATGACTGCTTTTGGTACCGTTTGGTATTACTCGCACCATTTTTACAGTTTATGTAGTTACATCGATTTTTTTTTCCAGTGCAATATTTATTTGGTTACCTACTTGAAGACTATAAAAGTTTTAATGCTATTCCCATCGAGCGCTGCCTTTGTGTGTTTTTTGTATCCTGCTATCCATGTTTCCAGTGGTTGGAGCTGCACTGGGAACCAGCCTGCAAGGAGATCAGCTAAAAGTAGTTGGATCTCTATGTGCGTTATAATTAATCAAAATTAGTCGATTAACCACTTCATTACTGGGCACTTAAACCCCCTTCATGTCCAGACCAATTTTCAGCTTTCAGCGCTGACTCATTTTGAATGACAATTGCGCGGTCATACAACACTGTACACAAATTATATTTTTATCATTTTTCTCCCACAAATAGAGCTTTCTTTTGGTGGTATTTGATCATCTCTGCAATGTTTATTTTTTGTGCTATAAACAAAAATAGACAGAAAATTTTGAAAAAAAACAAATTTTTTACTTTTTGTTATAATATCCCATTTTTTTTTTTAAATAAAAAATTCCCTCGGTTCAGGCTGATATACGTATTCTTCTACATATTTTTGTTAAAAAAAATCGCAATAAGCGTACATTGATTGGTTTGCGCAAAAGTTATAGCGCCTACAAAATAGGGGATAGATACATGATTTTTATTTGTTTATATATTTTTTACTAGTAATGGCGGCGATCTGAGATTTCTTTTTTTTGTCAGGCCTACGATATTGCGGCGGACGTATCGGACACTTTTGACACAATTTTGGGACCATTCACATTTATACAGCGATCAGTGCTATAGAAATGCACTAATTACTGTATAAATGTGACTGGCAGTGAAGGGGTTAACACTAGGGGGCATGGAAGGGGTTAAATGTATTCCCTGGGTGTGTTCTAACTGTGGGGGAGGGGGACTGACTGGGGGAGCTGACCGATGCTGTGTCCCTATTAGTGTTGCTCACGAATATTCGCATTGCGAATATTCGCTACGAATATTGCATATTCGAGTATTCGCGAATAACTCGAATATTGCGGCGAATATTCGCTATGGCGAATATTCGTATTTTTTCAAATTTATTTTTAAAACAGATCACATCCTAGTGATCTCCATCGACGTCTAAAAGCATTGCTGGTATGATTAGAGACCCTGGGCCGAGTAGCTAAGGCGATCCTTTTATGTTGCCGAAAATTCGCACTGCGAATTTTCGGCAACATAAAAGAATCGCATCAGCTACTCGGCCCTTCTTTTGCATCAGAGCCAATCAGAATAACTCGAATATTCGGCAAAAGGAATATCGCGCAATATTCCTTTTGCCGAATATTCAAGTTATTCTGATTGGCTCTGATGCAAAAGAAGGGCGGAGAAGATAATCGTGCAATATTATTATTATTATACAGGATTTATATAGCGCCAACAGTTTACGCAGCGCTTTACATCAGGGAAGACAGTACATTCACAATACAAATCAATACAGGAGGGATCAGAGGGCCCTGCTCGTAAGAGCTTACAATCTAGAAGGGAGGGTCAAGTGGAACAGAGGGTAGTTAGCAGTGGGGGGTGGTCAGATAGACTCAAAAGAAAAGTGCAGTTGCTAGGTGTGGGAAGGGTAGGCTTCTCTGAAGAGGAGGGTTTTCAGGGATCCTCTAAAAGCTAATAGAGAGGGAGATAGACGGATAGATTGGGGTAAGGAGTTCCATAGGCTTGGAGAGGCTCTGGAAAAGTCCTGCAGACGAGCATGGGAGCAGGTGATGAGAGAGCTAGAGAGTAGGAGGTCTTGAGAAGAACGAAGAGAACGATTAGGTTGGTATTTAGAGACTAGGTCAGTGATGTAGCTGGGGGCAGAGTTGTGGATGGCTTTGTAGGAAATTGTTAGTAGTTTGAATTTAATTCGTTGGGTGAGCGGAAGCCAGTGGAGGGAGTGGCAGAGAGGAGCAGCAGAGACAGAGCGGTTGGTAAGGTGGATGAGTCTGGCAGCAGCGTTCATGATGGACTGAAGAGGGGATAGAGTGTGCAGTGGTAAGCCAGTGAGAAGGGAGTTGCAGTAATCAAGGCGAGAGATGACCAGGGAGTGAACCAATAGTTTTGTGGTGTCCTTGGTTAGAAAGGGGCGTATTTTGGAGATGTTTCGAAGGTTAAGACGGCAATTTTTGGACAAAGATTGAACGTGAGGTTTAAAGGACAGTTGAGAGTCCAGGACTACACCTAGAACCTTGACATGTGGGGATGGGCTGATAGTTGTGCCATCAATTTTGACAGAGAGATCAGGGGAAGAGACACGTGGGGGAGGGAAAATGATAAGTTCCGTTTTGGATAGATTGAGCTTGAGAAAGTGGTGCGACATCCAAAGTGATATATCTGATAGTAAATTAGTGATACGGGAGGAGAATGAAAGAGTGAGTTGAGGGGTAGAGAAATAGATTTGAGTGTCATCAGCGTAGAGATGATATTGGAAGCCATGGGAGGCTATCAGCAATAGGAATATTGCGCGATTATCTTCTCCGCCCTTCTTTTGCCCCTTATTCTCCTTTCTTTTAAGTAGAGTTAGTGTAGAGTTAGTGTTTAGTGCATATTAGTTTAGTAATACAGGAAATGATCTCCGTTTATGAGACATTTTTTTTGGATAAAATATCACGAATATTCGATATTAGCGAATATTCGCGAATATTCTTCTATATATTCGCGCAATATCGCGAAATCGAATATGGCGTATTCCGCTCAACACTAGTTCATATGTACAAGTATCTGTCTCCTCTGCCTGACAGGACGTGGAGCTCTGTGTTTACACACAGAGCTCCACATTCTTGCTGCGTCACCGCCGATTGCGAGTACTTGGCGGACACCGCGGCCGCCAGGCACACGCATCGGCTTCCCAGCGATGCGCCAGGCACAGTATTTCCCTGCTGCACGCCCCCCAGCAACACGCACGGGGAATGTAAACAACAGGACGTCCAAAGACGTCCACCCGGCACTTGAGAGCTGCGCTGCGGACGTCTTTCGTCCATAGCGCGGATCCCAAGTGGTTATTCGATAAAAAAAAAAACGATTAATCGAACACACAAATTTTGATCAGTAACAGCCCTAAAAAAAAGACAAGAGACAGCTTGGGAGAAGTCCTTTATTAAAAAATAAAAATAGGGGGCGGGATCTGGGGGTCCCCTTGTTAAAGGGGGCTTCCAGATTCCTTACGATAAGCCCCCCCCGCCCGCAGACCTGCAGAAAGATGAAAAATTATTGGGAACTTGTAACAAATAATAAATGTTGCTTTCCCAATCTGGCTTCAAAAGTGGAAAAACACTTTATAATAACTAACGCTCGCATTGTGATCTGTATTTAAAATCCGCCAAAGTGGAGTTGAAAGGAGGTTTAAAACCTTTAGGAAAGCAGCTGAAAGCTTGATGAGAGCTTTGCAAATGCTTTTAAAAGCTTCCTGTTCTTATTTAAGATGAAGCCCATCTGTGCGAGGTCCTAGAGGAGAGGTAAGAGCAATGCTTGCCCATACCGGCCCATTGCTTAGAGCCATTAATAAAGGTTGCTAAGAGCCCCGTCAACACTTCTTACCATTCATACCTGAAGTGGAACTGAACCCTCTCAATCAACATCAACTATGTTTAACCTCCCTGGCGTTATGATTCTGTCTGGAATTTTGTACCAAAAGCGTTGCAATTGTTTTGCAAGGAAATGTGGTGTTATGTATTATAGGCCTGCAATTCTTAGTAAGTACTTACTTAAATCTATCTAAACAAGAGTCTAATAGGCATCCCGGGTATGATTTTTTTTTTTTTTTTTTTATTAAAAATTATAATATAATAAATAATTATAAAAAATTATAACAAATAATAATATAATTATAGTAAAAATTATTGAATAATGTAATCAAATCAAAATCACTGAAATTTGCTCAGTTGCAGAATTTTTGCTGTCATAATTTTTTTTTTTTATGACGAATTTCCCCACAGATCGCTATCGCTAAATTCTGCAAGTGATTATAATTTATTATCGCTGTTTTTTAGCTGCTCTAAAACAATTTTTGCCATAAAGGGACACTTTTGGTTGCTATGGGCAATCTACAGTTTGCAGGGAGAAAGAAAAGTTTTTATTATATAAAATGACATGCAGGGCACAGGGCAGACCACTAGGGACATGGGGGGTGTGTATTTTTTACATACAGTACTGTAATCTATAAGATTACATTGTACTGTATGTAAAGTGTTTGTTTACATTTTTGAATTTGGCGCCGTTCTCCGTCCCCGTGCGACGTAACGTCGCAGGAAACGGAGCTCGGCGGCACACGGGGACGCTGTGTGAATCGAGCGAGCACCCGCTCGCTCACACAGCGTGGATGCATCGCTGGATCCAGGGAGAAGGTAAGTAAACAGTCTCTGGATTCAGCGAGGCGAGCCCGTGTCTGACACGGGATCAACAATAGTAGCAGCAAATTTTTACCCCGTGTCAGACACGGGAAAAACGCCAAGGAGGTTAACCACTAAGTAACCCTTCGACACTTATACGACTTGTCCCACGATTTTGGACTGCAAAATCGTATGACAAGTTATTGTCCATGATTTTCAATGACTACCATTCATACTGGCACGACTTTAAGACACCCTTCACTCTTGTACGACTTCAAAGCCGTGCGATTTTCCCGCGATTTTGCCGCGATGTCAATGAATGCCTCTCACACTTATACGACTTGTCCCACGATTTTGGACAGCAAAATCGTATGACAAGTCAATCTCCATGATTTTCAATGACTACCATTCATACTGGCACGACTTTAAGTTGTGCCGACTTCAAAGTAGTCCCTGCACTACTTTGGTCCGATTTTGATGCCACTTACACAGGCATTCGCAGGACTTTGAAGTGGTACAAGTGTGAAAGGGGGCCAAGTGGCACAACTTAAGGACTACTTTGAAGTCAGCACAACTTAAAGTCGTGCCAGTATGAATGGTGTTCATTGAAAATAATGGAGAATGACTTATCATACGATTTTGCAGTCCAAAATCGTGGGACAAGACGAATAAGTGTGAAATGGGACTTAGGTCCCTTTCACACTTGTATGACTTCTAAGTCGCGCGATTTTACCGCGATTTTGCCGCGATTCGTGGCCGCGATTTTACCGCGATTCGCGGCCGCGATTTCAAAGAATGGCTGTGTAAGTGGCATCAAAATCGGACCAAAGTAGCGCAGGGACTACTTTGAAGTCGGCACTACTTAACCACTTCAGGTCCGCGTCATTGTCGAAAGACGGCAACAGCGCGGACCTGAGGCGCCGGGGTCACGTCTTTGGACGTCAATGTTTTGTAATTCCCCGAGCGCGCCACTGGGTGGCGCGCAGCGGGGAAAAACAGTGCCGTCGCATCGCCGAGGATTTGATGCGTGTACCCGGCGGCCGCGGTGTCCGTCAGGTACACGCGATCGGTGGTGACAGAGCAGGGACGTGGAGCTCTGTGTGTAAACACAGAGCTCCATGTCCTGTCAGGGAGAGAGGAGAGCGATCTGTGTCCCTTGTACATAGGGACACGGCATCGGTCACCTCCCCCCGTCACCCCCCTCCCCCCACACAGTTAGAACACTATGCAGGATACACATTTAACCCCTTCCTCACCCCCTACTGTTAACCCCTTCAATGCCAGTCACATTTATACAGTAATTAGTGCATATTTATAGCACTGGTCGCGGTATAAATGTGAATGGCGCCAAAAATGTGTCAAAAGTGTCCGATGTGTCCGCCGTAATGTCACAGTCCCAATAAAAATTGCAGATCGCCGCCATTACTAGTAAAAAAAAAATATTAAAAAAAAATCATAATTCTGTCCCCTATTTTGTAGGCGCTATAACTTTTGCGCAAAGCAGTCGCTTAATGCGATTTTTTTTTTTTTACAAAAATACCTAGAAGAATACGTATCGGCCTTAACTGAGGAAAAAAAAAGTTTAAAAAAAAAAAATTGGGATATTTATTATAGCAACAATTAAAAAATATATATATATATTTAAATTGTCGCTCTTTTTTTGTTTATAAAGCAAAAAATAAAAACCATACGGGCGATCAAATACCACCAAAATAAAGCTCTATTTGTCGGGAAAAAAGGACGCCAATTTTGTTTGGGAGCCACGTCGCACGACCGCACAATTGTCAGTTAAAGTGACGCAGTGCCGGAAGCTGAAATTTCGCCTGGGCACGAAGGGGGTTTATGTGCCCAGTAAGCAAGTGGTTAAAGTCATGCCAGTATGAATGGTGTTCATTGAAAATCATGGAGAATGACTTGTCATACGATTTTGCAGTACAAAATCGTGAGACAAGTCGTATAAATGTGAAAGGGGCCTAAGTTGTGCCGACTTCAAAGTAGTCATTGCACTACTTCGGTCCGATTTTGATGCCACTTACACAGGCATTTTGAAGTCGTACAAGTGTGAAAGGGAGCTAATGCCCTGTACACACCATCGGTTCATCCGATAAAAACGGACTGAGACACCTTTCACACTTGTAGCACTTCAAAGATGGCGATTTTACCGCGATTTCGCGGCCGTGATTTTACCGCGATTTTACCGCGATTTCGCGGCCGCGATTTCAATGAATTCCTGTGTAAGTGGCATCAAAATCGGACCAATGTAGTGCAAAGACCAGGGCCGGATTTCCCACAAGGCCACCGAGGCCAGGCCTCGGGGCGGCAGTGGGTGAAGGGCGGCGTCGCTTCTGCAGCGACTTTAGGGCTTTCGCGGCCACCCCCCCGCACTAACATAGCCCCCCCCGTGGGCAGCGGCACTGGCTACTTAGGCGTGTGTGTAAAAAAAATGTGCCGCCCGCCGCTGAGTACTTCTCCCCCCTCTCCTCACAGGAAATTTCACAGTGCCGCTCCGGTACTTCTTTGCTCCTGTCCCTCTGGAGCAGCGCTGTGACTGTGTGTCTGTGTGTGAGTGCAGCGGGGGGCGGGGCTTGGTAAAGATCAGAGCATCGAGAGGTCAGCTGACCTCCCGGCCGGCGGGGACACCAATGGAGGCTAGATGGCGGCGCTGGTGTGGGGGAGGGGGGTGAGTAGTGCAGGTTTTTTTTAGGAGTCAGGTAGGTCAGTGTGTGTCATGTGTCAGGTTGGTAGGGCAGTGTGTGGGGTAGGTAGGTAAGTGTGTGTCAGGTAGGTGGGTCAGTGTGTTTGCATCAGGTATGTGGGTCAGTGTGTGCGTCAGGTAGGTAGGTCAGTCTGTGTAATGGTCAGGTAGGTGGGTCAGTGTGTTTGCATCAGGTAGGTAGGTCAGTATGTGCGTCAGGTAGGTAGGTCAGTGTGTGTAATGGTCAGGTAGGTGGGTTAGTGTGTTTGCATCAGGTAGGTGGGTCAGCGTGTTTGCATCAGGTAGGTGGGTCAGTGTGTGCGTCAGGTAGGTAGGTCAGTGTGTGTAATGGTCAGGTAGGTGGGTCAGTGTGTTTGCATCAGGTAGGTAGGTCAGTATGTGCGTCAGGTAGGTAGGTCAGTGTGTGTAATGGTCAGGTAGGTGGGTCAGTGTGTTTGCATCAGGTAGGTGGGTCAGTGTGTTTGCATCAGGTAGGTGGGTCAGTGTGTTTGCATCAGGTAGGTGGGTCAGTGTGTTTGCGTCAGGTAGGTGGGTCAGTGTGTTTGCATCAGGTAGGTGGGTCAGTGTGTTTGCATCAGGTAGGTGGGTCAGTGTGTTTGCATCAGGTAGGTGGGTCAGTGTGTTTGCATCAGGTAGGTGGGTCAGTGTGTGCGTCAGGTAGGTGGGTCAGTGTGTGCGTCATGTAGGTGGGTCAGTGTGTGTAATGGTCAGGTAGGTGGGTCAGTGTGTCTGTATAATGGTCAGGTAGGTGGGTCAGTGTGTGTAATGGTCAGGTAGGTGGGTCAGTGTGTCTGTGTAATGGTCAGGTAGGTGGGTCAGTGTGCCTGTGTAATGGTCAGGTAGGTGGGTCAGTGTGTCTGTGTAATGGTCAGGTAGGTGGGTCAGTGTGTCTGTGTAATGGTCAGGTAGGTGGGTCAGTGTGTCTGTGTAATGGTCAGGTAGGTGGGTCAGTGTGTCTGTGTAATGGTCAGGTAGGTGGGTCAGTGTGTCTGTATAATGGTCAGGTAGGTGGGTCAGTGTGTGTAATGGTCAGGTAGGTGGGTCAGTGTGTCTGTGTAATGGTCAGGTAGGTGGGTCAGTGTGTCTGTGTAATGGTCAGGTAGGTGGGTCTGTGTGTCTGTGTAATGGTCAGGTAGGTGGGTCAGTGTGTCTGTGTAATGGTCAGGTAGGTGGGTCAGTGTGTCTGTGTAATGGTCAGGTCAGGTAGGTGGGTCAGTGTGTCTGTGTAATGGTCAGGTAGGTGGGTCAGTGTGTCTGTGTAATGGTCAGGTAGGTGGGTCAGTGTGTCTGTGTAATGGTCAGGTAGGTGGGTCAGTGTGTCTGTGTAATGGTCAGGTAGGTGGGTCAGTGTGTCTGTGTAATGGTCAGTGTGTGTGTGTGTAATGGTCAGGTAGGTCAGTGTGTATGTGACAGGTGTGTAATGGTCAGGTGGGTCAGTGTATGTGACGGGCAGGTGGGTGATCGACAAAGTGTTAGTGGGCCACTTGACTGGACTTGCCCTGCAGGCCTAAGGCTGCCAGTTCTCCCCTGGCGGTGCCGCTGCTCAATATATACTGTATTATAGCCACTCGGCAGGCTTCCTTCTTGTTTATAAGTCGTCTGTGGTCTTCTGGAAAATGGTTTCCTCTAATTTGTTCCCCCTCAGCCTTCAGTAATGGCGGCGGAGACACTGCTGCTGCCTGCTAGGATATAGAAGGGCTATAATGGGGGAGGGGACACCTGAGATGTAAGGAAGCACTCCGCTGGGGACAGTGACACCTGAGATGTAAGGAGGCATTCCGCTGGGGACAGTGACACCTGAGATGTAAGGAGGCACTCCGCTGGGGACAGTGACACCTGAGATGTAAGGAGGCACTCCGCTGGGGACAGTGACACCTGAGATGTAAGGAAGCACTCCGCTGGGGACAGTGACACCTGAGATGTAAGGAAGCACTCCGCTGGGGACAGTGACACCTGAGATGTAAGGAGGCACTCCGCTGGGGACAGTGACACCTGAGATGTAAGGAGGCACTCCGCTGGGGACAGTGACACCTGAGATGTAAGGAAGCACTCCGCTGGGGACAGTGACACCTGAGATGTAAGGAAGCACTCCGCTGGGGACAGTGACACCTGAGATGTAAGGAGGCACTCCGCTGGGGACAGTGACACCTGAGATGTAAGGAGGCACTCCGCTGGGGACAGTGACACCTGAGATGTAAGGAAGCACTCCGCTGGGGACAGTGACACCTGAGATGTAAGGAAGCACTCCGCTGGGGACAGTGACACCTGAGATGTAAGGAGGCACTCCGCTGGGGACAGTGACACCTGAGATGTAAGGAAGCACTCCGCTGGGGACAGTGACACCTGAGATGTAAGGAGCACTCCGCTGGGGACAGTGACACCTGAGATGTAAGGAAGCACTCCGCTGGGGACAGTGACACCTGAGATGTAAGGAGGCACTCCGCTGGGGACAGTGACACCTGAGATGTAAGGAAGCACTCCGCTGGGGACAGTGACACCTGAGATGTAAGGAAGCACTCCGCTGGGGACAGTGACACCTGAGATGTAAGGAAGCACTCCGCTGGGGACAGTGACACCTGAGATGTAAGGAAGCACTCCGCTGGGGACAGTGACACCTGAGATGTAAGGAGGCACTCCGCTGGGGACAGTGACACCTGAGATGTAAGGAGACTCCGCTGGGGACAGTGACACCTGAGATGTAAGGAAGCACTCCGCTGGGGACAGTGACACCTGAGATGTAAGGAAGCACTCCGCTGGGGACAGTGACACCTGAGATGTAAGGAAGCACTCCGCTGGGGACAGTGACACCTGAGATGTAAGGAAGCACTCCGCTGGGGACAGTGACACCTGAGATGTAAGGAAGCACTCCGCTGGGGACAGTGACACCTGAGATGTAAGGAAGCACTCCGCTGGGGACAGTGACACCTGAGATGTAAGGAAGCACTCCGCTGGGGACAGTGACACCTGAGATGTAAGGAAGCACTCCGCTGGGGACAGTGACACCTGAGATGTAAGGAAGCACTCCGCTGGGGACAGTGACACCTGAGATGTAAGGAAGCACTCCGCTGGGGACAGTGACACCTGAGATGTAAGGAGGCACTCCGCTGGGGACAGTGACACCTGAGATGTAAGGAGGCACTCCGCTGGGGACAGTGACACCTGAGATGTAAGGAAGCACTCCGCTGGGGACAGTGACACCTGAGATGTAAGGAGGCACTCCGATGGGGACAGTGACACCTGAGATGTAAGGAGGCACTCCGCTGGGGACAGTGACACCTGAGATGTAAGGAGGCATTCCGCTGGGGACAGTGACACCTGAGATGTAAGGAGGCATTCCGCTGGGGACAGTGACACCTGAGATGTAAGGAGGCACTCCGCTGGGGACAGTGACACCTGAGATGTAAGGAAGCACTCCGCTGGGGACAGTGACACCTGAGATGTAAGGAAGCACTCCGCTGGGGACAGTGACACCTGAGATGTAAGGAAGCACTCCGCTGGGGACAGTGACACCTGAGATGTAAGGAAGCACTCCGCTGGGGACAGTGACACCTGAGATGTAAGGAGGCACTCCGCTGGGGACAGTGACACCTGAGATGTAAGGAAGCACTCCGCTGGGGACAGTGACACCTGAGATGTAAGGAGCACTCCGCTGGGGACAGTGACACCTGAGATGTAAGGAGGCACTCCGCTGGGGACAGTGACACCTGAGATGTAAGGAGGCACTCCGCTGGGGACAGTGACACCTGAGATGTAAGGAGGCATTCCGCTGGGGACAGTGACACCTGAGATGTAAGGAAGCACTCCGCTGGGGACAGTGACACCTGAGATGTAAGGAGGCACTCCGCTGGGGACAGTGACACCTGAGATGTAAGGGGGCACTCCGCTGGGGACAGTGACACCTGAGATGTAAGGAAGCACTCCGCTGGGGACAGTGACACCTGAGATGTAAGGAGGCACTCCGCTGGGGACAGTGACACCTGAGATGTAAGGGGGCACTCCGCTGGGGACAGTGACACCTGAGATGTAAGGAAGCACTCCGCTGGGGACAGTGACACCTGAGATGTAAGGAAGCACTCCGCTGGGGACAGTGACACCTGAGATGTAAGGAGGCACTCCGCTGGGGACAGTGACACCTGAGATGTAAGGAGGCACTCCGCTGGGGACAGTGACACCTGAGATGTAAGGAGGCACTCCGCTGGGGACAGTGACACCTGAGATGTAAGGAGGCACTCCGCTGGGGACAGTGACACCTGAGATGTAAGGAAGCACTCCGCTGGGGACAGTGACACCTGAGATGTAAGGAGGCACTCCGCTGGGGACAGTGACACCTGAGATGTAAGGAGGCACTCCGCTGGGGACAGTGACACCTGAGATGTAAGGAAGCACTCCGCTGGGGACAGTGACACCTGAGATGTAAGGAAGCACTCCGCTGGGGACAGTGACACCTGAGATGTAAGGAGGCACTCCGCTGGGGACAGTGACACCTGAGATGTAAGGAAGCACTCCGCTGGGGACAGTGACACCTGAGATGTAAGGAAGCACTCCGCTGGGGACAGTGACACCTGAGATGTAAGGAGGCACTCCGCTGGGGACAGTGACACCTGAGATGTAAGGAGGCACTCCGCTGGGGACAGTGACACCTGAGATGTAAGGAGGCACTCCGCTGGGGACAGTGACACCTGAGATGTAAGGAAGCACTCCGCTGGGGACAGTGACACCGACTGTATCACTTGGCCCCTGTGTGTGTGTGTGTGTGTGGGGGCGGCATTGAAGGACTTGGCCTTGGGGCGGCACAGGGAGTAAATCCGGGCCTGGCAAAGACTACTTTGAAGTAGGCACAACCAAGGTCCCTTTCACACTTGTATGACTTCTAAGTTGCGCGATTTTACCGCAATTTTGCCGTGATTTGCGGCCGCGATTTTCCCGTGATTCGCTGCCGTGATTTCAATGAATGCCTGTGTAAGTGGCATCAAAATCGGACCAAAGTAGTGCAGGGACTACTTTGAAAGTCGGCACTACTTAGTCCCCTTTCACACTTATACGACTTGTCCCACGATTTTGGACTGCAAAATGGTATGACAAGTCAATCTCCATTATTTTCAATGACTACCATTCATACTGGCACGATTTTAAGTAGTGCCGACTTCAAAATAGTCCCTGCACTACTTTGGTCCGATTTTGATGCCACTTACACAGGCATTCATCGAAATCGCGGCCGCGAATCGCGGTAAAATCGCGGTAAAATCGCGCGACTTAGAAGTCCTACAAGTGTGAAAGGGACCTGAAGCTGACTTTCATCAGTCTTGCCTACACATCATCAGTTAAAAATGCGATTGTGTCTGACGCAATCTGATTGTGTTTCATAAAAAACAGATTTTTTTTACCAAAAATATGTAGAAGAATACGTATCGGCTTAAACTGAGGAAGAAATTATTATTATTTTTTTTTTAATTGGGGATATTTATTATAGCAAAAAGTACAAAATATTGTAAATTTTTTTTCAAAATTGTCGCTCTATTTTTGTTTATAGCGCAAAAAATAAAAACCGCAGAGGTGATCAAATACCACCAAAAGAAAGCTCTCGTTGTGGGTAAAAAAGGACGCACATTTTGCATGGGTACAGCGCCGCACGACCGCACAATTGTCAGTTAAAGCGACGCAGTGACAAATTGTAAAAAGTGCTGTGGCCAGGAAGGGGGGTAAAATCTTCCGGGGCTGAAGTGGTTAAGAGCCGCATTAATTGTGTGTTTTATATGTGCCTGGGGCTCAGCTTCACTATATTTCTAGTAAAGCACTGACCAGAGCGCAGGCGGCTTTACAAACTATGTTCCTTTGTTATAAATTATCTTCCCTGAAGGAAATTCATCACGGCCGCCAAGCAAAATGATTTTAATATAATTATCCTATAAATCGTAATTCTGATGTTTTCAGCTCGACGCTTCGCATTCCATCCACAAAGTTTTCTTCTGAAGAGGCATAAAATGCAGGGAATAGATCACCGGAATGCCACTTCACACTCTCCTGAAAATGCCGCCTCATAATAATGTCCAGAGTGCTGGAATTTGCATTAATGTGAAATCTGATCAAATATATAACTGGTATGGATGGGAGAATTGTGAAAAATCCAGCAAATATTCTCCTCAGTAAACCACGTGAAGTACCGTATTTTCCCGCGTATAACACGCACCTTCATTTTAAGAGGGAAGTTCCAGGAAAAAAACGTATATTTTGAATGTAGAATTTTGAAGCAAAGTAAGGGTCAGTGCCCATCTGCAGCCTCACCATTGCAGCATGATCAGTGCCCATCTGCAGCCTTGCCCATCATTGCATTGTAGCCTGATCAGTGCCCATCTGCAGCCTTGCTCATTATTGCAGCCTGATCAGTGCCCATCTGCAACATTGCCCATCATTGCAGCCCTGATCATCATTGTAGCCTGATCAGTGCCCATCTGCAGCCTTGCAAATCATTGTAGCCTAATCAGTGCCCGTTTGCAACCTTGCCCATCATTGTAACCTGATCCGTGCCCATCTGCTGCCTTGCCCATCATTGCAGCCCTGATCATCATTGTAACCTGATCAGTGCCCATCTGCAGCCTTGCCCATCATTGCAGCATTGCCCATCATTGTAGCCTGATCAGTGCCCATCTGCAGCCTTGCCCAATTTTGTAGCCTGATCAGTGCCCATCTGCAGTCTTGCCCATCATTGCAGCATTGCCCATCATTGTAGCCTGATCAGTGCCCATCTGCAGCCTTGCCCAATTTTGTAGCCTGATCAGTGCCCATCTGCTGCCTTGCCCATCATTGTAGTCTGATCAGTTCCAATCTGCAGCCTTGCCATTTAGTAATCTAATCAATGCCCTTCTGCAGCCTTGCCCATAATTGTAGCCAGATCAGTGCCCATCTGCAGCCTTGCCCATCATTGCTGTAGCCTGATCAGTGCCCATCTGCAGCCTTGCCCATCATTGCAGCCTTGCCCATTTAGTAGTCTAATCAATGCCTGTAACGGTTACCACCGCTTACAACCTTCCATCCATCCACGACAAGCTTATCCGACACACCAACAACCAGGCAGACATGATCCATTCCATTTCCCAGAATAAACGAGACAGCGCTCCGTTCTCTAGTTTCCAAAAATGTATGAACAACTTTATTGGTTCTTAGCTTGCTTATATCCAGTACAACAGAATGCAGTTAATCACAGGACAATGTAATCTCCACCCCCCTATTCACTCACTGAGGATAATTCTTTAATTGGTAGCAAGACATGACGGCACCGTATTATCAATAGGGTTCAATTAACCTTGAATAGTAACACAGACATCTTGTTGAATAAGTTCTCTATACAGCTTTGTCACACATTGGCAGTGAGAGTGGGTGTCTTTACATTGAATAGCCAACACCTTAGGATATTTCAATAGCCTATTATACAAAAGGTATGACTCACTGGCTGACCTGGTCATGTCATCATGACTCCTTGTGATATCTCAGTCCTGCAATATGAAGTATTATTAATGTCCCATCTCATGTAATATGAATTATGATTCACTATTAGCCACCCTATACCCAAAAGGGCACAGGGTGGATTTCGACCCAAGAGTTTTTGGTGCTGCTGGCACAAGAGTATCTCTCATCCTTCCAACGTCTCTGGGTGTCACGGGCCATTCTGTTACATCTTTCCCCTTTCGGTGGGAGACGGAGACAGGAGGGAACCCCAAACGGGTTGACTCCGAAGTCCGTCAGTAGTTCCCGTCCTCCAATGCTGGTATCCATACTGTACCCCAAATAAATGGCTCCAAACTGAGCATTACTCCCCCCGCCAACCTCTGCCTCTCTCAGAGAACACGCCTGCCGCTGGGGAGAAGACAGGGTGGCTGGGCTCAGTCCATCATGCTGTTGGGGGTCTGGACCAACTGCCCCCCCTTCCTGAGGTATACCAGTGGAGACTGAAGTCCCATCCACTGGTGCTAGGTGAAAACCCCCCGGTGCTTGCAAGGAAAAGCAGACATCCTCCTGTCCCAGTCCTGTACCATTTTCTGGGGTTGTGCCAGTGGAGACTGAAGTCCCATCCACTACTCCAGGAACCCCCTCTTCTGTTAGTGAGGAGCAGAGGCCTATGACACTCTGCTCTGTTGCCAGCTCTTCCGCTGGGTTGCTGTGAGTGGAGACCATAGTCCCATCCACTACCACAGGGTCCCCCTCTTCTGCTAGTTGGGAGCAGAGGCCTATGACACTCTGTTCTGTTGCCAGCTCTTCCGCTGGGTTGCTGTGAGTGGAGACCACAGTCCCATCCACTACCACAGTGTCCCCCTCTTCTGCTAGTTGGGAGCAGAGGCTTGGGGTACCCTGCTCTGTTGCCAGTGATTCAGCTGGGGGTAAAAGCTTTACCACCTCAGCTTGTTGCTGGAGAGGGGGGCCAACCGCCCCGGCTCCCTGGAACTCCACACCATCCGCTTCGGCTTTAGGGATGAAAACCTCCATATTTTCCACTGCCGATTCATCAGCCAGGGGTTCACAGTTATCTGACCTTTCCTCATAGTCCCAGGCAATGGGAGCCCCATCCTGCTGCTGAGCCGAGTCTAGCAGCTGTCTGTAGGCGACCTCCAGCTCCCATTCCCGAATGGCCAGAAATTCTAAATCTTCCTGTGACCAGTGGCCTCCCGAGATATTCAATTCATCCTCTCTGTGCTCCATTATGTCCTCCAAGCGCCACTCCCGATCATCCCCGAAGTCGGGATCACTGGACATCCTCCAATACAATAATCCCAGGCCATCATAGTCATAGCCTTCTGTGGGGCTGTCATCCGCTGACCATGGGCACTCTTGGGCTACATACCACCGAAGGGCTCTGTAGCTCTCATCCAGCTGCATCTCTGCCCGGATCAGCCTGCTTAATTCCGCTGTCCACTTCTGCTTCGGTTGTTTCCCCAACAACAGCATTCGTACGTCATACTGCGGCCAGTACCTTGCATAGATGGACGGCAGGACCTTTCCTTGGTGTTGCTGCTCCAGAGCTAGTGCTTCCTTCCAGAGTTGGCACCGAATCACATCCGACCATCCCAACAGGACCTCCTCTGATACTGGTCCTCTATGCTGTATCCGCATCTCTTGTAACCTTCTTTGGAATTCCTCTTCCATGGAGACTGGTATCTGCACCTCTCCTCTCTCTTTAGTTGGTGCTGCTGTGACTTCAGTTCCTGCAGCACTTCTTCTCTGTAGTAAGGTGGCATTCAGAGCCGCAATAACTCGGTCCCTGATCTCCGGTGGAGGGTTAGGACCATAATGTGCCAGTCTTAGGTTAACAGCCCGATCAAAACTTCCTTCCTCGGGTGTCCTGTTCGTTACGGCGGGCCTTTTAGCTCTATCCATTTCGACCAGTTCTGCGATAATGTCCCTTTTCTTACGGTTGCTGGCCGGTCTGCCCCGGCTCTCCAGTAAGTCCATGAGGGAAGAGAGCTTCATCCGTTCATACACCGTCTCCATTGTCCTGTGTCCTTGTAGCCGTCCTTCTGGTAATGGAATCATCCCACTGCTGCCACCAATGTAACGGTTACCACCGCTTACAACCTTCCATCCATCCACGACAAGCTTATCCGACACACCAACAACCAGGCAGACATGATCCATTCCATTTCCCAGAATAAACGAGACAGCGCTCCGTTCTCTAGTTTCCAAAAATGTATGAACAACTTTATTGGTTCTTAGCTTGCTTATATCCAGTACAACAGAATGCAGTTAATCACAGGACAATGTAATCTCCACCCCCCTATTCACTCACTGAGGATAATTCTTTAATTGGTAGCAAGACATGACGGCACCGTATTATCAATAGGGTTCAATTAACCTTGAATAGTAACACAGACATCTGGTTGAATAAGTTCTCTATACAGCTTTGTCACACATTGGCAGTGAGAGTGGGTGTCTTTACATTGAATAGCCAACACCTTAGGATATTTCAATAGCCTATTATACAAAAGGTATGACTCACTGGCTGACCTGGTCATGTCATCATGACTCCTTGTGATATCTCAGTCCTGCAATATGAAGTATTATTAATGTCCCATCTCATGTAATATGAATTATGATTCACTATTAGCCACCCTATACCCAAAAGGGCACAGGGTGGATTTCGACCCAAGAGTTTTTGGTGCTGCTGGCACAAGAGTATCTCTCATCCTTCCAACGTCTCTGGGTGTCACGGGCCATTCTGTTACAATGCCCATCTGCAGCCTTTCCCATAATTGTAGCCTGATCAGTGCCCATCTGCAGCCTTGCCCATCATTGCTGCCTTGCCCATTTAGTAGTCTAATCAATGCCCATCTGCAGCCTTGTCCATAATTGTAGCCTGATCAGTGCCCATCTGCAGCCCGGCCCATCATTGTAGCATAATCAGTGCCCACCTGCAGCCTTGCCCATCATTGCAGCCTTGCCCATTTAGTAGTCTAATCAATGCCCATCTGCAGCCTTATCCATCATTGTAGCCTGATCAGTGCCCATTTGAAACATTGCCCATCATTGTAGCCCTGCCAAATCTGCAGCCATGCCCATAATTGTAGCCTGATCAGTGCCCATCTGAAGCCTGGCCCATCATTGTAGCCAGATCAGTGCCCATCTGCAGCCTTGCCCATCATTGTTGTAGCCTGATCAGTGACCATCTGCAGCCTTGCCCATCATTGCAGCTTTGCCCATTTAGTAGCCTAATCAATGCCCATCTGCAGCCTTGCCCAATTTGTAGTCTAATCAGTGCCCATCTGCAGCCTTGCCCATAATTGTAGCCTGATCAGTGCCCATCTGCAGCCTGGCCCATCATTGTAGCCTGATCAGTGCCCATCTGTAGCCTTGACCATCATTGTAGCCTGATCATGTCCGTATCTGCAGCCTTGCCCATTATTGCACCTTATTTTTAAGAGGGAAATTTCAGGAAAAAAAACGTACATTTTAAATGTAGAATTTTGAAGCAAAATAAGGGTCAATGCCCATCAATGCAGCCTTATCAGTGCCCATCTACAGCCTCGTCAGTTTTTTCCCTGAAATTTCCCTCTTAAAATTAAGTTGCCATAATGGGCAAGGCTGCAGATGGGCACTGATCAGGGTACAATGATAGGCAAGGCTGCTGATGGGCACTAATCAGGCTACAATGATAGGTAAGGCTTCTATGATTGACACAATTAACACAAATTAAATATTAAGTTTAAAATAAACAATTCCAATGAATATCACTATGCAGGAAGATACACAAAGAACCTTATTAATACCCGACGCGTTTCGAAATATACTTCTTCAGGGCTGTATAGAAAAAAGAAAGTTGATTGGTCTTGTCTTCGCCCCTCCTGTAGTTTTCTGTAGGAAGCCTGTAGTAGGTGGAGCCTGCTGGGCCCCTCCCACAACTCTGCTTTCTCTCTCTCCTTGTGCGGAGTGACTGATCTTGTCTCTGCCCCTCCTACGGTTTTCTGCAGGCAATCTGTAGTAGGTGGAGCCTGCTGGGCCCCTCCCACAGCTCTGCTATCCCTCTCTCTACTTGTGCAGGGTGATTGGTCTTGTCTCCGCCCCTCTTGTAGTTTTCTGTAGGAAGCCTGTAGTAGGTGGAGCTTGCTGGACCCCTCCCTCATCTTTGCTCTCTGTACAGTGAATATGTTATACTTACTGTTTTCACACTTGCACAATTTTCTAATATAACACACAATATGGATTAGCGCTGCACTTAGTATTCCCACTATAGTAAGTGGAGCCTGCTGGGCCCCTCCCACAGCTCTGCTTTCTCTCTCTTCTTGTGCTGAGTGACTGATCTTGTCTCCAGCCCCTCCTACAGTTTTCTGCAGGTAGCCTGTAGTAGGTGGAGCCTGCTGGGCCCCTCCCACAGCTCTGCTCTCTGCACAGCAGAGGCGGCTCTTTAACCACTTGCTAACCGCCCTATAGGGAAAGTACGTCCCATTTTCAAAGATGGATATCTCAGTAACGGCAGCAGCTGCTGCCACAACCGAGGTATCCATCTTTGCAGTGGGCGGTGCTGTACACGATAACGGCAGTCATCGCGGCGGATTCGCCGTCAGATTGCCGTTATCGGTGGCGGGAGAGGGTGCCCCCCCTCCCGTCGCTCTCCCGCGCCCTCCGCCGCTTACCGTAGCCGTCGGTAGCGGCAGAGGCGATCGGGTGCGCTCGTTGTCTGTCCGGGGATGCGACTGAGGGAAAAAATGTCCCTCAGCCGTCCCCATACCTCTGCTGGGCGGAAGTGACGTCAAAACGTCAGTCCCGCCCAGCGTCTTAAAGAGACATTTTTTTTTTCTGACATTTGAAAAAATGTCATTTTACATTTTTAATTATTCTTTTGCATTTAAGCCTAAATATGAGATGTGAGGTCTTTTTGACCCCAGATCTCATATTTAAGAGGACCTGTCATGCTTTTTTCTATTACAAGGGATGTTTACATTCCTTGTAATAGGAATAAAAGTAATTCATTTTTATTTATTTATTTATTTCAGTGTAAAAAATTATAAACTAAATTAAAATAAATAAGAAAACAAAAAAATAATTTTTTAAAACGCCCCGTCCCGACGAGCTCGCGCACAGAAGCGAACGCATACATGAGTAGCGCCCGCATATGAAAACTGTGTTCAAACCACACAAGTGAGGTATCGCCGCGATCGTTAGAGCGAGAGCAATAATTCTAGCCCTAGACCTCCTTTGTATCTAAAAAAATGCAACCTGTAGAATTTTTTAAACGTCGCCTATCAAGTTTTTTAAGGGTAAAAGTTTGACGCCATGCCACGAGCGGGCGCAATTTTTAAGCGTGACATGTTGGGTATCATTTTACTCGGCGTAACATTATCTTTCACAATTTATAAAAAAAATTGGGCCAAATTTATTGTTGCCTTATTTTTTAATTCAAAAAAGTGAATTTTTTCCAAAAAAAGTGCGCTTGTAAGATCGCTGCGCAAATACGGTGTGACAAAAAGTATTGCAATGACTGCCATTTTATTCTCTAGGGTGTTAGAAAAAAACATATATATATATATATATATATATATATATATATAATGTTTGGGGGTTTTAAGTAATTTTCTAGCAAAAAAAACTGCACTCAGGCTGCGTACACACGATCAAATCTATCTGCTGGAAACGATCGGCCCGACCGTCCCAGCAGACAGATTTGATCGTGTGTACGGGCGAGCAGACGGATTTGGCTTTAAAATCTGTCGGCTGGGAATCCGTCCGCCCAATATGTCTGCTGGTTAGTACGCTAACCAGCAGACATATCTTCTCGCACATGCGTCAAATGGATTCGACGCATGCGCGGAAGTAATTTACTTCCTGGTGCGGTGACGTGGTGGCGTCAACGTCACCGCCACGTCACCGCCACGTCACCGCGCTGTCTGCTGGCGGGGATTTTGGTTTGATCGTGTGTACAGTGATCAAACCGTGTGTACGGGGCCTCACAGGTGCCTCGTGGCCGCGGGTTCAACAGATGACATCACCGGGTGGCCACCGCCCCTTAGTTATTAAAGAGCAGGATCTGGGGCCCACCTCGTTAAAGGGGGCCTCCAGATTCCGATAAGCCCCCTGCCCACAGACCCCCACAACCACCGGTCAGGGTTGTGGGGAAGAGGCTCTTGTGCTTGAATTATTTTTCCCATCATGGGTGTGAGTGGGGCCCCATGTCAAGTTTTGCCTACGGCCTCACAAAGCCTAGAGCCGCCGCCTCTGCTGCACAGGCTCATCGTGATGATGTCACTGCTGCTTTTGTAGGGTAATATCTGGATTTGGTGCACACTAAGGGGATTTATATCCTTTGTGGCTTTTGAGAAATATACTGAAAAGGAAAGTTTTTGTTCCCGGAGTTCAGCTCTAAATCATTGTGTTCATCATTTATAGCCAGTGGTTGAATCTTTCACTGTAGAATGTATCTGAAGAACCTTCAGCGGTGACCCAGAAGGACCGCCGGCTCTCACCTATCTATCCAATTTCATCCTCTAAATTCTTCACCTGCCTTGCCTGAGAATGTCTCCGTCCGCTACAGAGGAAGAAAAAAAAAAATGATTCCAGAACAAATTATTTTCTTTTTTTTTTAAAGTGGGTGCTTAAAATTGATTGGGCGAACGGCGTTCTTTTATGAGCGACATTGTGAATAAGATACAATCGTTGTAAAGGTGATGTAGGCTCATGCATAATAAACCAGATTGATTGGGGTTTAATGCCTATTGATTGCTATGAAATGTCGCTCCTCCTGCCCTCCGGATCACATCCGCTAGTCATTAAGCGGTGGCGGAGATTTTATTAAAACATTTTTTACCTTGCAGCCTTTAATTAAGAAAGATTCAGACTACGCCGTCCGTGAATGATTTCCTGGTAAAAAAAAAAAAAAAGTCCCTTTCATTGCACTCAATAAGGGAAAATCATCACATTGGAATTCTTCTGCAAAGTATCCCCTAGGGAATTAGACGAATTACAGTGAGTGAAATACAGTGTTTCCCCGAAAGTAAGACCTACCCCGAAAATAAGACCTACCCCGATTTTCAAGGATGGCTACAATATAAGCCCTACCCTGAAAATAAGCCCTAGTTTAGGCTGGTTGTGGGCTGCTGGAGTCCTCTCTATTGCTGCTGGAGTCCTCCCCTTCCCCCAGCTGTCAGCGGGGAAATTCAGCCCCCCTTCTCCAAGGCTCATAGTGGGTAGAAGAACTCAGGCAGGTCACAGAAGTGCAGAGTAACACTCAGATGATCCCCACGGCTCTCCTCTTTTGCCAGCTGTCATCAGGGGATCTCGGGTCCCCCTCCCTCTGCAAAGCTCGGAGTGGGTAAGAGAGCTCAGGTGGGTCACGGAAGTGGAGAGCCACGCTCAGCTGATCCTCTTCTGCCAGCTGTCATCGGGATCTTGGGCCCCCTCCCTCTGCAGTGCTTGTGCCATGGAAGAACAATCTGGCGGGTCACAGAAGGGCCAAGCGGTGCTGTGGGAAGGTATGTGACGTGTTTAGAGTGCAGAGACACATACCCTTTGCATTATATTCTGCTGTGGTGGCAGTTTGCAAGCACTTTTGCGCTGTACACACTGGGGATTAAATTGCAAGCCCTACCCCGAAAATAAGCCCTAGTGTGTTTTTGGTTGCAAAAATGTATATAAGACCCGGGCTTATTTTCGGGGAAACACGGTAGGTATTTGACCCCTTTGCAAAACATGACTTAGTACTTAGTGGAGAAACCCTTGTTGGCAATCACAGAGGTCAGACGTTTCTTGTAGTTGGCCTCCAGGTTCTCACACATCTCAGGAGGGATTTTGTCCTATTTGCAGATCCTCTCCAGATCATTAAGGTTTTGAGGATGAAGTTTGGTAACTCATCTCCCGCCACATATTTTCCATGGGATTAAGGTCTGGAGCCTGGCTGGGCTACTCCAGGACCTTAATGTGCTTCTTCTTGAGTCACTCCTTTGTTGTCTTGGCTGTGTGTTTTGGGTCATTGTCATGCTGGAAGACCCATCCATGACCCATTTCCAATGCCATGGCTGAAGGAAGGAGGTTCTTACCCAAGATTTTCAGTGCATGGCCCCATCCATCGTCCCTTTGATGACGTGAATTTGTCTTAAACCCCTTAGCAGAAATCCCCCCCCCCCCCCAAGCATAAGGTTTCCACCTCTATATATGATGGTCGGAATGGTGTTCTTGGGGTCATAGGCAGCTTTCCTCCTCCTCCTCCAAACACGGCAAGTAGAGTTGATGCCAAAGAGCTTGATTTTGGTCTCATCTGACCACAAAACATTCCGCCAGTTCTCCTCTGAATCATTCAGATGTTCATTTGAAAACTTCAGACGATCCTGTACATGTGACCATAGTCACCAAGAGACCAGAGGGACCATAGTCACCAAGGGACCAGAGGGACCATAGTCACCAAGGGACCAGAGGGACCATAGTCACCAAGAGACCAGAGGGACCATAGTCACCAAGAGACCAGAGGGACCATAGTCACCAAGAGACCAGAGGGACCATAGTCACCAAGAGACCAGAGGGACCATAGTCACCAAGAGACCAGAGGGACCATAGTCACCAAGAGACCAGAGGGACCATAGTCACCAAGAGACCAGAGGGACCATAGTCACAAAGAAAACAATTGGTAACACACTACGGTGTGTAACCAATTGTTTTGTTGTTGATTATGGTCCCAGCTGAGATCATTGTAGTTCTGGGCGGATTCCTCACCGTTCTCATGATCATTGAAACTCCACAAGGTGAGATCTTGAAAGGAGCCCCAGACTGAGAAGAATGACAGTTATTTTGTGTTTCTTCAATTTGCGATTAATCGCACCGACTGTTGCCACCCTCTCACCAAGCTGCTTGGAGATGGTCTTGTAGCCCATTCGAGCCTTGTGTAGGGCTACAATCTTCTCCCTGACATCCTTATTGGTCTTGGCCATGGTGGAGAGATTGGAATCAGATTGATTGATTGCTTCTGTAGACAGGTGTGTTTTATACAGGTAACAAGCTGAGATTAGGAGCACTACCTTTAGGAGAGTGCTCCTAATCTCAGCTTGTTTTCTGTATAGAAGACACCCGGGAGCCATAAATCATGCTGATTGATAGGGGATCAAATACCTTATATACTCGAGTATAAGTCAACCCGAATATAAGCCGAGGCACCTAATTTTACCACAAAAATGGGAAAACAAATTGACTTGAGTATAAGCCTAGGGTGTCCATCTGCATGCCTCACTGTGTCCATGCCTCACTGTGTCCATGCCTCACTGTGTCCATGTGCATGCCTCACTGTGTCCATATCTCACTGTGCTCATGCCTCACTGTGCCCATGCCTCACTGTGCCCATGCCTCACTGTGCTCATGACTAGACTGACGTTTAACATGGGAGTCTATGAAAGGGGGGTGCGGCTTGGAAAAATCGGTGCTCCCCAGCCGTAGGTTTCCCAGACAATAAACTTTGCACACTTGTAGAGGAGAAATGGGGCTACATGTGTGCCAATTTCCGGGTCCAGGGGATCTACGACCAGCCAGTACCGGGTCCCCAAATGACCGTTTAACATGGGAGTCTATGGAAGGGGTGCCCGGCTTTGAAAGATCGGTGCTCCCTGGCCGTAGGTCCCCCGGACAACAAACTTTGCACACTTGTAGAGGAAGAGTGAGGCCACATGTGTGCCGGGTCCCCAAAGTCTGGGAGATCAGGCGCAAAAAAGTGACTGGAGTATAAGCCGAGGGGGGCATTTTACCGGGGGCACAAAAAAATGTGCTGAAAACTCGGCTTATACTCGAGTATATACGGTATTTATTTCACTCAATAAAGTGCAAATCAATTTATAACTTCTTTGAAATGCGTTTGTCTGGATATTTTTGTTGTTATTCTGTCTCCCACTGGTAAAATAAACCGACCAATGAAATTACAGATTGATCATTTCTTTGTCAGTGGGAAAACTAACAAAATCAGGGGATCAAATACTTTTCTCCCACTCACTGTAATTGTGATGAGATGTCATAAGCCAGCGGTTCCTTCTTGTGGCCTTCTCCAGAAAACATTTCTAGAACAAATTTTAATTTAATTTTTTATTTGATTTGAATGCAGAACTGATATTATGATTGATAGAAATTAGCCAAATGCTCGAGTGGAACATAAGTTCGACTTGAACATCAGGTGTTCGCCTGTTTGCTGAATAGCGAACATTATGTGGTGTTCACGGCAAATTCTAAAGCCGCGGAACAGCATTTAAAAGTCTATGGAAGAAATCAAAAGTGCTAATTTTAAAGGTTAATATGCAAGTTACTGTCCTAAATAGTGTTTGGGGACCTGGATCCTGCCCCAGGGGACATGTATCAATGCAAAAAAAAGTTTTAAAAACTTCAGTTTTTTAAGGAGCAGTGATTTTAATAATGTTTAAAGTGAAACACTATTCCTTTCAATTTCGTACCTGGGGGGTGTCTATAGTATGCCTGTAAAGTGGCACATTTTTCCCGTGTTTAGAACAGTCCCTGCAGCAAAGTGACATTTCTAAAGGAAAAAAAAGTGACATTTCTAAAGGAAAAAAAAGTGACATTTCTAAAGGAAAAAAAGTGATTTAAAACTACTCGCGGCTGTAATGAATTGTCGGGTCCAAGCAATACAGATAAAACTAATTAAAAAAAATGTCATGGGTTCCCCCCCAGTCCATTCCCAGGCCCTTTGGGTCTGGTATGAATATTATAGGGAACCCCAAACCAAAATAAAAACAAATTGCGTGGGGGTCCCCCCAAATTCCATACTAGGCCCTTCAGGTCCTTTATGGATATTAAAGGGAACCCTGCACCGTCAAAGGAGTCAATGGGCCCCATTATTTGGAGAAATTGTGCCCTATCATTGGTGTCATAGGGAGGAAAGTTGCCCTTTCATTAGGTGAAATTATGCCCCATTGTTCCATTGTTGGTATGAGTGGATGAAATAGTGTCCCAATGGCCAGATAAAAGCAATCAAAGGGCCACAGTTTGGAGACCACTGTCCTAGATCTAGTCTCTCCTCACCTCTGTGACCAGCAGCGCAAACTGTCCGATCATTTCCCTGGCTTGCCGGTAAGAAGAGCGGTAAGCCTGAGGAACACCGGTGAGTGGTGGGAAGGGCAACCCCTTCTGCTACTTCTAAAGGCGATTCAGCAGCTAATGAGCCACTCGGATCGCTTTTATGAGAAAGAGAATCACCCAGAGAAAAAAATTAAAAATATTGGGGTTATGGGTGGTAGCTTCAGCCATAACCCCGGTAAACCACTATAGAGCTGCAATGTTTATTTATGGTGCATGTATATATATATATACATATACATATCTATACATATCAAATCCTACGAGAAGAATTTTGTTGAAATGACTCTGATGTCATTAAGTACACTGCATGACCAAAAGGTCATCCACAATCCAGAGTATTGTAGAGAAGCTGTAGCCTTGCCTTGAAACTTTGGATATACAGTGGAACCTTGGTTACGAGTAACACGGTTAATGAGCGTTTTGAATAAAGAGTATATATTTTTTCCAATTCTGACCCCGTTTGCGAGTGTTGTCTCTCAAAACGAGCACAATTCAAGCTAATGAGGTGTGCAGTACCACATTTGGCCAGAGGTGCGGGGGCACCGGTGACACTCGGAATGGTTCGGAGCCGTTCCAAGCCGTTTGGAAATATTCAGAATCACGTAGGAAATACTCAGAAATACTCCATCCCGAGTGTTTCCAAACCTTTCCCAGTGTTTCCGAGATCAGCCTTGCTGTCCCTGAGTATTTGCGAGGCTCTCCGGCGCCCCCCACCTCTGGCCACATGCGGTATTGCATGCCATAGAAGTCAATGAGGAACAAATTATCTTTGTTTCCATTAACTTCTATGGGGAAACTCGCTTTGATATGCGAGTGCTTTGGATTACAAGCATTCTCCTGGAATGGATTATCCAAGGTTCCACTGTAACCATATTTTAGGAGGGGGAGGTGTCATGCCTTTGCTTTGACTAGTAGATAATATATTACCCGATTAACAAATAAAATACTAATATTGGGGCTAGATTCAGATAGAATCGCGTAACTTTCTGGCGGCGTAGCGTATCTCATTTACACTAACTTTGAGAGGCAGGTGCCTTATTCACAGAGAACTTGCGCCCAAAGTTACAGCGGCGTTGTGTAAATGTGCAGGCGTAAGCCTGTGTAATTCAAAGTAGGCTGGTAGTGGGCGTGTTGTATGTAAACGAATCGTGACCCCACGTAAATGATGCGCCAAACGAACTGCGCATGCGCCGGCCGTGGACGTATCCCAGTGCGCATGCTCCAAAATCACGTCGGAAATATTCCTTGATATCGACGTGAACATAACTTACGACCAACCCCATTCCCGAACGACTTACGTAAACGACGTTGTTCCGACGTCCATACTTAACATGGGCTGCTCCTCATATAGCAGGGGTAACTTTACGCCGGTCGAACGCCTACGTAAACGACGTATATCAATACCACGGACGCAACTATGTTCGTGAATCGGCGTATCTACCTAATTTGCATATTCGACGCATAAATCGACGGAAGCGACACCTAGCGGCCAGCGTAAATGTGCAGTTAAGATCCGACGGCGTAAGAGACTTACGTCTTGCCTAAATGACGGCGTATCTGATTCTTTGAATCAGGCGCCGAGATACGACGGCACTCATTTGGACTTACGACGGCGTATCTGTAGATACGCCGTCGTAACTCCTTTCTGAATCTCGCCCATTCTATTTAACCATTTTAGTCTTCCCATAATACAATAATAATAAAATAAAAAAACATGTACAAATTCACTTCACTGTTTAATTTATAGATCCGATTGCCCCAAGGATTATATGAACTATAATTATTGTATGAATGTTTGCATTAATATTCATGATTAATATTTTATAATCTTGTTTTATGAATTTACACTTTAACTGTTGATAGGAATTTAGGTTTTCTACACGATGAATTGACATGTTACATTCCATCTCTTAATATGAATAAAGGATGTTCTGTTATTAATTCATCATCTTTGACTTCGTATTGATGGCATGAGGAGCAGATACAATACTCTAATGAATGATATAACTAGTTCTTGTGATTCCAAGACGATCGTTTTAGGAATATTTATGAGATGATGGCTGTCGGGGCAAAGTAATAGATCAGTATCAATTTATCATTTTTGATATGGTTTAAAATGCAACATTAATATCAACGTTTCCATTTACTGATCACATTTGTGAATATTGTCATTTTGTTTTCATTACATTTATTTTATTTATTTGCAAATAATAAAAATGTGCTCATTTTTTTTTTGCAGTGTTTGTCCTATGGGTGGAGCTGTTTGGATAACATAGGGCCAGATTCAGATACATGTGGTGTATCTGTCCGGCGGCGTAGCGTTTCCTCTTTACGCTACGCCTCCGCAAATATTATGGGCAAGTGCCTTATTCGGTAAGCACTTGCTCCATAATATGCGGCGGCGTAGCGTAAAGTGCCCGGCGTAAGGCCGCGCAATTCAAATGTTGAGGATGGGGGCGTGATTTATGTAAATGAATCATGACCCCACGATCATGACGTTCTTTCTGAACGGCGCATGCGCCGTCCGTGGACGAATCCCAGTGCGCCTGCGTCAAATCACGTCGCTATTTGTCAATGTAAACGACGTGAACGTAACTTACGTCGAGCCCCATTCCCGAACGATTTACGCAAACGACGTAACCGACGTACAATTCAACGCTGTCTTGACATCCATACTTAACATTGGCTGCGCCTGCTATAGCAGGGGTAACCTTACGCCGGACTCACGCTTATGCAAACAACGTAAACTACGCCGGCCGGCCGCAAGTACGTTCGGGAATCGTCGTAACTCCCTAATTTACATATTTGACATGTAAAACGACGAAAGCGCCACCTAGCGGCCAGCGTAAAACTGCAACTAATATACGACAGTGTAACAGACTTACGCCGCTCGTATATTAGCAGAATCCCGGCATATCTTCTTTTCTGAATAGCAAAAAAAGATACGCCGGCTATTCTTAGTATTTAGGCAGCGTATCTCTTAATGCGCTGACGTAAATACTATTTCAATCTGGCCCATAATGTTTATAAATACATATACACAGTATATAGGGTTGTAAAGGTAAAAAAAAATGTTTTCCCCTA